>JAGFNQ010001577.1:593471-677891 GCA_024364735.1 Boesenbergia rotunda
GGAGATACTCCCCTTTGTTGCGTCGGGATAAATCTCCGCGGACCATTCTCAGGTGTTCGTGAAGGTTCGCTCACTTCTTTCCCTTCCTTTCGCAGCCCTAATTTCTCCATCGAATTCTCCCATCTCAACTGGAAAAGGCATAGATGTCGATGGATGCAGAGCAAGCCAAGGTCGTCTCCTCCTCCTCCTTCTCTATCTAGATCTTTCGTCGCAACGCAGGTGTCTTGCTATCGTTTGTCGTCAAGTCGATCTTCTCTTCTTCTTCTGCATCTCTTTTCTCTTTCGTGTCTTTTATGCATGGATCTGTATTTTGCTTTTTTGATGTGATTTTTGGCAAAATTAGTTTTGAACGAATAAGGCAGGAGTTTTCGGTGCTGTAAACGAAGAAGCAAACTCGTTGTAATCGGACAAGTAGATCTTGGTGGGGGTTAATTAGGATGTTTGCTTTGATGTGGTGTGCATCGACGTCTTAGTGTGATTTCTTGTTGACCGTGCTTTTGATATAGCGCATAGTTCCCCAAAATATTTTCAGGCCAAGCTTTTAGCTGTCGAGAAGGACCTTGGTCATGCAGTTCGTGTTTTTACAAACACTGCGAGTTCTGCAAACCCAGACGAAATTTTTTCTTCATCTACAGGTCACATGCATTTTTCCCCCTCCTTTTATTGTTTTGTTTCCATGTGTTGTGTTATACTTGAATCATGAGTGCAACAAGAGCTCGTTAAAGATTGTTGTTCATTAACATTGCGAAAGCTTTTGTTATCATCTCTTTAATTTAACTGTAAGAATCGACCAAGCTGATTTCTGTTTTCACATATTATATATTAACTTCTAATCAATTCTATTTGCAGAGGAACCTGATGAATTTTATGAATTTACCCCTGATGACTATTACCGGATCATGTCAGATAGAATCGGAGGTAGTCTTCATGGTTGTTTATGTAACATGAATTTAGAGCTTAATCTGTTTTACATTCTTCTTTTTCATGGAACAGTTGTTTCTACGTAATCAGTCTAAATATTGGAACAGAATAACGTTAACACACTATAGAGCAAAATTTTCTTTCCAGCCTTGTGTTTTTGATTAAATTGATAGCTACAGCGCTTCTTTTTAATTAATACTCTTATGTTTCTCTGCTAACTCAACAGCATAGTCACAAATACTAAAGACCCGAAAAATGAGAGAGGCAGAGAAAGCAGCCCGTAGCAAAAGTAACCAAGGTAAAGGACTGACTATTCTGGCTCTTCGTTTGAGGTTCTTTAATTTAATTATTAGTTGAACCAGGAATTTTTTAACTCATATTTCATATTCACTAGTAATTATAGTATTATGCGATTTAACTTAGAGATCAGATTTTTTATGTTCTCCTGTATTCTTGTATAGTATTCTCTTGTATCTGAAATTCACTTCTAAATAGCCTTTCTTAACCAAATATGAACTTAGATGGATCAAAAGAAAGATATTGAAGAAAGGAAGTTGAAATTAGTTGTAGAGATGCTTGGATATGCTTATTGGAGGATGGACAAAAAAACAGTGTAATTGCTGAGCTTCTTCAAGATGCCAATGAAAGAGCTGGAAGTAGAATCGAAACAATATATAAAAATGAAATCTTATTATTGAATTATGAGTTCATAATATAATAAAAATAGTATTAATAACATCAGAATAATACTTGCCACACAACCAAGTACACACCGTATCCAAGCTCATCCTGAGCAACAAGATCATTGTGCGTCCATCAAAATCTTGTTGCTTCTCAGGTAAGTTTCATGCTTCCTCCTTGACTCATTGCTTCTTGCCTTCGCCATCCCTATTTCTACTCATTTTATCCCCAGTTTTTGTTGATTCCTTTTTGTTCCAATTTCCTTATGTCACCATGGTCTTTTATTTGGATCTCTTGTGGATGATGACTTACGAATAATGACTATTGCGTATGAGGACTCTACTTATAACACTAAACCTAAAGTACTCATGTACAACAAAACCAACTAGTCAATGCTATATTAACCAATACTATTACACTTCCATTTTAAGTTGGAGCATAGATACTATCTATGTAAAACTTGTTACATAAACTAGAAAGTAGAATAAGGTTGATGTAATAAAAGATGATGTTTGCATGTATGCAAAATAAAACTTAAAGGAATTAACAAAGCACGTGGTCAATAATCCCTTTGACCCCAGATAACCCACCAACAAAGCGGGGAAAAAAAGAGAGGATGAAAATTAGAGACGTTAAGAACAAATCTGATGGGTGGACTTCTCCAGAAGAGATGCCAAATAGCACACAGAAAAGGAAAGGAGTTGAGGGTGTTGACAGAAAGACAGATACCTTAACCCTGTGTTGGAAGTAGCAAATTGAGAACCCCTTTGTTGTATTACAGTTCCCTTTGTGAAATGCATAGCTCCATTTTTTGGTATAAGTAGCAAAATGAGAATAAGATGGGTTCTTGGTCCAAATCATAACTGATGATAGAAAGTGTAGCTCGATCCTTTGCTAGGAATAGCAAACTGAGACAGTAATTCTCGCTGTTCAACTCTTCAATGGCTGTTTAGGCAACACATATGCAACAAAGAAATATAATAAGGTAGATCAAAATATGAAAGCAGACGTAGGATGGAATACCACAAAGATTAAAGATAATATTGTAAGGAGGTGTTACATAGAAGAAGACCTTAGAAAGAAGATGCTCATGTGGAGGGAGCACCTCACATAGAAAACACTGGAGATGTTCATGTTGGGGGTTGCTGCAAGAGGAAGAGACCTTGCATGCAAGGACGTAGAGAATGGATTGTGTGTGAGAGATGGATCTGTGGAGAAGGTGGCAGATCAGTGTGCAGTGGTGGAATCTTGCAGAGAGAAGCTCCTAGGAGATATACATGCATGGTAGTGTTCTAAATGTCGGTTGAGGTGGCTGCCTAGGTGGGAGGTGGGCATCAACTGCACCGTCTCAGGCTGAGGCGATGCTTTAGGCGGTAACTCACCTTCTTTCGCCACCGTGGCATTTGGAACCGCCATCGTCGCTGCCGCCGCCATTTTGCCACCGCGACACATCTGGATGCATGACCTAGGGCCCTGTGACACATCCGGACGCGTCGCCTCATCTTGGTGACCCGTCCGGACGAGTCATGCAAGCTCGGATGCGTCTCCCCGGGCCTTGGGACAGGCCCGAAGGCGTCACTCGGACCCCAGCTACGGGCCCGAGGTGTTGACGAGCCCAAAGGTGTCATTTGGACTCAGCGACGCGTCCAAACTTATCGTGCGGTCTCGGCGGCAATGCGTCGAAGTCGTCGCCCGACCGAAACAGAGTGCGGGTAAGTTGTAAGTTAGGGTTTAATTCAATTACTCTAGGTTAATAATTTTAATCAACTCCTCCTAGCTATGATTGGATAATTTAAATAAAAAAAATGATTAATGAGGTTGAGTAACGTCGAACCTTAGAGGAACACATCCTTAGTGTTTCTTAAGTACTTGAGGATTGTCTTGACAGCCGCCCAATGATCCATTCTTGGATCAGACTGGTATCTGCTTGTGACGCTCAGAGCATACGATACATCGGGCCTAGTACATAACATAGCATACATGATAGATCCTATCGCAGATGCATAAGGAATCTTATTCATGTAAATCCTCTCGTTTTCTGTGCGCGGACACATAGACTTCGAAAGGTTGATCTCATGCCTGATGGGAAGGTAACCTTTCTTGGATTCCGACATGCTAAACCTTTCTAGCACTCAGTCTATATATGTAGACTGCGAAAGACCAAGCAACTGTTTTGATCTATCTCTATAGATTCTAATCCCAAGGATATAGGTTGTTTCTCCCAGGTCTTTCATGGAGAAAGTTTTGGACAACCAAATTTTAACTGACTGTAAGACTGATATATCATTTCCTATAAGTAATATGTCATCGACATATAACACTAGGAATACGACTGCACTCCCACTAACCTTCTTGTACACACAAGATTAGTCAGGATTTTGTGAGAAATCAAACTCTTTGATTGTCTCATCAAAACAGATGTTCCAGCTCCTGGATGCTTGCTTTAGTCCATATAAGGATCGTCGAAGCTTGCATACTTTGGTTTTATTAACCGATGTGAAACCTTCAGGTTGTATCATGTATACATCCTCAAGCAAGTTTCCATTAAGGAAAGCTATTTTCACATCCATTTGTCATATCTCATAATTATAATGAGCTGCTATGGCCAGGAGCATCCGAATGGATTTAAGAATAGCTACTACCGAATAGGTTTCGTCATAATCAATTCCTTATTTCTGACGATATCCTTTTGCCACTAATCTAGCCTTAAAGGTAACAACATTACCTTCCATGTCAGTTTTCTTCTTGAAAACCCACTTGCACCCTATGGGCTTAATCCCTTCAGGTGGGTTAACCAAGTCTCATACTTGATTTTTGTACATGGAATCCATTTCCGACTTCATGGCTTCAAGCCATTTATCCCTTTCTGAATTTTTCAGAACATCTTCATAACTGATAGGTTCGTCATCGTTAATGAGTAACACGTCATTCGATTCACTTATGAGAAATCCGTATCTCTCTGGAATATTGCGTGTCCTATCAGACCTACGAAGAAATGGTGTTGTTTTATGTTCAACTGATAGCTCATCATTATGAGTTATTGGTTGTGGGTCTAGACTAGGTGTCTCTGTAATGTCTATTGGAGTTTCTTGAACTTCTTCAAGTTCAATGCTACTCCCATTGTTTTCTTGTAAAAGAAATTCTTTTTCTAGAAATACAGCATGCCTTGAAACAAACACCTTTTGTTCCAAGGGATGATAGAATTGGTAACCTTTTGTTTCCTTATGGTATCCAATAAATAGACATTTATCAGACTTAGCATCCAATTTATCTGATACAGTCTGCTTTACATAAGCAGGACAACCCCATATCTTTAGGTGAGATAAATGAGGTTTCTTACAATTCCACGTCTCATATGGAGTAGTTGAGACTACCTTGGTCGGGACTCTGTTTAGTAAGTAAACAGTTGTCTTAAGCGCATAACCCCAAAAGGATTTTGGAAGAGTTGCATGATTCATCATAGATCTAACCATGTCCATCAAGGTTCGGTTACGCCTCTCAGATACACCATTATGCTGTGGTGTATATAGCGGAGTCCATTGGACTTGCATCTTCATGAGGATGGTTGGGAAGTTGTTCTTCAAGGACATAAGCAAGCTTTTCTGCCTTGAGAACTATCCTCAGGTTTCGAAGCCAGCCCATGAAGTTTGGCCAAGTCAACTTATTGGTGTCCAAAATGGAAAGCAAATTCAGAGAAGACATGATCAGGTGATTATCCTAGAAATACAAATTGAGGTTATGTGATGAGAATGATAAAGAATGCATCAATATACATTAATTAAATCTTATTTATTTTTTGAATTGAATAACCCTTTTTATCAATTCGGGAGATCGTAGGAACATCTCCAAATAGGTTGATATCCAACCATAAATAAGAACAACCATGGCTAGAGTCCATCAAGTTATTCTTAGCTATGAAGGTAGGTAATTATACCGATTACATATTATACATATGTAACTATCACATTATGCTATCAACTAATTGAATGTTTGCATAAATCATTGGGTTGTTAACTCATTAACAAGTATGCAATAATATACATAGCACCCAACTGCACCTCTCTTTACATCGACCTTGGCCGTGGCACAACAAATCGATGCTCCAAGCTTAAGGCTGACCCATTAATCAAGAAATAGTTTTAATATGGTTGGAGCTCATTCAACCGTTTAGTCAGGCTTGGATGTGTCCAACAACCAAAACTAAGGATTGACCTCTGACTCTAACTATATTAATCATAAACTAATTCCATGGTTTGAACATGTTGAGGTTCAAGCCGGGCATGGATGTGTCCATCAACCCAAACGAGAAACAAAACTCCGGTTCTAACCATATTAATGGATGGTGTTGGCCTTAATATTTTGTAAGGGGTTTTGGGTCTCATCCTTTTCTTTTATGCATATTCATGACATATAATTATGTCATGTTCTAATGATTTCCTTAATAAAGTATGTATGTGACTTAATTTATCAAGTCTCATTAATTGAATTAGGAACCGGATTTTCTAATTCTAATTTCATACTTTATTCAAGGAATTGTTTTGGGAAACAATTTCCTGAATTATCATAATCAATTTCAGAAATAATATGTTTAAGACTTTGATTTCTCTAAATCAAATCTTATTAAATTAAGAGACAGATTTCCTTAATTCAACTACATATTATTTTCATGAAAATATTATTTAAGAAAATATACTCTATAGGAAATAATTTTCCTAATTAATTTTGGAGACAATAATATGTAAGAGCATCACCTCATAAATAAAATAAGGAAATTACCGTTTGAGAATCACCTCAAAATTTTCCAAGATTTGATCACATATTTTATTTATGGAAAATTAATATCAATAACTTAATTTAGATGGCTCCTCGAGGCTCAATCCAAATTAAACATTTGACAATTTAAATTCAATTTAAGAAATTTAATTATTACAACTAACTTTAAATTGGACGGCTCCCCGAGGCTCAATCTAAAATAAAGAATTTTGTAAATAATTTAATTTCTAATTATAAATTTAAATGTCAATTAATATTCCCTTAATTTGTCTAGACTTTCTTGAAAGAAAGTGCCCAAAATTGCGAGCTTTCTATAAATGAAAAGTTTCTAAAAATAAAAGGAATTCAGAATAATTGTAAGTTTCTGGTACAAAGAAAACTTACGTTTTTCCAAAATTTGAAAATTTCTGAAATAGGAAATTTCCAAAATTGGAAAGTTTCCAAAAATGGAAAGTTTTCGCAATTATCATAAAATTTTAGAAACAGAGATATTTCAAAAGTTTACGAAATTTCATGAGGATTTCCAAACTTTGAAATTCCTAAGTCGAAAATTTACCATAATTGGAAAGTTTCCATAATTGAAAATTTTTCCAAAATTGAGATCATGATAAAGCTTTCCGCAAAACAATTATATGATTATGTCGAACACAAACCTCAGCTCTGATACCACTGTTGGGTCCGGGTGCATGTTGACATGGATGCGGGTTCGTAATTTCAAAATTAATTACGTGCAGCGGAAGGTTTAGCATAAATAATTTCTCTAAATCATTTAACCACACATCTAAGCATGCAATTTTATCTTGTGTAGACATGATCATATATTTAAAATTTTTACAGAAACATAATCTAATTTACATATTACCTCGCGTAACTCGAAGGAAAGGACGAGATCCAACCGTAAGCGTCCCTTGGAAGCTCCGCCTCTATTCGCGTCCACGCCGAGTATCTTCGGGATGACTTCGCAAAGCCACGAGTTTCGTGTTCTTGAGAACTACTAGATTCTCCGAGAATGCAACGAGAAAAAGCAAGAGAGAATTCGGAAGACTAACCACAAAAGGATGGCCGGCTGGTGCTCCTTCTTGGGGCTGGTTGGCGCACGGCAAGAAGGGGAGAAGACAAGGAGAGAAAGAGAGGGAGAGAGCCTATATGCCTTCATCTCTATAATTCACACCCAAGCCTTGCCTTGGGTCCTTTATATAGTAGTCTCTCAACCATCAAACCTCTCAAATATGGAATAACTTATTCCATCATGCCAAGTTTGATTTTATATCATGGTTAAAATCATATTTTAATTCATGATAAAAATCTTCTCTCCTATGGAATAAATTTCTTTATCATAGTAAATCAATCCATGATTGATTTTAATAAAATAAACCAATCCATGGTTCATTTTAATTTCCATGAAAAATAAACCAAACCTTGGTTTATTATATAAAAATTTATATCATCCATAATTTTATAAAACAAACCACACTTGGTTTATTTTATAAATTGAATCAAAAACTTGGTTCTCTCCCTTTGTTGTGGCCGGCCAAGCAAAGAGGATGGAGGCCCTCTTTGGCCGGCCCATCCAAGCCAAGTCCAAATGAATTAAACTTATTTAATTCATCTATTAAGTTTTCAAAAGACTTAGCCATTTTACGCTTCCGATGCGTCTCTGAAAAATTCAGATTCGACTTATCGTTTGGCTCAACCAAACTTAATCTCTCTTGATTGGAAAATCTAATTTTTCAACTCATTTTAAATCCCTCGGATTACTCGTAGTGCGTGTGACTAAATAGGCTTTCGATTTATGTTGGTCGTCTATAATTAATCAATTATAGAACGATCATGAGTGGCACCTAGTAGTACATCAAGATCCCTAATTAATCGAAAGATCAACGGTTGACCTCAGAAACAATTCTGAAATCATTCAGCAGCTATAATGAATCGTGCCCCATTCCCTTCACCATCTTATACCCACTTGGTTCAGGACATGGTCTATTTGTGTCAGTCCCCACTAGGCTGACTACGTCACACCTAGCCCAAGTAACGTTTTCTCGTCCTACGGATTCTAATTACTCTCATGTATTTAAGAGATTCATACTCTGAACATGTCATGCTCTGGCCAGAGGCTTCGAGTAACAATCCGACGATAGGCCTCGGATATACATCCCTCGCAAGGAGTGGTGAATCCTTTGTAGGTTGTTCAAACATCTTCGGGCACTTTGGCTTATACCCAATCATCCTGGGTCCACAACTCCTTGGATATGCTTACTTATGATGTCAAAGTATAAGTCTCCATGACCAAGATGACTTGAACACCGCAAGTCAAAGGAACATCGCACTTAAGCTGCAGTAAGAACTTCACTAACATATCTATATGTAGACTACCATATGAAGTTTTACTGCCAGTCACTCCAATGAACTAGTTCCCTTAACTAGAATTCATGTTTATCTCCGGACATCTCAATGTCACCAGCCATTGAGAATCAGCTGATTAGAGAATAACCCATGCTAGTCTCAACAGAATTGATAGTGTCCGTATTTATCAATTCATCGACTAGGGACAATTTCAATACTTCACAATTGCACATGTAGAGATAATTACTAGTTGTGAATTCATCACAAATTCTCTCATGCTGTGAATTGTATTGCGGACATTCAGTAAATGAGTTTAAGATCTCAATCAAATACACAAACATGTATACTCAAATAGTGAATATTCATTTACTAAAATAAATGATTACAATCATAAGGCGATTGCCTTAAGACACTTCTCTCATATCACTAACATAAGCATCTCCCTCGAGTCTAGTCGAAGGAGGCGACGAGTCTGACTGACTGGACCATCGCCCATGGAAGCAGGCCTGGCGCGCCGGGAAGTCCTAGTCCCCTCTTGTGGCCATTTTGGCGAACTTGTCGAAGCCTAGGGATCCCGGTCGTCCGGTGATGTCACGTCATTTGTCTTTTTGCCTTTTGCTGCCCGGTATCTCTGAGCAGGTTTAAATCTCAGTCATTGATGCTTGACACCGGGGATCGTGACGCGTGTCTATTCCCCATTCCTACTCTAAGCGTCGAGGCGGTTACCGTTTGTCTCACAAGGGACAAGGCTGCGAGGCGCTTCATTTCCTGGGCCCCTCTAGGCCTGATCAGGCGACTATTATTGCCCGCCGCCTCTGTCGTGGCCCACCATCGGGTGGTTCTGACAACCTGTGTAACTGAATAAATTCTTACTTTTACCACCGCCTTTTCACCTTTCACTCCGGTGTGCTGCCTTCCTTCCTCCGGCTAGGGTTGCGGCGACTTCTTCAGGCTCGACTTTTCCCTTCGATGACCTTTTCACGAGTCAGGTTTATTACCTTCCTCTGTTCGGCATGGCCTCTTCGTCTAGCAACCCCCATCCATGGTATGTCACCGCAAGGTCTGTTCTCAACCGTGGTGATCTTGATGCCCTCACGACAGAGTTTCACATTCCGCCTGACCATGACATCCTGTTGCCTTCCCCTTCCGATCAGCCGACCAAACCTCCGAAGCATTACATCACCATCTCGGGGAATCACCTACAGGCAGGGTTGCGTTTCCACATTCACCCTTTCATTGCCTTAGTATGTCGCTACCTCCGCTTCAATCTGTCTCAACTGACCTACCCCCAACTCCATCCGCCTTCTTTGCGGTTCAGTTATTGTTTTTCTATTATATCGCCTTCCCCTTCAAGCCGAACTTTTTCACCACTTTTTCTATCTAAAGAAACAAGAATGGGGTGAGTTTTTCTTCCAAGCTCGCTCCGGGAGCTCCTTCCTCTCTCCGCTTCCTTCTGCCAGCAAGGGTTGGAAGGAGAAGTTCTTTTTCATTCACCCTGTGGCCTTCCCGACTTGGCCAGTTAACTTTCGATGAGATTTTCCTCAAATGCCCCCCCCATCACACGGATCCTCGAAAATTCCCCACCTTCGAGCAGGCCCTCTCCAGGTTCGGGGGTCGGCACTTCTTGGTTGGGCCACTCTTGGTCGAGAACATCTTGTCTGCGTTTGGCCTTAGCCCGGCGCCGTTCATCCGACCCGCTTCCCTGGGTAAGCCATTCTTCCCTCTTTCTTGTCCTTTACTATTTCTTGATCTCTGCTTACTTGTCAGCCGCGATGATGTACCCGACCGCTCCTGAGGAAGGTTACGGGTTGGGGACTTCTGAGGAGATAGAGGCACGCCTTCGGATGGTGATAAAAGAGCAGCAAGCGCGTGCCACGGAGCGACGGGTCGTGCAAGGATTTCGCACAGAACTGCTGGCCGAGCAGGAGGCTACTCTATCTGGCTCTCGGTCTCCTGCCTCCTCTTCTGGAGAGGGGAAAACTTCTCAGTCGGGTTCAGAGGATACTCGACCTCTGAGTTATTCATTGCAGCGCCCCCGGGGCGATGAATCCGTGTCTGCCTCGGCCGACCCCTTGGAGGCTTCCTCCAGCCGACCTCGTAAAAGGAAAAAAGGCAAGGCGCCGACTGCCGATCTCCCCGCACTGCCACCTCCTCCTCCTTTAGTGTTGCCGTTGAGGCTGGTCGTGCTCCCTCCAGAGGAGGCGCCCCCTACTCAGCAGGAGGGACCCTCGACGATGGCTTGCTGCACATGTTGCCGCTTCCCTGTATGATTGGCTTCTGAGCATGACAATACCGAGTGACACTGCCTCCATAAGGTCACAAGACGTCCGGCTGTATGGTACAGTAGCAGACAGGCTCCTAGCCGGCTTGCGGGCAAGTGACTCGGTCAGTCCCAGCGCTTGGGCGGATGACTTTATGGCCACAACCATGCAGGTATGTGCTTATAGGTAGCGGTGTGTCATATTCTTCCCTTTAGCCGACGTGCCACTAAGTTTCCTCTGCTGCAGGCTTGGGCTCAAAGCTACAGCATGTGTGTGTCCATGCTGAATCATGCCAAGGCCCGGTATCAGGCTGAGCGGCGCATAGAGGATCTCGAGGCCCAGCTCAAGCACACCCAGCTGACTTTTGACGATGACTCGTTGAACAGCTTGAGGGAGGAGGTCATCGTCCTCCAAGATTCATTGCAC
The DNA here is from genome assembly GCA_024364735.1 of Boesenbergia rotunda. Taxonomy (NCBI): domain Eukaryota; kingdom Viridiplantae; phylum Streptophyta; class Magnoliopsida; order Zingiberales; family Zingiberaceae; genus Boesenbergia; species Boesenbergia rotunda. The sequence goes on from JAGFNQ010001577.1 coordinate 604,877, forward strand.
TAGGCTTAGGAGAAGCTAGAGACTGCTAAGGCGCAGATTGTCTCGATCGACTCAGAGGTGGTCCGGGCGCAAGAGCGAGTGGCCAAGGCTGAGCAAGCTCAGCTTCATGATCGCAAGCGAAAGGATGGGCTTCTAATGGATCTTCTGAGGACCCGGACCGACCTTCATTGGGTCGTTGAGGAGATTCCGCTTCTGCAAGAGCAGCTGGCGTCTGAGAGGCAAGAGGTTGGCTTGCTGCAGGACCAACTGCAGAGTCTGCGCGGCCGCCAGGCGACCTGGGACGCAACTCAGGCGGAGTTAGAAGCGTTGCGTAAGTGCCAAGCGTCCTGGGACGCCATGCAAGCCGAGTTGACGGAGTTGCGCGCCTATAAAGAGGTGGAAGCTGATCGGCTAGAGGTCCACCGACTTGCGTGCATTAATGCCCCAGCCCATACTACCGAAATCTCTCAACGGTTCATGGAGGTGATGAAGCAACAGGGAGTTAACGTCGTCCGTTAACTTAAGCTGGGCGGGTATCTGCCCCCCGATCTGCCCTCCACTGCGGTTCGGCTTCAGGACATGTGCAAGGACCTTCCTGATGTGACCAACCAGCCCTTCAAGTGAGGGTAGAACCTCATATTTTCCTTCTCCTTGTAAACAAGGGGCCTCCGGTCCCGATTTTGAACGCACCTTTTCCTTTAAATGTTATTCTCTCTTTTTGCCTACTTGAGCAAGTGTGGTTGTGTTCTTGTTTGATCATGAGGGATCTGAGTATCTGTGCGGGTGAGTGCGTGAGATCTTGGTTCGTACCCTTGCGCGAAGGCCTAGTTGCTGGGCCAGGACATATAGTTGATATAGGCACCTTATTGCGTCCGACCGGGGGACTAGCGGGAGCTGGCCCGTGGGGATTTGGCCTCTTGGCCGAGTGGCATCCGGGGAGCGTGGGCCGCCACGCGTCCGACCGGGGCTCGGACCAAGGGATCAGCGGGAGCTGACCCATGGGGATTTTGGCCTCTTGGCTGAGTGGCATCCGGGGAGCGTGGGCCGCCACGCGTCCGACCGGGGCTCGGACCAAGGGATCAGCGGGAGCTGACCCGTGGGGATTTGGCCTCTTGGCTGAGTGGCTTCTGAGGAGCGTGGGCCACCACGCGTGCAACCGAGGCTCGAACCAAGGGATCAGCAGGAGCTGACCCATGGGGATTTGGCCACTTGGTGGTTCAAGCGACCCTGTTGACAACTTAGCTATCTCCCCCCCTGGCCCTAGAGAGACGCATTGAGTAGTACGGACACGCGACTCACGTTTACTGGCTTTCCAGGCATTAAAGTGTGAGCCGCCTATTTGATCGACATGGGCAGTGAAACGTCTGTTCACTGGACCCATCGTTGTCTTATCGCACCCCTTTGCTTCATCGTAGGGTTGGCCATTACTCGCAACCCTTCTTTCAACGGCTAAGATTAACTGCTGATCCTTATATAGACTTCGGCGAACACCTCCTTCGCCGCCCCTGTTCTTTCTTCACTTTCTACCACCTTCATCCCCTTCTCTTCAACCATCTTCTCGGGTATCCCTGTGCCATCTCCACGATGTTGCGTGATTTTCTGGCAACAGAGGTGGCGAAGAAGGAGGCTGAGTTCGAGGCAGCCATGGCTGCCATGTTCTCTGAGCCAACTAGCATTCCACCGGCTGACGCTCCACCGGTGATTCTGGCGTCTTCCTCCCCGGTGTAAAGTCCTACCGATGTTTCTCCTAAAAATAAGGGTACGGCGTCGGAGGAGGAGGTGTAGGACTCCAAAGTTGAGAGTTTGGCTACAGATCCTTCCCCCTTGGGGCCCCGTCGTCGTCGGAGCCCGTCGCGCGACCGCTCGCCTCCCTTTGGAACTATGACCGCTTTCCCTCTGAAAACTTCCTCTTCTTCTTCTCCCCTGGCGAGGTCTCCTAACTTACAGGTGCTCACACCCGTTGTCTCTCCATCCTCCATCCCAGGAGAGGCCCTACCGGGGTCTCCTTTGACTCAGGTCGTCTCTTTGCCCGGGCAGACGAGCAAACCTTGTCCTTTCCTTCTGCCATGGATTCCCGTTTCCCTGGTGCCTACGCCGGTCGTCCCCGTTTCTTTTTCTCCAGAGATCGCTCGTCCCTCGATCCCTTCTGTCCCGGCCGGCTCATCCGGGATGCTGTCTAATATCCCCCTTCCTTCTCTCCCTGAGGGGACCACGGTTCCCAATTCGATTCATCTTGTCCTGCCTTCATGGGCAGACCCTCGCACTATTTACGAGGTTCCTAACACGGAGCCATTAGGATCTGCTTGAGTGGTTTATCTGCCTGCCTCCTTGAGCGACCATCTGTACCAAGGTCTGCGATCGTTCGATCGTCAAGACCCCATTGCCAGAATCAATAGCCTCATGGAGGAGTCTTGTCAGGCATGTTTTTCTTATAGCTTCCGCTCGCTCGATTTTTTTTCTTTTTCTGTCTAATCCTTCACGTCTTTCGCAGTTAACCGGGGCACTGTATGACATGGGCCTCTCCTTTAATGCCTAGGCTCAATCCCTCCGTCAATCAGAATCTCGGAGGGAGGCGCTAGAAGCCCAGCTTCGCTGCACACGGCCGTAACCAGGTGAAGAAGCCTGGAATGCTCTGCGGTATGAGAACGCGGCCCTTCAGGGGCGTGTTGCATACGCCGAGGCACAGCTTCAGGAATATCTGACGGAGCTGGATGCGGCTCGAGCCTCGGCCGCCCAACTGCGTCAACAAATTGCTTGCTTGGAGCGAAACGAGCGTCAAGCTAGGACTCGGGAACTTCAAGCACGCTCGGAGTTGGCCAAGGCCCAGGCGGATCTCCTGGAAACCAGACAGTCGGCTACCACACTGCTCGCCAATCTGAAGGCTAAGGAAGAGGCGCTGGCGGCCTGCTAAAGCAACCCCTTGCGGGTGCATGAGCTTCACGAGGCTCGGAAAGCTAGGGCGCAGGCGGCCCGCAAAGGGCGTGAGAAGGCATCGGGTGGGGCCCCCGCGTAGTCTTCTATGCCTAATCAGTAGTTGTATGCCGGCCTTTTTGTTATCTAATGTAGGCGAGGGTCGAATTGCCTATTATGAATGCTAATTTCCCTTTCCATCATCCTCGTTCTTATGTGCCTATGCCTATGTACGTTAGGTGCTGGCGTGCAAGCCATCCGAATGGGGGAGGAAGGTATGCTTGGCCGCCGCCATGTAAGAGTCATTGCGTATCGATTAATCGAGTACTCGTACGTAGGCAACGCTCCCTTAATGCCTCCGGCCCGAGCGAGCACGGAGGAAATCATGAGCCCGAGGTGGTCCCTCGGACCGTTCAAGAGTCGGATGAGGCGTGCTCGATCAAGAGATCGTAGCCGCGAGGGCCTGGCTACCCCTAGCCCACATTGTTGGAAACCGGATGGCTAGAGAGGGGGGGTCAATATAGCCAATCACTTGGACTTAGACACAAATCAAATTTCTGCACTTAACTTTGTTAGTAGCACAGCGGAAGTATGAAAACAGAAAATGCAGAAACAGAAAATGAAGGGAAACAACTACAACTAGCAAGATCGCTAATAAGGAGGGTTTACAAGGTTCGGGGATAACTTGCCCCTACTCCTTGGCGTGCCCTTAAGGTGGGCGATCCCTTGATCGTCGGTAGATCAAGCCTCGGTTATCACCGGATAGAAAGCAACCTCCTTCTCGGTGAAGAAACCTCTCCACAGCATTTCAATCACAGATTTCAGTTTAAGCACAAAGAAACAGCAAGAAGGATCTGTTAGGATCGATTCCGTACGCTAGAGGGGCGAATAGCGTTTCGAACTCTTTCTTGAATCTGCGTTGTTAGTAGCACAGCGGAATATACAATAAACAACAAAAACAACGCTAACAATACCAGATTTAGTTGGTATCCACCCCGGTCGGGTGACTAATCCAACAATCCTTCGGCGGATCAAACCCCGGATAAGCTCCGGCTAGAACTCGTCGCTCCTTGTGGGTGGAGAAACCTCGCCACAACACCAAGGACACTTAGAGAACAAAGTAGACTACTATCTTGCCTTAGCCAAGCAAGATTCGTCAAGAAACACAACCACCACGACGCCCTCTTTAAATAGGACTCATGGCTGATTTCTCGCTACCAGTCGACTGCCCCCATGGCAGTCGACTGGTGTCAGCCAAATTCGACCGTTGCACCTCAACGTTCGAATTCTCAGCCAGCTCACCAGCCACCTACCAGTCAACTGCCCCCAGGGCAGTCGACTGGTCCAGGCCTGAGACCATTCTGTGAGTTTCACCAGTCGACTGCCACAATGGCAGTCGACTGCCCTACTCACACACCTAAGGTTTCCCATCCTGAGTACATTCCACTCCGCACTCAAACCCTAGGATTTCCCGAGTACAATCACACTGCACTCGTACCCTCACGACTTGACTGACTCCTCCTCCGCAGCCTCGACTGTAGCCTTCGCGCCCTCTTCATCTTCGGCTCCTGTCCCTCGGATGCACGCAAGCCTCCAGCTTGCCTCCATGCCATCCTTCATGCATGCCTCGAAGTCCGCGCCCATCAGCTCATCATCCCTGCTCACCAAGGTCCCTCGGATGCGCACGCAAGCCTCCAGCTTGCCTCCATGCCATCCTTCACCGTACCAAGGCCGTCCAGTCAAGTCCATATGTGTAACCTGTACAGCCTGCACACTCAACATACACATATAAGTAAACAAGGGTAAACCTAACTTAAACCCTTTGCCCAAACATCAAAACCTATGGTCACTCCGGACCATCTTAGGGCCGATTGCTCCAACAGGATCTTACTCAAGCACTTTGCAAAGACAAGAACATAGCAAACTTTCCTGAGCTCCACCTAGCGGCGATCTCACGCAAGAAACCCTTCCTCGTGTCTTCCCGCTGTCGGACTCCAAGCTTCTTGTTCTCTCCTTCAAGCGCTCAAGTAATGGATGATAGCTTCTCGATTGCAGTAGCTTGCTCAATGTGATGAGACTTCAAAATGCGCAAGCAAGCAAGTTGTGGAGAACACAAGGCGCAGCAAGAACTCTCTTCGCAAAGCTTGAACTCCGCCTCTACTTCAACGAAGTCTTCTTCTGCCCTTTTTCTTTCTCCACTCAGCATCAGGTGGCAGTCTCCTGCAGCCTCTAGCTGCTTCCCTGCCAACGCCAGCTACCACTAAACCCTCCCTGGACTTCCTGAGCTCCCCTCATCCAAGCTCCAGTCAGCAGCTCAGTCTGCAGCTCCAGCCGTTGCAACCTGAAATGGAGAATGGACAAACCTGCTCCAAGGAAAGTCTCCATTGACTTCTCCTTGAGTATTTGAATCCTCCCCTGTCACCTGCAGCTTAATCAGAGTGTTAGAGCAGCATATCACACAGTAAATCAAGTATCAGATGTAAGCAGCAGAGAATCGGATATGGTCAGGCGCGATCAGAGCGTCTGACAGTGCAATTTGAATTAAAGTGATCGGTCACCGGACCGATCAGAGAGCCTCCTGATCGGTCACCAGACCGATCAGGCTGGGTCCAGACCGATCAGGCTCCGTCCTGATCGATCCCCAACGCTCAATCAGAAATCGTGATTTCTTTGAGATTCTCCTGGACCAATCACCAGACCGATCTCAGGTTGTGGATCGATCACCGGACCGATCCACCCCTAATTTAGGCAATTTCTGAGTTTCGTAGTCCAAACCTCCTGATCGGTCACCTGACCGATCAGAGGGTCTCCTGATCGGTCACCAGACCAATCAGATCATGACCAGACCGATGAGGCACCGTCCTGATTGATCTTAGTGACGAACCCGCGAAGATGGATCGTTCTCCAGAATGATCTGCACAGTGATCCTGATCGGTCATCAGACCGATCAGGAGCAGTTCAGCAAGGGAACTCAACCTCACTGTTTGCTCCCTGATCGGTCACCAGATCGATCAGGAGCCAAGAAGTGGGTGAAACGAATACTCCCTGATCAGTCACCAGACCGATCAGTCATCGCTGGATCGGTCACCAGACCGATCCACGAAGGAGCACCGTGCCAACTCCCTGATCGGTCACCAGACCGATCCAGGGGCTCCAACCCAGCCCTCCAAGCTAGGGTTTTATCCACCTTAGCCCTCCAAGCTAAGGATTTCTCACCTAATCCTCCAAGTTGGGAATTTGCACCTAACCCTCCAAGTTAGGACTTTTCACCTAGCCCTCCAAGCTAGGACTTTTCACCCAACTTTTCCGGATTAGGACTTTCCAAACCTAGCCCTCTAAGCTAGGACCTGACCCTCCAAGCCAGGACTTTTTCACCTAATTCTCCAAGATGGGAATTTGCACCTAACCCTCCAAGTTTGGACTTTTCACCTAGCCCTCCAAGCTAGGGCATTTCACCCACCTCTTCCGAATTAGGACTTTTCACACACCTAGCCCTCCAAGCTAGGATTTCCAACACCTAACCCTCCAGGTTAGGATTTTCCAACACCTCGCCCTCCAAGCTAGGATTTCTCATACCATGCCTGATCCCCGATCAAGACTTAATCATCATCAATAATCATCCACCTAAACTAAAATCGGTGTCAACACCAAAATAACAATCAGTGCCAGACTGCATCAACAATCTCCCCCTTTTTATTGTTTGACAACCCGATTTTAAGTTTAGGGATTCTCAATCAAGTTTTTCAAATTTGAAATCATAGGGGAATCCAGATCCTCCCCCTACAACATGATCATCCTAAACTTAACCAACCAACACTCTCCCCCTTTTTCAAACACCGAAAAGGGGTCTAGAAGGGCTGTTAAATTTAAACCAACTCCCCCTCAACCCTAGGGGTATCCCAAACCAACAACAATTTGATTGATATTTGATAAGCATATGAAAACATATGACAACCAGATATAGGCATGATAAAGCAGGCATATGTATCATAGGAACATGGTGTCATAAGCATGAACATAGCTATGGATCAAATATGCAGAGAGCATAGCATCAACAATAAGCATACCAAAGTAGAGTAGACATGCATCAAAGTCAGACAGTTTAAGTTATAAAACATCCAGAGAGATAACAAGATGCAAGACATATGCATCAAGGTCAAAGTACAAACAAATATGACACTCATCATAAAAGGTAATGTCATCAATCCCCTGCGAGGTCATCATCTGAGGAATCAGCAATGTAGATAATGTCCCCTGGTAGAGGAATGCTGGGGGACCCTCCACCAGGATACGCATGATGGTACCACTCCTCATACCATGTGTCCTATAGGGAGCTGATCTCAGAAACATCAGATGCCAGAGCATCGAGACGACGATCGAAAGACTGAAACTCTGAATGGACCTCCTGTCGCCAGAGCTCGGAGATATGCAACTCGCGCTCCATCATCTGCTCTAGCTCCGCAACCTTCCAGCGAAGATCAGGAGCCCATTCATCATAATCTTCAGCATCGGCTGGTGAATCCGGATCACGGGCTGCTCTCGGTAGCTCCCCCACACGTCTGCAATCCTTCCACCTCAACCCCTGGGGCCCGAGAACAATGCCGGACTGAGCGAGCATGCGACGATCCAGGCGGCAATCCTGTCGAACCATTGGCACAATGCGGCCCTGAGAGACGTCGATACCCACTGACTGAAGCCAAGCCGTAATGATATGGCCAAATGGCATGTGGATTGTCTGGTCATACATCAGACTGTGAACTATGATGGAGAAGTAGACCGAGGTCACCGGGTCAAAATCGAACTGTTGATGCATCCCATAGAGCATCAAGCAGTGGAATGGATGAATCTCGTCTAGGTGCTTCGAAGTAGTCGGAAGAAGACAGTTGGTGATGATTTTAAACAACACATAATCAATGGGGGAAAGACGAAGAGTAGCAAATGTAGGGAAATTACTGGAAGTCTCACCAAGTTCCCTCGATCTAGGATGACCAAAGAAGTACTCATGGATAGAGTCAGGGGTGACTCCATCAAAGGGAACTGGAAAGGGATCCGGAAGATAAGGATAGAGAGAGAAGGCATTTCCGGACTGGCGACATCTGAGAAAGGTAGTGAACGCAGCTAGATTAAAATCAAGGGCAACACCAGCGACACGGGTCCTCCACCCCGTGCCCTCTCCACTAGCCATATTATTATAAAATTCAGACACTAAATCAAAGTTTATTGGCCTCTCTAAGAAAAGGATGGATTCAAGCTCATAGTATTCAATAATTTGTCGAATCGTAGGACAGTGTTCATAGATGTAGGTCTGGTCCACCGATCGACATGGCATAAGTTTGAAGATATGCCATTGGAAGTTTAAGGCGTAATGAATATTTTGAAATCGAGTATGTGGAGGTGGTGGAGGCCTAGAAGGAGGTGTAGATGAGGAAGGGCCTGTGCCCTTAGAGCTGTCCTCAGCGGGTTCTTTACTCTTAGAAGATTTTCTAGAGATTTGAATTGGTCATACACATAGTATGAATAAAAAATTCAAGAGTTGACCATACAAAGAGTAATCATAAGGCAGACATTAGATCAAAAGGAGGACAATAATGAGGTGAGGGATAGATTTGATCATATGGTGAAGTATGGAACGAACGGTCACGGCAAATACAAGAGGGTCACGGCACCACACCAAGAACAAACACCAAACCATGATTAGCTTCATATATATATAATCCATGAATAGAGTCATAAAGGAAACTAAATCAGACAACTCACTTTGGTGCCATTGAAGTTAGTTTGAAAGAATCGCAAAAACTAGAAGAAGAACTTGTGCAGGTGAAGCCCTCGGCGCAAGACAGAAATGCAGAAGACGTGGAGCAAGTAGAGAACTTGCATAGAATAGGGAGACGCCAGTAGAGACCTTCGCACGAACTCGTACGCACGAGAAGGAGGGAGACGCAGGAACACTCTCGCTCCGGATGAAGAGGCACAAGTGGGAGGTTTCGGCGCTAGGGTTCGACACTGAAGGGTTTTTCGCGAAGTTAATCGGTTGGTGGATCGGTCCACCAACCACAATTTAATGTGATTGAACGGATCACCGTTCGATCTGATAGCGCCCAGACCGATCAGGTTATACTTGATCNTGAATGCAGGGATCGAAGGAGTGTGTGTCTGCAGCTCAGAACACCCTAAAGGAGAGGGGCAAGCAGCTGGGCTAGGCGCCCGGGAGGTCCCGGGCGCCCAAGGTCAAAGCCAAAGATGAGTCGAAGCAAAATCAGCCACGAAGCCAGCGGACCCAGTCAAGCTGGGCGCTCGAGAGGTCCCGGGGGCCCCAGTCAGCTCCAGAGCCGATTCGAAGGGGATAAGCGCCGACCAAGATTCGGATAGAGGTTCTCGGATCCGAAGGCACGTGTCAGGCGCCCCCGACGTCCCAGGCGCCCCCAGGAGCACTATAAAAGGGGCTCAACTCCTAAGGCTTCAAAATCACTTTTTTCCAACGCCTCCAAGCTTTTCGTTCAAGCGCTCTGCTCCGGCAAACTCCGTTCTCGCAAATTCCGTTGCATTTTCTCTTTCTTATCCGAAATGTTTTTCACGATATTCACCCCCCCCCCCCTCTGTCGTGTTTCTTGATCCAACACGTTGTTGGGCAGGCGGGAGTGATGTCATCTTAGAAGCAGTGGGCGCTGACTCCTGGGTGGTAGGGGTCGGGTCCGCTGGGGCATCATCTGCTGAGGCAACTCCCCTGGCTTCCAACTCGGTCGCGACCCGGGCTCGTAGCTCGGCTTCATCCAATCCGAAGCCTTCCCTCAGAGCCACAGACAGCAGCATGGGAACTTCGGAAATAGAATAAGCTCAGGCATGATCAAAGGGTGTGCAGAGAAGGCACAATAGGACTTACTGGCTTCGGATAGTGAAGGGATTGGCCCAGGGCTATGTCCGAAGGCTGAGAGGATCCCCTCCGCAAGTGTCCTCCGTGGAAGCGTCTACCCTCCAGCTCGACCGCTACGGTCTGGTAAGCCTCGGTGGTGCAATAGTGTTTGGGGAGGAGATCGGAATGGTGAAGCTCCTCAATCCAGGTAGTGGGCCAGCTCGGGGCCGAGAGGGGCCCAATGAAAAAGTAACGCTCCTTCCATCCCTTGTTGGAAGAAGGAAGATTCGAGAGGAAGGAGGCTTTGGCTCAGGCTTGAAAGAAGAAGTCGCCCGCCTCCTGCTGCATGGGATAGAAAAGGTTTTGGAAATTCTTCGGCTCTAGAGGAATTTTGTATAAGGAGAAAATGATAACCGAGCCACACATGAGGTGTATGGCGTTGGGAGCCAATTGAGATAAGGGAATCTGAAAGTGGTTACAGACGGCGAAAAGGAAAGGATGGATTAGAAAATGAAGACCGGCTTGTAGATGGTCTCGAGATAGAGTAATATAGCCCAAAGGGACGGAATTAGGGCGATCAGTCGACTTGGGGAGATGCAGCTGGTGGTCGGCGGGGATTAAGAAATTCGGCCGCATCTGTTCCAGGTCGAGAGTGGTGAGAGCAGTTATCGTGGTGGAATACCAGGGCAGAGAAGAGGAGGAAGACGAAGTAGGAGAGGCCATCAGATGGGAAGGAGAAAAGAAGTTGACCGGTGGAAGGAGTCGCCGGGGAAGAAAGCCGAAGAAGAGGGTTCCCGGAGCCCTAGAAGCACTCAAAACGGCGGAGAACGAAGTGAGGTTTTGAACGCATATGGAAAAATGGGCAGAGGTGAGGCCTATTTATGGAACCGACGAAGAATGTTGGTCGTTCGATGAAGAGCTGGGGGAAACGTGCAACCCGGCCATAACCGTCTGATCAGGCTCGGATGTGGTTCAAAATGGTAGAACGCATGTGTGGGTAGAACCTTCACGAAGAATGATGGCATACCCCTTGGCATGCCAGAGCGAATGGCTTAGGGGCGCGAGCCTTAGGCCATTAAGACGGCAATCGATGAGAAGATACACCACGACTTCGAAGGGTGTGCCAGGCTTGAGCCAGAGTCAGGGTCCAGTCAGTTGGACTACGTGCCTCCTTCGACTAGACTTGAGGGGGATGCTTATGATCCCGGGTCAGCTTGCGTGTAGCCTGGCCCGGCAGCCTAGCGCCTAGTCAGAAGGAAGATGGTTAGAGGGCCGAAAAGGCCCGTTGGGTCGGTGTCACATGGGTCAAGGCCTTCGATCAGATGCGTGGCAGCCCTCGTTCCGCGGAGTCGATATGTCCCAAGCTCAGACGCCCCTCCAGGTTTGGCTCCCCGCCGACGCGTGGTGGACCACGCTCCGGGGGTAAGTCGAAATCGGAGGAGGCGTTACTGACGGCCTCGTCATTTAGTGCCCCAGTCGGCACCCTCATAGGCCCTCAGCCGGCCTCATCACTTAGTGCCCCAGTCGGCACCCTCATAGGCCCTGAGTCGGCCTCGTCATTTAGTGTCCCAGTTGGCACCCTCATAGGCCCTCAGTCGGCCTCGTCACTTAGTGCCCCAGTCGGCACCCTTATAGGCCCTCAGTCGGCCCTAGTAGACACAACCACTCTCTGACACTAGACTACCAGAAGCTGTACTGGGTCGGCGCAGGACTGAAGCCATACTGGTCTCAAACGACAGATATCACGCTGAGGTATTGATCTTCCTGTCATACCCTGTCCCCCTGTACTGCAACCACCTACACCGGTGTTAAGCCGAGTGGCGTCTATCTGCACCAGCCATTAAGTTGACAGTGCCCCTTTCCTTAATACAGTATGTGCCACTTTATCCTGCCACCTCTGGGCATGCATCACCTTGTCCTCGCTACGTGACAGCAGGTGGCAGGCGGGGGAGGAACTGTCAGCTTCCCCGGCTATATAAGCCTCCACACTCCGCATCTTTCAGGTACGCGCGATAGTGCAATTCCATACTGTTCTATTGCTTTCCATCGCCACCATCGAGTACTGACTTGACCATCAGAGTGTCTGACCAGGGAATTTTCCTAGCGAATTCTAACGGTCTCTATCTTGCAGGCTAGAGGCGATCCAACTCGGTAGACCACCTCAGCGATTTCGTGCTCCCCGGAGTCTCACTCAGCGACAGGGGCGTCCACCTCGCTTCGTGACAGGATCAGAATAATTAGAATCTTTGGAAGTCTACTTCATCCCAAGTGACTGATGAAAGGGTTATCATTGATCTAGAGTTCACTGGTTACTAAAATATGGAGTGTTTTAGCATCTCCATAATTGAATTGCACGAAGCTCTCGATTTTAGCAAAAGTTAATCAGTTGCTGTTGTGTAGAATCAAAAATGTAATCTACAAATGGTATTCAGAGAACTCTGATACAATTTCAAAACTGATTATTTTGCTCATGTTTCTAAAGTTTTGAACTCTAAGGTTGCTCATCTTAGTAAGGTTTTCATTGGATGTTGTTTTCTGAAATCTGAACAACATCATGTTAAGTTTGAAATCTAATCAATTTAGTGTTAAATGGAAGCCTGTTGATGAGTCTGAGTTTCTGAATTTGTGAGATTTTTTTGGAACAAGTGTGGTTGATTCATATGTGCTAGTTAGGAAGAGAAGAAGAATCACTTGGTATCAACCTCAATTCGTTTTGTGCTAACATTCTTTGAAAATTATCTGGATAGTAACAGGTTCAACTAAGCTCAGTTTTGTAATGTCAAATTGATGTCTATCTGTTGGTGCAAGTTGCATCAGTGATGTCCTCCTCTAAGTGTTTTAATGTTTGACAATACACTTAAGTCAGTGATACATTGAACAGACAAAGGGGAGTTAAGAGAGAAGTAACCAAATGAACCAAAGTCCTAGTAAACCTAGGCAATAAGTCCTGGTTCGAGGAATTGGACACTAAGTCCTGATCATGGATTGGGCACTAAGTCCTGGGACAGGGCTGGGCACTGAAGACCTGCTCGGAAGGTGGGCACTAAGTCCTGGTCGAGGACTGGGCATGAAGACCTGGCCGAGGGTTGGGCACCGAAGTCCTGGTCGAGGACTGGGCAAGATGACCTGGCCGAGGGTTGGGCACGGAAGTCCTGGACTTAGGGTTTGGGCACGAAGTCTTGGTCCGAGGGACTGAGCAACTTAGCTGAACGATGACTAAGGACAGAAGTAGAGACGGGTCAGGGTGCGGACATCTCGAGATCCGAGAGTATCGGAAGCTAAGCAAAAGTCCACCCGAAGGACTGGGTGACAACCGTCTCCGGAAAGGAGTAGGTGAAAGGCACGTTCTCGGGGGTGAGAACTTGCGTCGGTTCGACCTAGGGTTTCGGGGAGACCCGAAGTCATAACCAAGACAGCTACGGCTATAAATATTGACTAATATTTTTGCTTTGTATGTTTTGGAACTAACCTTGGTTGCAGGGACCGAAGGAATGTGTTGCTGCAGCTCAGAACGCCCCAAAGGAAGGGTGCAGGTAACTGGGCTAGGCGCCCGGGCGCCCAAGGTCAAAGCCTAAACAGCAAGGAAGCAAGAATGCTTCGAAACCACACTGGGCTAGGCGCCCCAGAGGTCCCGAGCGCCCAATGTCAAAGCCAAACAAACCATCGAAGTAAATTTGCCACGAAGCCATTGGACGAGGTCAAGCTAGGTGCCCAGGAGGTCCCGGGTGCCCCAGTCAGCTCCAGAGGCTGAGTCGAAGGGGATAAGCGCTGACCGAGCTACGGATTGAGTTTTCCGCAGATGAAGGCACGTGTCAGGCGCCCCCAACGTCTCAGGCGCCCGCAGGAGCACTATAAAAGGGTGCTCGAACCCTCTGCTTCAAACACAACTTTCCAAAGCGATTCTGATCATTCTGACCGACGACAACGCGCTAAAGACGAGGCTCTATGACCGGGAGGCTCCAGGAGGAAGTGCGCGGCACTTCGGAGGTCCAGATCGACCGAGTTTCAAACCTTGTTTTGTTCGGTTTGCTTTTATTATTCCGCGCGTAATTAATTATCTTTTTGATTGTACTTCTGGACTGTAAGACGGGGTTACTCCGCCTCCAGAAATTCCGGAAAGGAGACCAATAGTGGACTCACGCCGAGTACATAGGCCTTGGATGTACTGACCCAGGGGGGTCGGGAACCAAGTAAATAAATCCCGCGTGTCTGCTGTGTCTGTTTGTTTTATTCGTTCTGTTTTACTTTTTCGCTACACTAACGCTTTGAGTCTAGAACGATCGACGAGTTTTCTACAAAATTTTTCAAGGTCGATATTCACCACCCTTCTATCGACGGCACTGGTCCTACACTATCCAGTCCATGAAGCATTCCAAATTGTATCAAAATTTTTGAAAAGAAAGAAGAAAACAATTGCAAGAACTTCAGATACTAAATTTTGATGTGAAGAAATGAATCATTGCTGAAAAGCTGCTGTTGTTGGACATCGTTTGTCTTCCCAATCACACAAAATGGGTTCATTTCCCAGCTAACCAAGGATTAGGTACCAGCTACAATCGAGGGAAACACATCTTAATAAGCTGTTACTGGAATTCCAGTTTTAAGTTTTGAAATCTGTACCAAAACAGAAATGCATTTAGAAATGCAGGAATTGAATTGCATTTCAAGAAATTCAGAGTTGCTAAGATGGAATTCTTATTACCGACCTCCAAAAGATGCTTGATTGAGATTTAAAAAAAAAGGAGATTTAGAAATGAAGAATTCTGTAAGCTGCAGTAGTGAGAAAATATACAGGACAGTTTGCGCCAATTTTTCAAACTATTTTTTGATCCAAACCGAATTGAATTCAAGCCCCTTTTGATTCGGTGCTAAATGAGATCTTCTTTGAAGATTAAACCTCATTGCTTGACCTTCCAGGGAGTCCATATCTTGAAACTGAAGTCAGAAATTCCAGAATATTGTTCAGTTCTTGAATTTGAGATTTAAGTCCTAACTGTTAGGGCACGTTAAGAGTTAGAGGGGGGGGGGTGAATAGCTCGCTTTTGCTCGTAGAAGATTTGTCACAGCAGAAGACTTGAAGCAACGCTAACACCTTCTTCTTTATTGATATCCACCTCCTTGAGGTGACTAATCCAAGGGTTCACTCTCCTCACACTCACATCTACTATGAATGATCTCCTTCCTTGAGGCGGAGAAGCCTTGTACAAGCTTACGAAGAAATACAACAAGAAACAAGCAAATATAAATGAAATCTTACAAGATTTACAACAAAAATTCTTGCTTATCTTGCTTTCTTCTAGCTTGAAATCGCCTTTAGATGCTTGAAAATGCAGTAACACTTTGCTCCAAAAGCTCACAAGAAATGGCGATAATGGCGGAGAGAAGAGTAGTGTCGATTTGCAATGAAAACCCTTTATATCGAGTAGATTAGGGTTCCTAATCGATTAGCCAAACGATTTCACTCAAATCTAAACAAATCCAACCGTTCAATCTTCGCAATAGCTCTTTCCTGCTTTTCCCAATCGATTAGGAATGCTGGAATCGATTGCCCAATTGATTCCAGCACCTTCTATGCTCTCGCGAACCTGCCCTCAGTCGATTGCCCAATCGACTGGCGGGCTGAATCGACTAGCCCTAACTCTCTGTTTGTTTTTGACAAATAGAAAAAAAAACTAGCTGAATCGAAGAAATCTATTTAGCTCATCCCAATCAATTGGCCCAATTGATTCGGCCCTTTTCTCTTGCGAAGAAGCCTTCTCCCAGTCGATCACCCAATCGACTGACTTAGGCTGAATCGACTGGCCAGTTGATTCCCCAGCTTTCTGTACTCTCGCAATTTCAGCCTTAGCCCAGTCGACTGCCTAGTCGATTGGTTCAATCTATTGCCTAATCGGCTAACCACTCTCCTAAAATCCTAAACCCTGGTTTTAGATCCCTTTGTCCAACCCAAAGTCTTCCATGACTTATTGAGACTTCTTCACCAAGTGTTCAGTCAACCCTTAATCGACTTGGACTCTTCCTTGCCTAGTTCCCAACTAGGACTTCTCTCGTAGCATGTGTTTAGCTCCCAACTAACACACCTTGGACTTAACCTAGTTCCACTAGGTTTGCCTTGTTACACTAGGACTTCACATGTGCCAAGTGTTTAACTCTTATCTAACCCACCTTGGGCTTAACCTAGTTTCCAACTAGGTTTGTCTACTCCTACTAGGACTTTCTTTTGCCTAACCCTCAAGTTAGGACTTCACCAATCAAGTCTCTGGTCCAACCTGAACTTAGTCAAACTAGTCAACCTTGACCCGAGGATGATTGCACCAACAATCTCTCCCATCTTGATGTTTGACAATATATTAAGTTAGGATAACTTTTTATCCCAACTTTCATCTTCAATGAGAGTTTCTAACTTAAATTCTACATTTTCTCCCCCTTTCACACACATCAAAAACTCTTCCCGAAAGTTAATTTGTACAAAGGTATCCAATAAAAGTCCCATACCTTTCATTGTATCTTATGCTCAACCTTGAGCAACTATTCATCACAATGAAGATCTCCAATCTTCATTGTCTCCTCATTCTCATCATTTAAAAGAAAATCACGCTTTTAAGTGGAATCTGTAGGACCGGTGCCATCGATAGAGGGGGGGTGAATATCGACCGTCAAAATCTTCGCGGAAACTTCGTTCGTATATTCTAGACTCAGAGCGTTAGTAGCACAGCGGAAAAGTAAAAACAGAAAAATAAATGCAATACAAAAGGACACGCGGGATTTATTTACTTGGTTCCCGACCCCCCTGGGTCAGTACGTCCAAGGCCTATGTACTTGGCGTGAGTCCACTATTGGTCTCCTTTCCAAAATTTCCAGAGGCTGAGAAAACCCGTCTTACAGTTGATTTACATGCAAAAAGATAAATAAACTGAATTGCAGAATGTAAATCAAATCAAAACAACTTATGACGAAGTGTCAACCGATCTGGACCTCCGAAGTGCCGCGCACTTCCTCCTGGAGCCTCCCGGTCATAGAGCCTCGTCTTTAGCGCGTCGTTGTCGATCAGAATGCTCAGAATCACTCTTAGCAGTTGTGTTTGAAGCAGAGGGATTGAAGCCCCTTTTATAGTGCTTTTGGGGGCGCCCTGGACGTCGGGGGCACCCCTATAAACTCGGTCAAATTTTATCCCCGCGCCGACCTCGCCGTAGCTGATAAAACCTTTGACCAGGGCGCCCTGGACCTCCCGGGCGCCCGCGTGAAGGCTTATCTGTATTTCGAACTCGAAACAGTAAATACAGCTTTCAACTTGGGCGCCCCGGACCTTCCGGGCGCCCTGCTTGAAGCCTATTCTACTTACCACACGAAACTGCCAATTTCCTTTTGACTGGGGGCACCCCCATCATCCCGGGTGCCCTGCTTGGCTGGTTTCCAACTAAACTGGTTTTTCCTTTTGACTGGGGCACCCCCATCATCCCGGGCGCCCTGCTTGGCTGGTTTCCAGCCCCAATGTATGTTATTTGCCTGCTTTGTCTTCCGTTCTAGGTACCTGCAAGATAAAAAAATACAAAGCAAATATACACACATTCTTAACCTTAAAGACTTGGTTCTGACTTCGGATTTTCACGAAACCCTAGGTCGAACCGGCGCAAGTTCCCACCCCCGAGAATGTGCCTTTCACCTACTCTTTTCAGGAGACGGTTGCCACCCAGTCCTTCGAGTGGACTTTTGCTTAGCTTCCGATACTTCCGGACCTCGAGACGCCCAAACCCTGACCCGTCTCTACTCCTGTCCTTAGTCATCGCTCAGCTAAGTTGCTCAGTCCCTCGGACCAAGACTTCGTGCCCAAACCCTAAGTCCAGGACTTCGGTGCCCAACCCTCGAGTCAGGTCTTCTTGCCCAATTCCCCGAACCAGGTCTTCGGTGCCCAACCCTCGGCCAGGTCTTCTTGCCCAGTCCTCAACCAGGACTTAGTGCCCACCTTCCGAGCAGGTCTTCGGTGCCCAGCCTTTTGCCAGGACTTAGTGCCCAGCTTCACTCACCAAGTCTTAGTGCCCAGTTTTACTCACTAGGTCTTAGTGCCTAGGTTAACTAGGACTTTTCTTCACTTTGGTTATTACCCTCTTAATTCCCCTTGTTCTATAAGTGTATTGTCAAACATTAAAATACTTGAAGGAGAACATCATTGATGCAACTTGCACCAACAGAATCTCCCCCTCAAAATATGTTATAAACTTCTATCATTGTACCAACAATGATTTTAAGTTTCTAAAACTTAGGAAAAGTCAAAACGAAGTCATGAGGTTTAAAAGTTTAAGCTTAAACTTAAAACCTCTCCTTAACCCCAAACTAGTCTTTTTCAGCCATTGCTTCCTTATTTTCATCATAAAAATTATCTATAAATGCTTATAAAAGTATTTCATAGGGTTAGGAATAGTGAAATGACTTAATCTTGGCTCAATAGACTGAAATTAGGCAAAATTAGCAAAAATTAGGGGTTTGTAATGATTGGTTTCATTGCCAATCGATTACAACCTATCTGAATCGATTGAAGTTGTGTTTCAATCGATTATAGTCATCCTAATTGATCACCCAATTGATTCCACGAGTTTCTACTCATCGAAATAGATTACCAATCGATTGATGTGGGGGTAATCGATTGCCCCAATTGATTACGATCTTAGATTTTTTGATTTCTAAAATAATTTCATATCTAAATTCAAAAAATCATAAATAATTCTACGATTATCAAAAAATCATGAAATTCTACGTAGACATTATTTATATCATATACTATCATAGAAAAATAGTTTCCATCTTCATGGATTGACACAAAAATGGAAATTTTAAAAAATTTTAATGTTTCATTCTATTTTGTATCCAATTAATCAATATGATTCGTATCAAAAGATAGACTTTTCAATGTTTTCCAAAATAATTTTGAAATGATTAAAAAAATAATTTCCAACAATATTCTTTGGGCTAAATGCACATGACTTGTACACTAGTTTTTTCAATGATTAGAGTTCACTTAGTCATTATTTTTGATGTACCTAAAACTCGAATAGATACACTTAATCAACACCTTGAGTTTTGTTTATCTTCCTATCATCTCACTTGTATTCTATGTGTTTCAATATACATTCAAGTGAACTTATAGTCTTGTGAGATGTAAAAATTAAGTTCTCTCTAAAAAGGGTTCATGCATTTCTAACTAGACATTTTAAATTTTGATAATCCAACCTAGAATGTCAATTAATGTTAATGTCCGTAATTTTAATAAATTGAAATAATGCATGATAATGATCATGACATATATCAAATGCATTTTTTTCTTTTCAAAAGAAAATATTATCATAGCTACTAGGGATGACAATGGGTCATGTTCAGATCAGATTTTAAATCCTCCGTATCGATACCCATCGGGTATCGAATATCCATCCCGATATCATAGCCATTAAAAGATCGGATATCTTCTATACTAACAAATATTCTTATTTCTATTCAATTATTATCATTCAATAACAACATATTAGAATTAATATCATATTAAAATATATATATAATTAAAAAATAGATTAAACATTTATATAATCTACTTTTAACATCAACAAAAATAGTTAGTGGATTTAGGAAAAGAAAATTTTCTTTAATATATATATACATATTATTTAATCGGGTATTTAGGTTGGATATCGAGTATTGGTAGTCCCTCCATACTCTCATCTATTCAGGTCGAATATTGGATCCTTCGTCAGATTCAGATGAAATTGTCATCCTTAATAGCTATATGATGTATGTATATCATGACTTATGACATTTTTCATAATAAAATATGAATGTAGAGGCGTATGATAGGGCACACAAACATGTGGCTATTGTTATGGTATATGATAAGGCACACAAACATGATATATGAAATTTTCTATATCATGACATATGAAATTGTCATGACATATGATAGGGCACACAAATATGACAATTTTAACATTAAAGAAAATACCTAGATTTTCTACCTAAGTACTATTAACTAATCACTAAGCCAATACTAAACCTAATTTGCCCTAACTTTCTAAGAAAGTGCCAAAACTCCCAACTTGGCATCTCTTGATTTTTTTTAATCCTATTTGTGCGAATTTGATTAAGCTCAAATCTTCCAAAAATTTAATTTGGCACAATTTTACTCTTTAAGAGTAAATAACAACTCTTCATTTTCAAAGGTCACAATTCCATGAAAATGACCCCAAAGTGTCAACTTTACCATGGTTGGGTTAACTACCCTTCCCATTAGAGTTGACACACTCTAAATTCATCTAGGGTATAGAGAACGCATTCTTAGGAACCCAAAATCTATTGGTACTCTTTGGATATTCTAGGTACTCACTAGCGATGGCCTTCCTTGATACCTTTCTAATGACTTTCCTAAGCTTCTTAGAAGCCTTAGTCATGTTAGTCTTCTTAAAGTTTATTCTAGGGATAGCTTCTCTTAACACTTTAGCTTGACTTCTAGACCTAAGGTTGGTTCCATAGTCATATGGACCTCTATAGTATAAGGATACATTTTCCTTAGCTTTTGGTTTGTACCCCAAATCTCTCTTGCCATTGAATGCCTTTTTTTTTCCTAAACCTAGGTTTGAATACTTAGACCCTTTGACACTAATTGTTATTTTCTTAAGGGTCTTTTCTAATTTATCAAGTTTTGACCTCAATACTTAATTTTCCATCATTAAATCCTTAATTTTGTGATTTTTATGATTGTCTTGAAAATTTCCCTTTTTAGCCTTAAAATTTGGAGGTGTACCATTATGTCCTAAACTTTTCATTAACCTTAGGTGTGGTAATCCTAGCATGAAAAGCTTTATAATTTTGTCTAAAACTATCATGCTTCCTATTCTCATGTTAAATAGTATTAAAATGATAGAAGTCATTTCTAGCATATTTTTATCATAATTTAAATAAGTACTATTCCGGAAAGAATCGACGTCGACGGCCAGTCACCAGGGTCCAGCCCACGCAGATGCTGATGCTAGAGGAAGAACTTTCACCCTGCGAGATCAACACGAGCATTAATGGGAACACGCCGGAGATTATCTGGCGGAGCACACTCTGACGCTCAATTCAGTGCCCCAATATAGGTGATGGAAGAAAGCAAAGATATGCGTAGAACATAGAGTGTCTAATGTAGGATCGATTCCGTACGCTAGAGGGGGGTGAATAGCGATTCTTTAATTCTTCTTGTACCTACGTTGTTAGTTGCACAGCGAAAATAATAATAAAAAGAACAAACAATGCTAACAAACCATATTTACTTGGTATTCACCCCGGACGGGTGACTAATCCAAGAATCTGTCGGTGGATCACTCTCCGGATAACCTCCGACTAGCCCTCATCGCTCCTTGTGGGTGGAGAAATCTCACTACAACACTTTGAGAAGACCTGAGCACAAAGACTACTATCTTGCCTTTAACCAAGACAAGATTTGTCAAGAATCTCAGCCACCACGAAGTCCTCTTTAAATAGGACTCGGGCTGAAACCCTCGCCACCAGTCGACTGCCCCCAGGGCAGTCGATTGGTGCCACTGAAATTCAACCGTTGCAACCCAACGTTCGAATTTTCAGCCAACTCACCAGCCACCAACCAGTCGACTGCCCTCCCCCAGGGCAGTCGACTGGTCCAGAGCTGAAACCCTTCTGTGAGTTTCAACAGTTGACTGCCCCCAGGCCAGTCGATTGGTCTACTCACACACCTAAGGTTACCCTTCCCAAGTACATTTCACTCCGCACTCGAACCCTAGGATTTCTCGAGTACAATCACACAGCACTCGTACCCTCACGACTTGACTGACTCCTCATCCGCAGCCTCGACTATTGCCTTCGCGCCCTTTTCATCTTCGGCTCCCGTCCCTCGGATGCACGCAAGCCTCCAGCTTGCTTCCATGCCATCCTTCACGCATGCCTCGAAGTTCGCGCCCCTCAGCTCATCGTCCCTGCTCTCCAAGGTCCCTCGGGTGCACACAAGCCTCCAGCTTGTCTCTATGCAACCCTTCACCGTACCGAAGCCGTCCAGCCAAGTCCATATGTGTAACATGTACAACCTGCACACTCAACATACACATATAAGAACATAAGGGTAAACCTAACTTAAACCCTTTGACCAAACATCAAAACTCATGGTCGCTCCAGACCAAAGATTGCCTCAACACCTACCCCCCTTACCGGAGGGGTTGGAGTACCTTTTATACCTGAGGCGGTAGTCACACGTGTCTCCACGATCTTCGCCATGTCCCCCTATCTTCGGTTACTGGATAACCCTTGTAATGGCCATAGCTGCCATTACATCTGACCCGTTGCGATAATGACGGAGTTAATGGCTGCGTCTTATGGGCCATGATCATCCCGTGATTATAGGTGATGATTATCTATAGATCCGAAGAAAGGCAGACCGTTACTTGAGGTCGAGTGTTCCTTGGGCTCCACTACCCCAAGGTGATCTCGGGGTCTTTTGGCCCAGGGGTCCCGGGCGTTTACCTTCCCGAGGTGGTCTCAGGGACCTGACCTCTCGAGGTGATCTCGGGCATGCGTCTTTCTGGGTCGGTCTCCAGGGTACGCTTGTTTATGGTGTTCTCGGGGACCCACCTTCCCGAGGGGGTCCGGGCGCCACGTGAGGAGAGTCGTCCAGACTCGGTAGATCTTATCACATAGCTTCTTCAGTCCACGTGTCAACCACGGGATGCTTAACCCCATCACAAGCCCCTCCCTTCAAGTCTAATCGAAGGAAGAGTTGCTGACTGATTAGATTAGTGGTGTAGCGAAGAAGCTATGTCATGGTGGGTCCATGCACCCATTGTTAGGATCGATTCTGTACGCTAGAGGGGTGAATAGCATTTTTCGGTTCGTTCTTGTACCTACGTTGTTAGTTGCACAGCGGAAACAATAATAAAGAAACAAACAACGCTAACAAACCGCTTTTACTTGGTATCCACCCCGGTCAGGTGACTAATCCAAGAATCCGTCGGTGGATCACACCCCGGATAACCTCCGGCTAGCTCTCGTCGCTCCTTGTGGGTGGAGAAACCTCGCCACAGCACCAAGCAAACCTCTGAGCACAAAGACTACTATCTTGCCTTTAACCAAGACAAGATTCATCAAGAAACTCAGCCACCACGAAGTCCTCTTTAAATAGGACTCGGGGCTGATTTCTCGCTACCAGTCCCTGCTGAATCCCTTCCCGAGTACATTCACACAGCACTCGACCCTCATGACTCGACTGACTCCTCCTCCGCAGCCTCGACTGTTGCTTTCACGCCCTCTTCATCTTCGGCTCCCGTCCCTCGGATGCATGCAAGCCTCCAGCTTGCCTCCATGCCATCCTTCAAGCATGCCTCGAAGTCCGCGCCCATCAGCTCATCGTCCCTGCTCTCCAAGGTCCCTCGGATGCGCACGTAAGCCTCCAGCTTGCCTCCATGCCATCCTTCACCGTACCAAGGCCGTCTAGTCAAGTCCATATGTGTACTTGTACAACCTGCACACTCAACATACACATATAGTACACAAGGGAAAACCTAACTTAAACTCTTTGCCCAAACATCAAAACCTATAGTCACTCCGGACCATCTTAGGGCCGATTGCTCCAACACCTATTACTCCTTTATTAGCGGCACGTTGAGTCCGAGGAATCGAAATATTCGCCCCGGGGTCTGAGGCAATCTCTTTTTGAATTGGACCTCCTAAAAGGCTCTTGTAATTCTCAAGGCGCAACAATGATAGTCGTCCGTCATCCATAAAAGCTCATGACACTCTTTAATGGCGATAAAACTCCTTCGCGAATTCGTCTTAGCCACGTGTCCTAACTGCTCCCCTCGTGATCTCTTACTGACATGCGCAGCTGTAGCAGGCTCACATGAAACGGTTGTTCAGTGGCACCGCCTTGATGTGGCTATTTTCCGCCATCCACGTGCTTTGCCCCTATTGCACATATGCAGGCGGCCTCCTCTATATAAGAAGGGGAGTCAAAGACGTTCGGTCACCTTTCGGCTTCCTCGTTCAGCAGGCCTCGTCTTCGTCCTTTTTCCTAAGGACTCCTTTCGCGTAAGTCATCTGCTTTCTTCTCGTCTTTTTCCTTAGGAACCATGGAGGGCTACCAAGCAGAGTAGTACGAGTCTGCCTCTTCCAAAGTGAGGTCGAAGGCCCTACATGCGGCCATTGAGGCTTACGACATTCCGGGCGAGATGGTCGTGGTGATCCCTAAAGTAGACCAGATGGCAGTGGAGCCTCCCATAGGTTTCTTTACCTTCTTTCTGGGGCAAGTAGAGTCAAGGCTCCGTTTTCCCATTCCTCCTTTCTTCATGAATGTGGCCTCCTATTTTGGTATTCCTCTTCACCAGATGGCTCCCAACGCTTTTGCTCAGATGGGCGGAGCGTATATTATCTTTAAACTTTTCGACATTCCTCTGACCCCTCACTTTTTCCATTCCTTCTTCGTTCCGATTGGCTCGCGAGGGGCATTTGGCTTTACGGCGCGCCCAAGCCATAGGTTTTTAGGAGGGCTACCTTCTTCTCATAAAGGGTGGAAGGAGAAGTTTTTCTTCATCTGACTGCCTCACAGTCCTTTCAGCTCCCATCGTTGGACGGAGAATCTGCCTGCTCCCCCTATCCTAGGGAACTTCCTACAAAGTCCCACCTACCAACGAGCCAGGAGCATTCTCTCCAGCAGAGTTCAGGGGCCCAGGGCTGGTACAATGCGAGGAGCTCATATACCACGGGGCCTTAGCACTAAAGCGAGGAGCATTCTTTTCTATCAGTGCCTGTTAATTCTAACTGATGTTTTGTTGTCTGTCTATTGCAGAGGAAATCATGCTCTCACGGGTGCTTAGCCGGCTCATCAAGTGGAATGAAGCTAATAAGGGGGCCCTGGATCCCCCTCCAATTTCTCTCGCCTCTCCTTCTGCTTCAGTCGAGACCTCAGAGGGGACTACTGAATCCTCCAGTGAGTATGTCACACCGAAGCAGACAGAGGTTCCTGATGTGTCTCAGGCACCTGTCGATCAAGAGACTCTGGGTGTGTCTGCAAGCCCGGGGACTGGCGTCCCTTCGGGGGCTGATCCACCTCTTACTGCTATCCATACGGGGGAGGCTGCAAAGAGGTCATCGTCCCCCGATGACCCACGAATGCCCCCACTCTCTGGACGACATAAGAGAAAACTCCCAAAAGGCCTATCCCCGAGATGGAAGAGGTTGCGTCCCCTCAGCCCGAGCATGCTCTCTCCCATCCCTGAGGAAGGCGTTCCTGCCTCCGACGATGAGGATGTCGTCGCGGTGTCTTCACCCTCCCATTCGACTGTTTCTGTGGAGACAGGCAGTCAGGCCCTTGGTTCTCCCCCGGTCGATCCTTCTGGGCACCTAAGGGCAAGCAAGAATTGCTTGGCCACCCTCAGATGCAGCTCGACCGCCTCTGCAAAAGGCTCGACGCAGCCTAGGAAGCTGCCATGCATTCTTTCCCTCCAGTACAATTTAAGGAGGTCCCCGCCGAGGGCATTTCTCTCGAGGAGGCCTCCAGTTCGGAGGAGGATGATTCTGGCCCTTCTATAATGCCACCTGGGGCTCCCACTATCGAGCCACTTCCCCCACGTAGAGACCCTTCACCCTCTGTGTTGGGTTGACTCCTTGAGAAGTCAAGGGGCCCCAGGAGGGGAAGTCGTGCGGGTCTCCGCCGGGCCTCTAACTACCCTCCATGAGTCTCTTTTAAAGGTAAGTGTTCCAAGCGCATAGATTGTTTCCCTTTATGCCATATAACCCATTTGCATCATGATAGGCGGCTGAAGACTGCCTGACAACCGGCTGTCACTTGTATGCTTGCCCGTAGATCGAGGCCTTGACCCGTCGAGCTTTGAGAGCAGAGGCCGCCGCCGACCATGAGCATAGGGCAGGGCTCATGTAGGCGAGAGTCAGCAGAGCTCTCTGTGCGAAGGTGGAGCATCAGCCGGACACCCTGCTATCCAAGGAGTCTTCCCTGCAGAGTTCCCAGCGCCGGGAACGTTTGATGTCCCAGAGGGTTGTGGCCCTAACAGATGACCTGCTTCGGGTGACTCAGGAGTGGGACCGACTTCAAGCGAGGGAGGAGAAGCTGTCGGGGGATATCCGACTCCTAAAGACTTTAGCTTGGCAGCTGAATGAGCGCAACAAGGACCAAGCATACCAGTTGGCTCAGAAGGAAGACACCCTCATGGAGGCAGCTGACCGCCTGATAGACCTTGAGGAGGAAGCGACCCAGGTGCGCTCGGAAGCCCGGGCTACTTCGGGAAGACTCAAAGAAGCCCGGGAAGACCAGGATAAACTGTCCTTCGAGGTAGCTCGACTAAGGATTGCTCAGGAAGCAGCTGTGGTCAAAATACGGGATCTCCGGGTGGCCGAGGACTCCCATCTCAAGGAGGCTGAGGCAGAATTCAAGGCCAAGTTCTTGGAGTCAGATGAATTTGGCAATATCCTAGTCGGCCAAGTAATGAAGCGCATGAAGCAGGGCTTCCATGGAGCCATCGACCAGCTAAGGAAGGCCTAACTCCTGCCGCCAGATGCTGACCTGATCTTTATGAGTATTGGCCGGGTCTGGGAGGATCTCCCGCCAGAAGACAAGGAGTTGTAGGAAATATAGAGCTATTTTCCCCCCTTGGACCTTGCCTTTTTCCTGTTAAGGCTTACCATCTTCTTCCGACTGTACTCATTTTGCTTCGTAATGAAAACCTTTTTCGTCTTATTGCTCTGAGTATCCTTTTTTTTCTTGGCTCTTCGTCCTGAGTATCTTTTTTGCTTGGCTCTTTTACGGGAGCCAGTGAGCCAATGCTCGTCCCTAACAACCTCTTAAGTTGGTGTCAGGGACCCAAAGCCTATCCCAATGGCAGATGTCTCCTGGTTCGAGATGGCCTCGAGAGCTTTGTGGGTCGACCTTGGGTGCAGATCTTCGAGAACTATGCATCTGTGAGACCTGTATTGGTTCCCTTCTCTTCTTGAGTGTTTGGTAGTTCGCAAAATCCAAACGGTCGTCTCCGGGCCCCAGGCGATCTCTTGGAGTAATCCATAAAGGTTTGTGATTTCCGAGGCGCCGCAGAAGCATATCCATTGATGGCGGCATAAAGGAGGCGACGCTTCAGGATTGACACCCGTTACGTCCCTTGCACTGCCCTCATTAACTGCGAAGGGCGGCTATCACTATAAAGGTAGAAGGCCACACCGTTCTTCCCCCTTTATCTCTCCTTCCTCCTCTTGTGAGAACCCATGAGCAGGGAAGGAGAAAGAGGTCGCAGCCTGGAGGCAAGGTCTGCGAGGGAAGAGGTTCGATGCCTAGAGGGGCGCGAAGCCCCTTCAGCACAAGCGAAGTCAGGTGCTTTCTGGACTACCTGTGAAGCTTTCAACGTTCCAGTAAATCCTCTACCATCCCCCCTTCTGACCGGGGTTGTTTGCATTACCGGGGAGCATAGTAGAGATGATGTCGCATCTTTCCCTGGAGAGCGCAGTGGAGATGGAACCACATATTTCTCCGAAGAGTCCAGAAAATGTTGGTGCAGAATGCACCTAAGTCAAACCTGTGTTTTGATAATGGCAACATAGGTCAAAAGTTAAGTCTTTCTTGTTTTCTAACAAGTTAATCAAGTGTGCAGGAAAAGCCCTAGCGAAGGACTGCTAGGCACTGGCAAAGGAATGCCAGGAAAGAAAGTCCTAGCAAAGGACTGCTAGGCAACTGGCTAAGGACTGCCAGCATCCAAGACCTAGCGAAGGACTGCTAGGCTCCAGGCGAAGGACAGCCTGGGACTAAAGCCCTAGCGAAGGAATGCTAGGCACCGGGCGAAGGACAGCTCGGCATCCAAGCCCTGACAAAGGACCGTCAGGCAAAAGTCCAACCAAAGGAACGGTTGGCATCAGGTAAATTCTCCCGAGAGGAGTAGGTGAGGACGCGTTCCCCGTCGAGGGAACAGTAGGCGTCGGTTCGACCTAGGGCTCCATTTTGGAGACCAAAGTCAGAACCAAGACAGCTAAGGCTGTATAAATCTAATAACTTATTATATTATTGTGTTTTGGACTAACCCTGAATGCAGGACCGAAGGAACGTGAGTCTGCAGCTCAGAGTGCCTCAAAGGAGTGAGGCAACTGCTGACCAGGGCGCCCGGAGTGTCCCGGGCGCCCCCAAGGTGAACACCAAACACAACAAATGCAAAGTGGCTTCGACAGTTCATATTCGGGGCGCCCCCGTGCTCCCGGGCGCCCCCGCTGCTCCCGAACCCCTCGAAGCCAAGCAAAGCCAAAGGATAGAGTTTGACCCGGTCAATCCGGGCGCCCCGAGCGCTGCGGGCGCCCCGGTCAAAGCGGATCCCGAGGATAAGGGGATCAGACGGCGACCGAGCTATAACCGGATCAAACGCCACGTGGGGGGGCGCCCCCGACATCCCGGGCGCCCCCAGGCCCTATATAAAGGGCCCTCGACCCCAGGCTTCCAACATCAATTCTCTCGACGCTTCTACGCTCTTCTGCTCACACACTGCGCCCCGGAATCCTTCCAACTCGAGCCGACGACGTCCCGCTGCTCCGGAAAAGTTGATCCACCCCGGACGTCGGTAAAAGAGCTATTTAAAAGTTTACTGTACTTAATTCTGTAATACTTTGTAAACTGTTTTGCGCCTAATATAGAATTGCCCAAAGTAAACGGTCAACGACCGTGGGCCTTGGAGTAGGAGTCGACCCAGGCTCCGAACCAAGTAAAAATGACTGCGTCTCTGTGTTGTCTTTCTTTTTATTTCCGCTGTGCACCTGCTCTTAATTTTCCAAAAATTTTCCGATATTCACCCCCCCTCTATCGGGCTTCTCGATCCAACAAGTGGTATCAGAGTGGGGAATTCAAACTTGGTGCAACCACCAGTTTGAAAATTTCTTTCCGGATTTCTTTTTAATTTTATCATTCTATTTTCGTTATCTTACGAAGTTTTCAAAAAAAAAAATTTCAGTCGTTTTCTTTGGCAAGGTTGGTGCAACACCCCTTGTCTTTAATTTATCCAGCACTGTTAATCCAAGACCAAGTCTTGGCAATTCTCTTTTAACTTTTCTTTTTCAGTCTAAATGTCTATGCAAGAGGGATTCAGCACCGCTAGACCTCCACTCTTCAGTGGAGAAGACTTTTCCTACTGGAAAAGTCGCATGGAGGTCCACCTGAAAACTCAGGTGGACATGTGGATCATTATCCAGTCCGGTCTGGAGATCCCTCGAAATGCAGAAGGACTTCCACAAAGCTACTCGGAGTGGGACAACACTCTAAAGCGCAAGATAGAAGCCGACGCAAAAGCAACGCAAACCCTACAATGCGGGCTGACAAAAGAAGAGCTGAACCGCGTGGGCCCCTTCAATAGTGCAAAGGAGCTATGGACAAAACTGATCGAGCTGCACGAAAGGACTTCAGATACTCGGATCAGCATGCGGGATCTGCTACTAAACAAATTATACACTATCAAGATGGCGGACAACGAATCAGCAGCCCAACTCCACGCACGGATCCAAGAGGTAATGAACGGTCTTCACATAATAGGTCACAAGGTTGAAAACCGTGACCTAATAAGGTATGCTCTAAACGCCTTCCCTAGAAACACCTTGTGGGCATCTATGGTAGATGCATACAAGGTCTCTAGGGATCTTTCTAAAATAAAATTAGACGAATTATTTTCTGAACTAGAACTGCACGAACAAACTAACACCAATATGGTTGAGAAAGGTATTGCTTTTCTTGCAGGCAAAACTGGAAGAACAACAAAGAAGAAGCCTGAACCTGAAACCGAATCTAACTCAGACTCAGATTCAGAAGAAGAAGATAAAGATCAAACTAAACTGGTCCGGCTCGCTCGAAGCTACTACAAGGAGCTGAAGAACCGAACCAACAAATGAAAAACCAGCCGAAGAAAGGACGAACCAACTGAACCAGCAAACAAGCCCAATGTGACCTGCTACGAGTGCAAGAAAAAGGGCCACTACAAGTCAGAGTGCCCTAACCTAAAGGAGGCTAAAAAGCCGAGAAGAAAGAAGGCGCTCCAAGCAACCTGGGACGAGTCTTCCTCAGAAGAAGAAGAAGAGGCACCCCAGTCCAACCTCCTAGCTCTGACCGCCTCAGATAAAGTCGAGATAGAATCAGAATCAGAACAAGAAGACGACGAGCTGACCTTCACAGAAGACGGAGAAATTAAGGTAACTGGTTTTAATAGATTACAGTTAACTGAATTGATTTCTTTTCTTTCTCGTGATTTGGCAAAAGCCAAACTCCGGGTCGAAACCCTCCGACAGGAAGTAAAACTCCTGAAAGAGAGAGCTGACTCTAAACCCTTAACCGAGAAGGTTCAGGAAGGAACTCCCACTCAAGTTGAAAAACTTGAAAAGGAGAACTCCTCCCTGAAAACTCAGGTTAAGGATTTTAGAACAGCTTTAGAACGATTTACATCTGGTTCCAAGGGTCTTGATATGATCCTTAGAAAACAGAAATCAGTTCTAAATCGATCTGGACTTGGCTACCGAACCAAATTCCGACAAAGATCATATCTGGCTGTACTGAATCAGTCCAGAGGCAAAATTCAGGCATGGGTACCTAAACTATGCCTGAACAAACCAACTGGATCAAATCAGTATTGGATCCCCAAGGACAAGATTCACATCTTGCCTAACCATTACCGTGGCTTTAGTCCAGGGGGAGCCAAACTGAAAACCATTTTTATTATTAGATAAACTTGTCATTATTGATTGAAATTGCTTGTTTGATTGTCTATTTAATTTCTGCAATATACCATGCTTAGACTTAGGTTAGCTAAGGACTGAACAAACTTAGCTGAAATTTGACAACATAGTATTGGGTAGAGGTGAGATGATAGTACGTTGGGGAAACCAATTCTAATAAGATCAAGTTCACTTGGTCTCTTTAGACTGGCGGAACTGACCGAAGCTACCGATCCAAAACCCAAACTAGTTAGACCAGAAATTTTTCAGAAATTGATTTTGAAAATGAATTTTCATTAAAAGGCTTTGTCAAGGAAAGGGTGGATGATCCCATAAGGCTTCGGCCAAAGAAGGCCTAGTGCCTCGCCAAGACCTGGAAGCCAATTTTTGAATTTCAAATTCAAATTAATTTTTGTTAAATTCGAATCTAACACAAAACTTCAGTTATTTATAGATTTAAACATAAATTTAATTGTTTTCAAAATTAATCAAACTTTTTCAAAATAACTTCTAATCTGTCTCACGAAACCTATAAGGTTAACGTGATTGAAAACCCTAAGATTTAAGTGAGACAGTAGAATTAAGACTCAAGTAATTTTTTTGGATAATCTTGTATTTGTCAAACCTTGGTCAAACCATGGTCAACCTTGGTCAACACAGTCAACATGGTCAAACCATGGTCAACCTTGCCAAACTATGGTCAAAACAGTCAAAATCAATCCCAACCATGGTCAAATTGATTAAACCATAGTTAAACAATGACAGACAAATTCTTGTCTCCACATACCCTTGAGCCGGGCGCCCGGGACCACACGGGCGCCCCCCCCCCCTTCACTTTTTCGTTCCTCGTGACAAAAAGCTGTCTTGCCCTTGACCAGGGCGCCCGAAACCACGCGGGCGCCCCCATCACCTCCATTGCAGTCAAACCTGCAAAGCAGCCTGTTGAGGGCGCCCGGACTGTCCCGGGCGCCCCCAACCAGTCCTTTAAACTGCCTTTGGCAGCAGCCCTGACCAGGGCGCCCGGAAGCTCCCGGGCGCCCCCATGAAATTGCCTATAAAAGGCATCCGAAACTCCTTCACTTCCCACACCAAAACCAACCTTCTTCTCCACTTCTTACTCTTCAAGAAGACCTTGCAAGTCCTCTCTCTCAACTATGCCTCCTCGAGCCGTCCGGTATGATTAGTAATTTTATTGCATTTAAATTTATTCCATGCAATATCTTTATTCATTCTTTAAACTCTCTTAACTTAGAAGACGCCGACCAAATCCGGCCAACCCCGGTGCCCAACCTAGTCCCGACCCTAGATTTCCTAATCTAGAGTTATGTAATAGGTTCGCACAAACAATCTACAAGCCTATTAAAACGAGTTATCTCAATAAGCACTTTTTTACCCAATCATGCTCTGTCACCATGAACATTATCAATTTCTATCAATTAGACAATCTTGTCTTCTGCACACATACCATAAATGAAACCCTATGTGCAGAGTTTTACAACAACATAATTCGACAAGATAATCTTATGTTTCACACCACTGTCCAAGGGATTCCTTTGACTATAACCCCGACTTTGTTGAACCGATTCCTAGGACTACGACCCTCTCAGTCCACATTCTGCTGTTATCCTCCTAGGAACCCCCCATTTGACCCTCCCTACTCAGAGATTACCCTAGATACCATACACTCCTATTTCTTTCGGGCAGACCTTCCCGAAAATAGACGCTTCCAAGCTGTAGAACTTCAAGCCCAAAACTATGTCTTGTATAGAGTTCTGGTCCGCTGTATCCTACCACTCTCTACCAGAGACCTAGGGACTATGCGACCCTTTCATGCTTTCCTTCTTTATGCACTAGTCCATCACCTTGACCTAGACATTGGACTCCATATGTTTCATACCATTCTGCATGCGTCCAGTGTCACGACCCAGGGACGAGTGCGCACACCATATTGCCACATCATTACTTCCCTTCTACATCACCACGGGCGGGACATTACCATTGGTGAAATCACCGCTATGACTGACTTTGACGAGATAGGGTTTAGGAACTTCTCATTAGCCGGTCTAGAGGTATCGGCCACCGGGGTTCTGAGCTGGAGACGACACCAGGCTGGAGCTCGAGTCGATTCAGATGAGGAGGTTGAGGTCGATGTTGAAGACGTAGATGCAGCCGCCCGAGCACACATCAACGAGCCCGCTCCACCGACACTCTACGAGAGAGTGACCCGTATGGAAACACAGATTCAAAGCCTCCGAGAGGAAATAGAAGCCAATCATGCCGAAGACTTGGAGACAAATCGGGGCTACTACACTGAGTATATGAGCGCCCTCAGAGCTAGCGGGAGGCCAGAGATGCACAGTATCTAGAGATGATGGCACGATTTGATGCATGGCAGCCTGGCCCGTCCGATCATCCCGGTCCTTCGTCTTAGATTGACTTATCATTGTACCTATTTGACTATCCCTACTCAGTAGGGTTGACTTGTGCTTGACTGTTGACTATGTTGAACTTAGAGTACCTGCTTTTATTTTATGATGACTAGTTTATGATTATTGGTTTCTTGTTAATCAGTTAGGATTGTGTTCAGTAGAATAGTTTAACTCAATTGTTTTTACTCTACTTGACTTCAAAAATAAGTTTTCTAAAATTAGAATTTTGAAAAATTGTTTTATTTAAATTTCAAAATCAGTTTTCATTTTCAACTTAGCTTTATTTCAAAAATCAATTTTAAAATCTTTTCGACTTAGTTTTATATTAATTTTAAAACTACCCCCTTCAAAACTAGGACTTTTTCGAAAATGGACTTAGCCTAGGCTTTAACCTTAGAACTGCATGCACCTATAGACTTAGAAGCCAGCATCTCACAAGCACCTAAGGATACTTTTGATTGATAACCTAGAAAGGGTTGAGATGCTTAGGTCTTTGCCTCAATTCAAGATGCTTTAAGTCAGTGCATCTGCAGCAATTGGGGCACTAAATACAACTTATACAGCAATCAAGTTAAGTGTCAAGATTAGAAAATCTAACTTGAACAGAAACACTTAACTTGACTAACCCTAGCAAAAACTACTGTATATAACAGTTAGTAAGTAGCTAATTGGGTTAGACAGGTCCCTATAGACAAAAATTGATTGATTTAGTGAAAATCAAACTGGTTCAGTACAGCAAACTCCTATTTATTTCCTTTATCCATGTTATTCTTATTTGTTTTGATATATGGCAAAGGGGGAGAGATAGGAAAGGAGAAAGTAAAGTAAAATTTTCAAATTTTTAAAATTTTTCTATACTCTATCCTTTATTCAAAAAGGTTGCTTTCAAAAAGTTTTACTTATTCAAATTTTTGTTGAAAAATACTTAAGCCTTCAAATGTTGCTAAAGTACTCAAGCTTCAAAATTTTTTTAAGCCTTCAAATTTTGCTAAAGTACTCTAGCTTTTCAAAAGGTTTCTACTTAAGCTATTACTCTAAAGCTAAAACTTTTCAAAAATTGTTAAGTACCAAAGTGTTTCAAAAACTACTAAGCTAACAATTTGAGTACTTTAAAAACTTAAGACTTTAAAAAATTTTCTTTAAGTACTCAAATTATGCTTTAAACTCTACTATGTACTTCTAAGTTACTTATAAGTACCTAAAACTTAAGTTTTCAAAATACAAGTAAAGTCTTTAAAAACCCCACGAATTTTTGAAAAATCTAGGGGGAGATTCCTTCCAGGGGGAGGGAATAAAACTTTTTTCATATGTTGCTTAAACTTAACTTTTTGAACTAGGGTTGCCATAAATCAAAAAGGGGGAGATTGTTGGTGCAGAATGCACCTAAGTCAAACCTGTGTTTTGATAATGGCAACATAGGTCAAAAGTTAAGTCTTTCTTGTTTTCTAACAAGTTAATCAAGTGTGCAGGAAAAGCCCTAGCGAAGGACTGCTAGGCACTGGCAAAGGAATGCCAGGAAAGAAAGTCCTAGCAAAGGACTGCTAGGCAACTGGCGAAGGACTGCCAGCATCCAAGACCTAGCGAAGGACTGCTAGGCTCCAGGCGAAGGACAACCTCGGACTAAAGCCCTAGCGAAGGAATGCTAGGCACCGGGCGAAGGACAGCTCGACATCCAAGCCCTGACAAAGGACCGTCAGGCAAAAGTCCAACCAAAGGAACGGTTGGCATCAGGTAAATTCTCCCGAGAGGAGTAGGTGAGGATGCGTTCCCCGTCGAGGGAACAGTAGGCGTCGGTTCGACCTAGGGCTCCATTTTGGAGACCAAAGTCAGAACCAAGACAGCTAAGGCTGTATAAATCTAATAACTTATTATATTATTGTGTTTTGGACTAACCCTGGATGCAGGACCGAAGGAACGTGAGTCTGCAGCTCAGAGTGCCTCAAAGGAGTGAGGCAACTGCTGACCAGGGCGCCCGGAGTGTCCCGGGCGCCCCCAAGGTGAACACCAAACACAACAAATGCAAAGTGGCTTCGACAGTTCATATTCGGGGCGCCCCCGTGCTCTCGGGCGCCCCCGCTGCTCCCGGGCGCCCCCAGCGTCCCAAGCGCCCCCATACGCACACATCGAACCCGAACCCCTTGAAGCCAAGCAAAGCCAAAGGATAGAGTTTGACCCGGTCAATCCGGGCGCCCCGAGCGCTGCGGGCGCCCCGGTCAAAGCGGATCCCGAGGATAAGGGGATCAGACGGCGACCGAGCTATAACCGGATCAAACGCCACGTGGGGGGGGCGCCCCCGACATCCCGGGCGCCCCCATGCCCTATATAAAGGGCCCTCGACCCCAGGCTTCCAACATCAATTCTCTCGACGCTTCTACGCTCTTCTGCTCACACACTGCGCCCCGGAATCCTTCCAACTCGAGCCGACGACGTCCCGCTGCTCCGGAAAAGTTGATCCACCCCGGACGTCGGTAAAAGAGCTATTTAAAAGTTTACTGTACTTAATTCTGTAATACTTTGTAAACTGTTTTGCGCCTAATATAGAATTGCCCAAAGTAAACGGTCAACGACCGTGGGCCTTGGAGTAGGAGTCGACCCAGGCTCCGAACCAAGTAAAAACGACTGCGTCTCTGTGTTGTCTTTCTTTTTATTTCCGCTGTGCACCTGCTCTTAATTTTCCGAAAATTTTCCGATATTCACTCCCCCTCTATCGGGCTTCTCGATCCAACAGAAAAGACATCACATGTTTCGCCGGGGAGCATAGCAGAGATGATATCATTTGTTTCACTCGAGAGCATAGCAAACTCTACCGGACTTTATATCAGACAGTGTCTCCTGGTGGTTCATCTCCTGTCCATCTCAAATGCTCTCCACCTCCTAATCGCTCAATTCCTCGAGTTTTGGGCATTGGACGGTCTTCGACCCCAGGTGTCAGTCAGGCATGGAGTAGGTTGCCATCCGAGGGGGAGTTGTAGCCACTGATTTTCTTTTCCTCCCTTTGTATTTTGTAATTCATCTTTGTTTCTAAGTGTGAGTTGGATGGCATGGAGTAGGTTGTCATCCGTGGAGGAGTTGGATGTAAGAAGTCATCAGGGTCTTTGAATGGAACTGTTTCGTCCCTTTACCCTGTGTACCCGAAATCGTTCCTGTTACTTGTGAGTGGTCATAAGAATGGAGGCCCAAGAAGTCCCAATCGCGGCCAAAGACTCAGGAGTCAAGACTATAAGAAGGATGACTCCCAACTCACCCGCCACCGGAAGACGGTTATGAGCTAAGCGACCGTGCGGGGATGATGAGGCGATAAAGGAGAGCCTGGAAAAAGAAGTGGCCTCCTCTGCCGGGTCCACCGATTGTATCCCCTATTTTCTGTCTTTCTTTGAGATGTCTTTGTCGATGTATTCCCCGTAGAAATGAAGGGAGACGCTTGTTACTTTTGATATGTAAGCGCTTTGAGCAATAATCAGACACCATGCCTGTTTCACTTGTCGGAGGACGTTATTTCATATCTGGTCCGTTATATGTTAGCATTCCTCTCCTGCATTCCCCTTAGTCTCCTACCGTTAAGAGTCAGAGTTTTTAGGGTTTGCTTGGCTCTGGGTCGGGCGTCCGAAGCCCCTGGACCCAACCTACTTATCTCGAGCATCCGCAGCACCGCGAGGTATAAAACCTGGTAGGGCGTTCGTAGCACCCAGACCAAGCTTGAGTACCTCGGGCATCCACAGCACTGCGAGGCATTAGGGTTTTATTTCTTAGTCGGGCGTCCGTAGCACCCAGACCAAGCCTAAGTACCCCGGGCATCCGCAACACCACGAGATATTAGGGTTTTTGTTTCTTGGTCGGACGTCCGTAGCACCCAGACAAAGCCTAAGTACCCCGAGCATCCGCAGCACCGCAAGGTATTAGGGTTTTATTTCGTGGTCGGGCATCCGTACCACCTAGACCAAGCCTAAGTACCCCGGGCATCCATAGCACCGCATGGTATTAGGGTTTTATTTCTTGGTCGGGCGTCCGTACCACCCAGCCCAAGCCTAAGTACCTCGGGCATCCGTAGCACCGCGAGGTATTAAAATTTTTGTTTCTTGGTCGGGAGTTCATACCACCCAGACCAAGCCTAAGTACCCCGAGCATCCGCAGCACCGCGTGGTATTAGAGTTTTATTTCTTGGTCGGGCATCCGTACCACCTAGACCAAGCTTAAGTACCTCGGGCATCCGCAACACCGTGAGATATTACGGCTTTTGTTTCTTGGTCGGGCGTCTGTACCACCTAGACTAAGCCTAAGTACCCTGGGCATTCACAGCACCGCGAGGTATTAGGGTTTTTGTTTCTTGGTCAGGCGTCCGTAGCACCCAGATCAAGCCTAAGTACCCCGGGCATCCATAGCACCGCGAGGTATTAGGGTTTTATTTCTTGGTCGGGTGTCCGTACCACCCAGACCAAGCCTAAGTACCTCGGGCATCCGCAGCACCGCGACGTATTAGGATTTTATTTCTTGGTCGGGCGTCCGTACCACCCAGACCAAGCCAAAGTACCCTGGGCATCCGCAGCACCGCGAGGTATTAGAGTTTTTGTTTCTTGGTCGGGCGTCCGTACCACCCAAACCAAGCCTAAGTACCCTGGGCATCCGCAACACCGCGAGGTATTAGGGTTTTATTTCTTGGTCGGGTGTCCGTACCACCCAGACTAAGCCTAAGTACCCTGGGCATCCGCAGCACCGTGAGGTATTAGGGTTTTTGTTTCTTGGTCAATCGTCCGTAACACCCAGACTAAGCCTAAGTACCCCGGGCATCCGCAACACCGCGAGGTATTAGGGTTTTATTTCTTGGTCAGGCGTCCATACCACCCAGACTAAGCCTAAGTACCCCGGGCATCCGCAGCACCGCGAGGTATTAGGGTTTTTGTCAAATATGCTGGCACTTTTGTGATGACACGTTCCTTTATTTCATGAATTCACTACGAGGCAGCAAGAATACACAGGTGAGTACATAGTATGCCACACAAATCTTACTGGGGGTGACAGGGTTGGAGACAGTTGGCCAGCCTTGACCTCTTGAGCTTTTTGTCCCTGCCTTCCTGTGAACGGTCGCTTCCTCCGGTTATCCTTCTTGTGCCCTCGGGTTTTTTCGGGACTCCGATCTAACTTCCCCACTATAGCATTGCCGAGACACCAATTGATCCCCTTTAACCTCAACTACTCGGTCGCCTACCGGGAATTTTATCTGCTGGTGGTAGACAGAGACCATTGCTTAGAAGACACTGAGCGCCGGGCGACCCAAGAAGGCGTTGTAAGAGGAGGGAGTGTCCATGATCAAGAAGGGTGTCCTCCTGGTCCTCTTGAGCACGTCGCTGCCCAGCGATAGTGATAAGGTGATTTGCCCTATCGATTATACTCGATACCCCGTGAAGCCGAATAACGGGGTCGAGACCAGAAGTAGTTCATCCTCGTCGATCTGCATATGATCCAGAGCAGCCTTGTACAGGATGTTCACAGAACTTCCTGTATCCACGAAGATGCGTTTGACCTCATAGATGGCGATGCGGGCAAGGATTACCAGGGCGTCTTTATGGGGAGCTTCTACCTCTTCCAAGTCTTCTGGGCCGAAAGAGATCGTAGGGTTGTGATCCTGACTCCAGCTCATCCCAATTGCGTAGTTCTCCAGGCACCGGGTATGAGACTTCCTTGCCTGATGGGAATCTCCTCTGGTGGGTGTTAGATCGATGTCGGTTGCTAGAGGGGAGTGAATAGCAATTCTTGATTTGTTCTTCCTACAAGTGTTAGTGCGCAAGCGGAAATAATAACAATAAAGATAAACACACGCTAACAAACCTATTTACGTGGTTCGGAGATGAAGACTCCTACTCCACGACAGTCCGTGAGGTGGACGATCCCTCGATCCTTTGGCGGATCACTCCCCGGATGCCCACCGGCTAGCTCGTGTAGCACATTCTGGGTGGAGAAACCTCACCACAATCTTGAGTACACTATCTGAGCACTAAGACTACTAATGAGCTCTAACCAAGCTCATTTCGTCAAAGCTCCCAGCCCAAACCGAGTTATCTTTAAGTAGAACTCAAGCTGGAAAACCCGTTGGCAGTCGACTGCCCCCACCCAGATTCGACCATTGACAACCTCAACGTTCGAATTCTAGCTACCATTAGTCGACTGCTCCCAGAGCAATCGACTGGTCCAGGGTCAAATACACACTGTGAGTTTTGACAGTCGACTAGACAATCCCCAGTCAACTGCCCAGCTTACAACAACACTCTTACTCACTCCATTGACCCTCCTCCACGCGTGCCTTCAGGTACACTCCTTTGGCTTGCCCCTTGAAGTCTTCTTCCACCGGCTGTCGTCCCTTGGATGTGCACACAAGCCTTCCCTTGTCTTGCCTCCATGCCACCCTTCACGTGTGCCCTTGAAGTCCACTTCTCGGCTTGCCCTTGGAGTCCTCCTCCCTCGGCTCTTGTCCCTTCATGACTTGCTGACTCTTCACCAGCATCTTTGACTATTGCCCTCTTCATCTTCGGCCCTCGCCCCTCGGATGCACACAAGCCTCCAGCTTGTCTCCATGCCATCCTTCACGTACGTCTCAAAGTCCGCGCCCCTCGGTTCATCATCCCTGCTATGCCAAAGTCCCTTGGGTGCACACAAGCCTCCAGCTTGTCTCCATGCAACCCTTCACCATACCGAAGCCGTCCAGCTAAGTCAATATATGTAAACCTGCAATCCTGCACACTCAATTTCACATATTAGATCACAAGGGGAAACCTAACTTAAACTCTTTGCCCAAACATCAAAACTCATGGTCACTCCGGACCATAGATTGTCTCAACAATTTTCCCCTTTTTGATGTTTGACAATATGTTTAAGTTAGGAAAAACAAATAATAAGTAGCAAAAACAATGCTAAACAAACAACTGGACTTACGTTGCCAATACTCCATCTTGGACTTACACCGCCAATGCATATGCAAATGCAAACAATCATGGATCCTATCCTAAGACTGTTGGATCGAGAGATGCGAGAGAGGGGGGGGTGAATGTCGCAAATCGTTCGGATTTAAAAAGAGCGAATGCGCAGCGGAAATAAGACACACAAAACAATGCAAACACAGTAGGTTTACTTGGTTCGGAGCCTGGGTCGACTCCTACTCCAAGGCCCACGGTCGTTGACCGTTTTCTGCGGGCAATTCTATAAGTTCGTAAAAGTTTACAAGAAAGATTATAACAAGAACAGTTTAGTAAACTTTAAATACAGCTCTTCGTTACCGACGTCCGGTGTAGATCGAAGTTTCGGAGCAGCGGGACGTCGTCAGCTCGAGTTGGAAGATTTCTGGAGCGTGTCGCGGAAGCAGAAGA
Source organism: Boesenbergia rotunda (assembly GCA_024364735.1). Classification (NCBI taxonomy): domain Eukaryota; kingdom Viridiplantae; phylum Streptophyta; class Magnoliopsida; order Zingiberales; family Zingiberaceae; genus Boesenbergia; species Boesenbergia rotunda. The sequence goes on from JAGFNQ010001577.1 coordinate 645,115, forward strand.
GCGCAAAAGTGTCGCAGTAATTGATGCTCTGAAGAAGGAGGTCGAGGACCCTTTATATAGGGCCTGGGGGCGCCCTGGTCGACGAGGGCGCCCCCCCCCCCCACGTGGCGCTTGATCCCCAAAAGGCGCGGTCAAGGGTTTATCCCTAAGAACTCGGGATAACCCTTTGACGGGGGCGCCCTGGACGCTGGGGGTGCCCTGGTTGACTCGGCCAGCTCTTATCCGCAGCGCTGAGGTCTCTTCGGCAAGTCTGGCTGGGGGCGCCCGGGACAGCGGGGGCGCCCTGGGCGTGTAGCGCAGACGCGGCAGAGTTGGTTTGCAATGGGGGCGCCCGGGACAGCGGGGGCGCCCTCAGAATGTACTGTCGAGGTTCTTCTGGTTGTGTTGTGTTTTGTGTTCACCTTGGGGGCTCCCGGGACACTCCGGGCGCCCTGGTCAGCGATCGCCTCTTTCCTTTGAGGCATTCTGAGCTGCAGACACACGTTCCTTTGGTCCTGCATCTAGGGTTAGTCCAAAACACAATAAACCAATAACATAATGAATTATACAGCCTTGGCTGTCTTGGTTCTGACTTTGGTCTCCAAAATGGAGCCCTAGGTCGAACCGACGCCTAATGTTCCCTCAAGGGGAACGCGTCCTCACCTACTCCTCTCGGGAGAATTTACCTGGTGCCAACTGGATCCTCCAGTTGGACTTTTGCCCGGCAGTCCTTCGCCAGGTCTTGAGTTACCAAGCTGCCCTTCGCTTGGTGCCTAGCAGCCCTTCGCTAGGTCTTTTCTTCTGGCAGCCCTTCGCCAGTGCCTAGCATTCCTTCGCTAGGGTTTGTCCATTCTGGCAGTCCTTCGCCAGAGCCTAGCAGTCCTTTGCTAGGGCTTTTTCTGTCTGGCAGTCCTTCGCCAGTGCCTAGCATTCCTTCGCTAGGGCTTTTCCTGTACACTCAAGAAACTTGTTAGACAACAACTAACCCTTAACTTTTGAACCCTTTTTGCCAATATCAAAACACAGGTTTGACTTGGGTGCATTCTGCACCAACAAAGACATCCCACACTTAACCCTCCAAGTTAGGACTTTTCACCAAAACGGGCTTTTTAAAACTTCTCCCAAGCTCCCCCTACACTGGACTTACAAAGACTTTTTAAGAACCTCTCCAAGGTTCTCCTTACGCCATGAACGGAGCAACCATGCTCCCCCTTCACCTAGTCTCCCCCTAGACCTAGGATTTCCTTGTAAAGGTGTGTTTGGTTTCCCAACTTAAACCCAACACTTCTTCCCCTTTACCTAACATCAAAAAGACCCTAACAATATCCCAATTATTGGTTCTTTTAATCCCCAATGATCCTAAACACAGTGTACTAGCCCCCATACACTTGTTTTGCATCATTTGGACACAAATCAGCTGTTGGACACCCACACCAGCCCTGACCAGTCGATTGCCCCCCAGGGCAGTCGACTGATACTCTGAAAATCAACTTTTCTGGCAAAATTCAGAAATGCGCCAGAAATTTCACAAATCTCCAAAAATTCCCAAATTTTATGGAGAAGTTTGTGGTACCCATACCTACTTGGGAAAAATACATTCAATAATGTATCTATCACCATTCCTAAGTTTGACACAAAACCCAATATTTTCTATGAAAATTAAGGCAAACAAGAAGCAACCTCCCACTTTACCTATACCTTTTCCCAATTTTCAATTTACCTAGGTTAAGTTCTACCCAACTTAACATCATAACATCGGTTAAGTTCTACCCAACTTAACACCCAAGTTCTTCCTCCTTTGACACCATCAAGGATTGTCCCAAGCAACTTTACCCCTAGTGCCATAAAGAACTTAACAAAACCTTGAAAAATCTAAGAGTTTACAAGCACATTTGCTAGGATATACCCTATCCTAGAAATATATAGTTCCATGAGAAATACAAATGTGCTTGACTTTTGATACGACCTCTAATTTCCTCAAAAGTTTGGCATTTGGTATCAACTTGGAAATCTGTCTATAATTCCATGTGTTTGTCAAGGCTAACCATTATAATTTGACACATGGAAATGTCCTCAATACTTTCCTTTTTCTTATGGATTCTTAATATGATAAAATCCCCTTCTTATCTCTTAACCCTAGATAGATATCCACTTATCAATGTTCCTTGAATTCCATAATATCCATATGACCTCATTTCATATAATCATCATTAAACCATGAGCAAACCTTTGTTCAAGGAGTATAATCAAGGATCTTAATTTTAAGGTCATATCCTATTATCCAATATCCCTTTTTCACTTAAACCTTATGGATCAGTCGACTGCCCCCTGGGCTAGTCGACTGGCAAACCTTACAGAATGTTTCTGGGCTGAGATCAGTCGACTGCCCCCAGGGCAGTCGACTGATACCTGAATTTCAGGTTTTCAGTCCAATTTCAGAAATGCCTAAATAATTCCACAAATCTCCAAAAAATCTGAAATTTCGTGGAGAGATTTGTGGAACCTATGTCTACGTGGAAAAAATATATTTCCAAACAAATGCACTCCAAATCCCAAGATTGGCATGAAACTCAACTTCTCCTAAATTGTATCATTTAAACTTCTCCCAAAAGTCCTAATTGTGGCATTTCCTTGATATATCTTCTAATACATGACCATGATTCATTTCTAGCACTGAATTATAAGGCATCTACCCATTAAACCTTAATTTTATCGAATATAATCCTATTTTCATCTTTTTCTCCCTAAAACTTCTTTTAATGTGCCAATTCCCTAGGATTAAGACTTACCCTAGTCTTCCAACCCCTTTGACACATTTCACCTAATTTCCTAGGAGAATATTTCCCGAGATCCATTCACCATGGACCCCAAAGGCTTCTAGAGCTCCCTCTTGAGCTCTTAGCCCTAGTTACCTCCCTAGGTGACTCAATCCATACTAGACCGCACCGATGAGTCCCCAGTGATTCTTGGCCTACAAATCTAACATTCTTAACCTTGGACACCTTGTCCTTGGTTAAGTCATCCTTTTTACCTTTTGATGGCGCCCCCTTGCCATCCTTGGACTTCTCCTTCTTGCCACAATTAATGCTTTCCCAGCATACTTCTTTCCATTGACATTGGAGACTTTAGACTGATATCCCAAACCCAATCTATTATAGTTGAGTTTTATACTACCCAATACCATATCTAAACCCTTTGATCTAACCGTGAATCTTTCTAGGGTCTTTTCCAATGTATCAAGCCTTGCCCTCAAGGGTTGATTTTTCTTTTCCATGTTTCTAACCTTAGTGTCCATATGTCAACTTTGGACATTCCTAGACTTACCCGCCTTTCTAGGCACATGCCTCCCATTCTTGGGATTTATGCCTTGATCCTTAGGTACAACGGTCTTGGGGTTTTCATGATGCATTGATTTCCTAGGGTTTTGATCTACCTTGTTACTCCTATTCCTATCATTATATTTAAATCCATAATTTGGAACAAGTAAGCATCTTTCATTGATTCTAGCATGCATGGATGAATAATTAACACTATTTTTAATATGCATGGAGGAATTCAAATTTGAATTACATTTTAACTTAAGGTTAGGAATTACCTCCCTTACCTTTGGAGCTCCTCCTTGTTGAAAACCTCTTTTCTTTCTCTCCTCCTTCTCCCATCTTCTTAGATGCTCCATTTTCTTGAGCTCTCCACTCTTTGGGCACTTCGTGTGGTAGTATCCTAGCTCACCACAAGTGAAGCATCTAATTTTCTTTTTCTTCTCTTGTGCTTCTCCATTCCTACACCCCATGTTAGATTTAAATGGAATTGAACTGAGTGTAGGATTTACCTCTTTTATCCTATCATTTGGATATTTATCCTTGTAGTGCCCTTTTTCATTGCACCCAAAGCATGTGATGTGGTCATTTTTCCTTGCTTTGGTGGAGGTTGGAGCTTCTTCTTGTTCTTGTATAGATGAGGGTCTCTCCTCCCCCTCAATTCTTGAGGTGGTGACCTCTTCTTCTTCTCTTGAGGAAGTGGATGATCTCTCACTCTATTCTTCCTCCTCTTGGGCTATTGAGCTCACTTCCCTTGATGATATTGATAATTCTTTTCTTGTTGCTCTTCTTGAACTATTTCTCTTGTTTCCTTGAGCTCTTGAACTTGTGTAGGGTTCTTATGAAATTCTTCTATCTTTTTCCATAGCTCATGTGCATTGTGATACTCTCCTACACAACTTTATACATTAGTAGGCAAAATGTTAAGTAATATATCAATTACCTTTTCATTCGCTCTAGATTGCTCTTGTTGTTCTTGATTCCAATATCTAGGCTTAAGCTTCTTCCAGTGCTTATCCTTTGGAATTTCGAATGGCTCTTCAAGCGCAATCCTAAAGTCCCACGCCATTCTGAACCATGTTTCTATCCTTGTCTTCCAATATCCGAAATCTTCATGGTCGTAGGGGGGGTGGAGTGTAGATGTCGTCACCCAACTTATCTTCCATTGTTTTCTCCTCTAGCTTTCTTGCTCCCTTGGCGGTTAGTCCAATCAAGAGCGGTCCAAGCTCTGATACCACTTGTTAGATCGATGTCGATTACTAGGGGGTGAATAGCAATTCTCGGTTTGTTCTTCCTATAAGTGTTAGTGCGCAAGCGGAAATAATAACAATAAAGACAAACACATGCTAACAAACCTATTTACGTTGTTCGGAAATGAAGACTCCTACTCCACGACAGTCCGTGAGGTGGACGATCCCTCGATCCTTCGGTGGATCACTCCCCGGATGCCCTCCGACTAGCTCGTATAGCTCCTTCTGGGTGGAGAAACCTTGTCACAACCTTGAGTACACTATCTGAGCACTAAGAATACTAATGAGCTCTAACCAAGCTCATTTCGTCAAAGCTCCCAGCCCAAATCGAGTTCTCTTTAAATAGAACTCAAGCTGGAAAACCCGCTGGCAGTCGACTGCTCCCACCCAGATTCGACCGTTGACAGCCCCAACGTTCGAATTTTGGCTACCACCAGTCGACTGCTCCTAGAGCAGTCGACTAGTCCAGGGTCAAATACACACTGTGAGTTTTGGCAGTCGACTGGACAATCCCCAGTCGACTGTCTGGCTTACAACAACACTCTTACTCACTCCGTTGACCCTCCTCCACGCGTGTCTTCAGATACACTCCCTTGGCTTGCCCCTTGAAGTCTTCTTCCACCGGCTAGCGTCCCTCGGATGCGCATGCAAGCCTTCCCTTGGCTTGCCTCCATGCCACGCTTCACGTGTGCCCTTAAAGTCTGTTGAGGCAATCGGCCCTTTAAATGATTGGAAGATCATGGTTTTGATGTGTGGGCGAATATGCTTAAAGTTAGAGTGTTACGTTGTATTTGATTTGTGTGATTGAGTTTGCAGGACTTGGAGAATCACACTTGGTGGATCTATCCGAGGGACGAGAGCCGAGGGAGGAGAGCTTCAAGGGCAAGCCGGGAAGTGGACTTCAAAGGGCACACGTGAAGGGTGGCATGAAGGCAAGCCAAGGGAAGGCTTGTGTGCGCATCCGAGGGACGATAGCCAGAGGAAGAGGACTTCAAGGGGTGAGCCAAGGGAGCAGACCTGAAGGCATACGCGAAGGAGAAGGTTCGGAGTAGCTGGAGCTAAGCTGGGAGGCAGGGCAGTCGACTGCCCTGCCAAAACCCACAGAGAGTTCGCAGCTTCGGACCAGTCGACTGGACAAGAGCAGTCGACTGGTAAACCCCAAAAACTAGCTGTTGGCTAGCTGTTTGCTAGCCGTTGGCCAGCATTTAATGCCGGGCCAGTCGACTGGTGGGCGCCTGGACAGGTTGCGAATCTGTCCTGTTCACCTATAAAAGGAGGCCTCGTTACACGTGTCTGTACCGTTCCGTACAGTAACGAAGTGCTGCCAAATTGTTGAGTGAATTCTAGCTTTCTCTATCTCAATTCTTCATCTGTAAAGAGGAAGCTCGTGCTGTAAAGGTTTCTCCACCTGAAGGAGACTTTTCGATAGTGAAAAGTGGGCTCGCGGCATGGATCCTTGGACTAGTCACCCATCTAGGTGGATACCAAGTAACTGAACGTGTTAGCATTGTTTGTATATTTCTTTTACATATTATTTCCGCTGCGCTAACAAGACTGCAGAGTTCAAAGATCTGAAAAAGTGCATTCACCCCCCCTCTGCACGCCTACATCGATCCTATAGTTGGTATTAGAGCCGGTGCGTTTTGGAAGATCTAACAATCAACCAGAACATCTGAAATGGCGTTTCAAGAGGGATACTCCACCGCACGACCACCGTTCTTCGACGGCAACGACTTCGCGTACTGGAAAGGTAGAATGCAATATTATCTTATGAATGACATAGAAACCTGGATAAGTATTGCAGATGGTTTCGAGGCGCCCGTCGATGAAAGAGGAAATCCTACACCCATGAGAACATGGTCAAAAGAAGTAATGAAGAGGGCGCAATCAAATGTCAAGGACACCACTACACTGCAGTGCGGGCTCTCTAAGGAGCAACTAAACAAGGCGGGGCCGTTCAAGAGCGCCAAGGAGTTATGGGACAAGTTGATAGAATTGAACAAGGGGTCAAACGAGTCCAGAAGAGCCAAGAAGGACTTGTTGGTGGCCCAACTGCAATCACTCTCCATGAAGAGCAACGAGACCGTCAGTCAGCTGCATGGAAGAGTAAAGGAAGTGATCAACGAGCTCCATGTAATTGGAGAGAAAATCGAAAACTGGGACATCGTCAGGTATGTATTACAAGCTTTCCCAAGGACCACTCTGTGGGCATCCATGGTTGATGCTTACAAGGTGTCGAGGGACTTGTCCTTAGTTAAATTAGACGACTTATTTTGTGAATTTGAACTGCACGAGCAAGCTAACATTTCGGCAAAAGAGAAAGGTATTGCCTTTGTTGCAGAGAAAGAGAAGAAAAGGAGAAAGGAGAAGAAGAAGATAATCTATTCATCATCCTCAGACTCGGAGGAGTCAAGTGGCTCCATGGACAGTGACCAAGAGGCCTTCATGGTAAGGAGATTTCGTAAGGCATTTAAAAGTTTTTCTAACAAATCATATGCTAGGAAAGGGGCAAAAGGTAAGGGTAAGGCCAAGGAGATCATATGCTACAACTGTCACCAAGAGGGACACATGAAGAACGAGTGTCCCCAATTGAAGAAGAGGGAGGACAAGAAAGAAGAGAAGAAGAAGAATGACAAGAAGAAGTCAAAGGGAAAGGAGAAGAGTGCCACAAACCTCAAGGCCACCTGGGACGATCCTTCATCTTCAGAGGAAGAAGAAGAGCAAGTCTCCCACTTCGCTCTTATGGCACAAGAGGGTTCAGATTCTTCAGACGATGAACGGAGTTCAAGTAGTGAAGATGAGAGCTCTTCCACCTCATCATCATCAGAGTCAGAGGCTTCGGTAAGTGAGGTATACCACTTGCCCCCTTCTACTTTAGTGAAAATCATTACTAGCACTAACATGGATTTAGCTAAGGCTAGAAACAAAATTAAGGATCTTAAGGAAGAAATTGTCATGCTTAGAGTAGAAACTGCTAAACTTAAGGAATTGCATGCTAGCTCTACCTCTTCACATGTCTCATCTACTGAAAATGAAAATAAGGAATTAAGGAAACAAGTAGATGACCTCACAAAAGCACTTAGAAAATTTCAAGTGGGATCAAGCAACCTTGACATGATCATAAACAGTCAAAGGGCTGTATACAACAAGGCAGGATTAGGTTATAGACCTAAGACCAAGGAAGTTGTAGCGACCCGCCTTCTCTGCCTTAGACGGATCGTTACTTCTGTCTACTTCTCGACTTCTAATGCATGACTAAAAATGCGAAAATCTTTTTTTTTCTTTTTAATCTATCTAAGAATGATATTCTAACTTAAATAGTCATGCATGATACCATGTCACACTTTCTTTCTCAAAAACTCGTAAGAAAATACTTATTGAAACTTGTCTTGCCCAACTCAGCTTTCGGGTATCAGTCGACTGATAAGCCTGAAATCTGAAATTTCAGGTTTCGGCACTTGCTTCAAAAGCCCACCAATCATATAGTTTCGAGCCATATAAAATCATGACACCATTTCTATACTCTATGCCAGTTTTCTAAACAATTTAGCCAATCAAAACGAATCCATAAATTTGAAATTAGGACTTTTGCGGAAGGAAATAAGCTATTCAAGTTTATATGAACTTTAACCTTAGAGTTTGTACCAATCTTGACTCCTATGCATTCATAACACCAAGTACATGTTCTATAACCTTGCTAAAGCATTATGAAATGTGAATGCAACTTTTCTAAACATATTTAAGCAATAAAAACTTGATTCAAAGAGAAATTAATACTATCTTGGCACATGCATCTATTTCTCTAACAAAGTATCAATATTTCCAACTACTCACACTTCTACTCATCCAATGCAATCATAAGGATATGTATGCTAAATGAAATGACATGGAATCTTTACTCTAAGAAATTGAGCATGTAAAACTATCCAAAACTTAAATGTTCGCTAAACTCCATAAAGCAAGAACTTGAAATTTGAATAAACTATAACATTGTAATTCAAATAACTAAATTGTTTCGTCTCAAAGATCTCTCCAAAATCAGCCACCACACACACTTTACTCAGCACCGCCTCGTCGCCTTCCTTCAGAATTGCTTGCCTTTACCTTTATCTGCAGTAAGAGGAAATGCAACTAGTAAGCAAAAAGCTTAGTAAGTACTATCTAGCTCACAAAAACTCGAAATGTGCAAACATGCTTCTTGAACAATATGAAAATCATATGAGATACTTATATGCTTGAAAGAAAACTAAGAACATGTATAACTCAAAACATGCATACTCAAGCATTAATAAATCTCAATTTACTTTTCTTGGCTCAACTTGAAACTTTAGCTATTCTTTAACCTTTTGAAAACTTTCTTAAACTTTAGAAACTTTGCTAAAGCATATACTTGAAAATAATAATCACTCGGATCCACTGAAGACGTAAGTACCATCTCATGCGCGTTCCCTAAAAGGTTGGGGTAGCGAGCCACCAATCCTAATAGAGCAGACCTTGGTCTACCAGGGCCAAGACCTTGGAATTGGACACCTGGATTTCTTTAACGACGCCCTTGGACGTCGGGTACAGGCCTTAGAAAATAAAATAGCTTTTCTTTCTTTTCTTTCTCATCTGTAAATGCCTTGGCATTTTCTCGAGCACCTTGCGTGCTAAAATCCCTAAGTCTTGAGTTTTGGGGATTTCTTAAGGCCTTGGCCTTTTCTTTTCTTATCTTTATCTTCTCTTTTCTTTCCTCATAACTTTCTTAGATCCTAAACTCATATAGGGTATTTAATTAAACTTATATATAAGCATACAACAACTAATCTCACATGCAAAATTATAAACTAAGGTAAAAATTGCATTTTTAACTTTCTAACGGGAAAAACTCGCGGAAAACCGCCTCTTACCACAGGTGAGCAGTACTTACCTTGATATCTTGGACTTACAACCAAGAACGGCGTCGGAGGTTCCGGAGAAACTCGAAGTCTCGGAGATTTCTTCGCGCTCACACATTCCTCTCATCGTGGGGATTCCGAATATTGGAAGATCTCTCGGAGGAGAGCCTTGGCCGGCCACCAGAGGAAGCCTTAGGGCTTGGTGTGTTTTCGCCCAAGGGAGGAGAGAGAGACGGCGTGAGGGTTTGGGGGAAGAAAATAAAACTTCTCTCCTTAATTATCTATTTATACTTATGGGGGCGAATTTACCTAATTATACCTTATCTATTGTTTCGCTCAATCTGTTTCAACAAAACCAACCCAGCGCAGCTGGTCCACCCACTTTTCTCTCACGGCGCACGTGAAGGGTTCAAACCCCCTGCTGCCCTTAAATGTTTTTCCTTTTTTAAATATACTAAACGGACTTGAAAAATTCCATAAAAATATTCTAAAAATCCCTAAAAATATCTAGAATATTTCTAAACCATTTTTAATAATTCTAAGGACTCTAAGAACTAAAAATGGGAATTTTGGGGCGTTACAATCCCTCATACCTTATGAAAAGTTCGTCCTCGAACTTAGAATAATTCTGGATATCTCTCTCTCATGCTGTCCTCACGTTCCCAAGTAGCCTCTTCATGCTTTTGATTCTGCCAGATGACCTTCACTAGTGGCACTTCTTTGTTTCTTAATCTTTTAACTGCTTTGTCCACTATCTGTGTCGGTCTGCTCTCATAACTAAGATCTTCTTGGATCTGTACTGACTGAGGCTGAATCACTTGGCTAGAGTCGTGAATACACTTCTTTAGCATAGAGACATGAAATGTACTGTGGATAGCTGACATATCCTCTGGTAGGTCCAGCTCATATGCCACCTTACCAACCCTCTTTATGATCTTGTAGGGTCCTATATAGCGAGGACTTAGCTTGCCCTTTTTGCCAAATCTCACCACTCCCTTCATGGAGCGACCTTGAGAAATACTGAATCTCCAACTTGGAATTCAAGTGGCCTACGGCGTGTGTCAGCATAACTTTTCTGTCTACTCTGGGCAGTCTCAATCCTCTGGCGGATCGTCTGGATAGCCTGAGGGTCTCATCTATAAGCTCAGTCTGGCTGCCTAGTCCTGACTCCATCTCTTTCTTCTCACCCGCTTCTTGCCAACATATGGGTGATCTGCATTTCCTGCCATACAATGCCTCATAAGGTGCCATCCTGTGGTGGCCTGATAGCTATTGTTGTAGGCAAACTCAGCTAAGCACAGAAATTTCACCAACTACCTTTAAAGTCCAATGCACAAGCCCTGAGCATGTCTTCTAAAATCTAATTTACTCTCTCTGTTTGTCCATCTGTCTGGGGATGGAAAGCTGTGCTGAACTGAAGTCTGGTGCCTAGGGCGTCCTGAACACACCTCCAAAAATGGGAGGTGAACCGCCCATCTCTGTCAAAACGATCGACCTCGGAACTCCGTGAAGCCTGATCACTTCTTTCACGTACAGCTGTGCTAATTGCTCTACCGAATGCGATAACTTGATGGCTAGGAAGTGGGCAGACTTGGTCAATCTGTCCACTATCACCCATATTGCATCGTGTCCATGGGTGGTTCTTGGGAGACCTGTGATAAAATCCATGGATATTTCTTCCCACTTCCACTCTGGAATGGGAAGGGCTGTAGAACTCCTCCTGGTCTCTGGTGCTCTGCTTTGACTCTCTGGCAGGTCAAGCAGGTACTGATATATCTGGCCACGTCTCGCTTGAGTCCAGACCACCAGAACCTTTGCTTTAAATCTTGGTACATCTTGGTAGAACCAGGATGCATAGAGTACGGGGTACTGTGGGCTTCTTCTAAAATATTCTTTCTTAGTTCCTCATCATCGGGGACGCAAAGGCGGTCTCCAAGATAGAGGATGCCACTATCTGATACTCGAAACTCTGAATTTTCTGCCTCTTGGATCTCCTGCTTGATCTTCTGGATCTCTGGGTCTTGACTTTGCTTTCTTTGTATATCCACAAGCAGGGTTGACTCTAGAGTCAATGCAGAAAGTTGCCCAATTATTACCTCGACTCCAAAATCCTTTATTTCTTTCTGAAGTGGTGGAGACAGTGACGATAGGGACATCAGTGCTGCACAGGATTTTCTGCTCAGTGCATCTGCCACTTTATTAGCTTTACCTGGGTGGTAGAGGATTTCACAGTCATAATCTTTGACCAACTCTAGCCACCTGCGCTGCCTCATATTCAGATCCTTCTGAGTGAAGAAGTACTTCAAACTCTGATGGTCTGTGAAGATTCTGCACTGCACTCCATACAGGTAGTGTCTCCAAAGCTTCAGTGCAAAAACCACAGCTGCTAGCTCAAGGTCGTGTGTAGGGTAATTCTTCTCATAGTCCTTGAGCTGTCTGGAGGCATATGCTATTACTTTACCGTCTTGCATGAGGACAGCTCCAAGGCCCATCTTGGATGCATCACTGTAGATGTCGAAGGCCTTGTCACTCTCTGGAACCGTCAGGATGGGAGCACTGGTCAGTCTCTTCTTCAGCTCTAGAAAACTGTGCTCGCATTTATCTGACCATTCAAACTTCTTGTTCTTTCTGGCCAAGGCTGTGAGTGGAGAGGCTATTCTGGAAAAGTCCTCCACAAATTTTCTGTAATATCCTGCCAGGCCTAAGAAGCTTCTGATTTCACTGGCATTCTTGGGTCTACACCAGTTGCTGACTGCTTCTATCTTGGCTGGATCAACTTGAATGCCTTCTTTGGATACAATGTGACCTAGGAAGGTCACCTGATCTAGCCAAAACTCACACTTTGAGAATTTTGCATAGAGCTTCTCCTGCTGAAGGATCTGCAGCACTATCCTCAAGTGTGTAGCATGGTCCTCTGGAGTCTGTGAGTATATGAGAATATCATCAATAAATACAATGACGAATTTATCTAGATACTCCCTGAAGATGTGGTTCATCAGCTCCGTGAAGACTGCTGGAGCATTGGTTACTCCAAAAGGCATCACTACAAATTCGTAGTGGCCGTATCTTGTCCTGAAGGCCGTCCTGGGGATGTCACTTTCTTTAACCTTTAGCTGATGATACCCAGATCGCAGGTCTATCTTCGAGAACACTGTAGCCCCTTTGAGCTGATCAAATAAGTCATCTATTCTAGGAAGGGGGTACTTGTTCTTGATGGTTACCTTGTTCAGAGCTCTGTAGTCTATGCACAGACGCATAGACCCATCCTTCTTCTTGACGAAAAGTACAGGAGCTCCCCAGGGTGAATGACTCGGGCGGATGAAGCCCTTGTCTAGTAGCTCTTGTAATTGTTCTTGTAATTCTTTCAGTTCTGCTGGTGCCATGCGATAAGGTGCCTTCGAAATTGGGTTGGTTCCTGGGGCCAACTCAATTTCAAACTCAATTTCCCGATTGGGAAGGAGTCCTGGTAACTCTTCAGGAAACACCTCAGGATAGTCACAGACTACCCTCACTTCTTCTCTCTTCAATCCTTCTCCTTGACTTGCATCCACTATATGAGCTAGAAAACCAGGCACCCCTTCTCTAACATCCTCTGAGCTTGTAAGGTAGATAGGAACCTATTTATCTTTCTCCTTGGGTCTCCAATAAACTCAAATGAAGGTTCTGCTTCCGGTGTGAACTTGACTTTTCTCTTGCGGCAGTCTATAGAAGCATTATACTTGCTCAAGAAGTCCATTCCTAAAATGACATCGTAATCCTTCATTTCAAGGACTACCAAGTCACTGTAGAGCTCTCGGTTGGAAATCTAGATTGATACTGCCCTTAGCCTCTCAGTAGAGGCCATCACTTCCCCTGACGGTAAGGTTGTTAAGAACTTCCTCGTTCAACCTTCCTGGTGGCCTTTATACTGTTTAAGTAGTGCTCAGTGATCAAAGCACTACTTATTAGTTCTTCGGAGGTTTGCAGCCTCTTAACACCGCTAGCCCCCTTTAACGCTATCTCAGGCCTTAACATCTTGAGCATTAGCCTAACTATCTCTTTTTCTGTGCTAACTAGCTCTGGGCACAGATGAGCTAACCGCTTAAACATCTTCACTGCTTCATCCACGGATAGTTCTCCTTGTCTGAACTCCGTGAATTCATCATAATGCTTGTTGGTTACTTGCATGTGAAAGTATTCTTCGAAGAACTCAGTCTCGAAGTCGGCTCATGTCATCTGGCTGACATTTCTCTTGGCCTTGACTCTCTTCCACTATATTCTAGCATCTCCCGTAAGGCAGAAAGATGCACACTTTATCTTCTCTACCTCATGCCAGTCCAGTAGCCCTACTATTCTTTCCAACGTTTTGAACCATGCTTAAGCATCCCATGGTTTACTTGTGCCCGGGGAAATTCCCTGGCTTCAGTTTCTTCTACTGAATGAGGTATGCTTCTTGCCTTACTCTCCCGAGCCGCCACCTCTAAGAGATTTGGTGGTGGTACTGACTCTGTTACCTCTTGCCCTCTAGGAACTTGCTCCTCGTTTTGGGCCTTTCTAGGGCGTCCTCAAATGTATAACTTAACACTTAACGGTAATGTTCTCAAACTTGCTTTAGGATACAACAATACCTTGGTCTTGTTTCTCATCTCATTTCTTAGTCCTATAGCTCGTTCTTGGGCTTAGTAAGACCTTGGTCTTACTCAGAACTTTTATCGGACACCTTACATGCCGAAATCCTCCAAACCTTGTGTTTGGGCAAATCAAGACCTTGGTCTTGCTATACTAAGATCACAACATGAAGGACGTCCTCCACTCCTGCTGTGGGTGGTGTAGGGGCACTAGGTGCTGATTTGCCATCAGTGTGGCGATGGCCTTCTGTTGCTTTGAAATCTGAGCTTGTATTTGAGCAATGACTGCCATCAGGTTTGGCTGTTCTGTGCCAGGCTCATTGTTATCTTGAACTGGAGTTCTGTTCCTTGCATTAGGAGCTCGGCCTCTTCTTGCCATCTTGATAATGCATAAGGGAACAAGAAATCACTACTACCTCTCTAGGTATAAACTTGTCTTCTCACTTAGTAACCTAATATCCATTCTAGGGATTAAACATGATTCCGTGATACTAAGGTATTAAACATGCTTCCTTGTTCTATGCACATGTGAGTAAGTACTTAAGCATTTCTCTATACTGCAATTAAATAAAGGAGCAATAGAAAAACTGAAACTTAAAGCTTTCTTACTTGAAGACGGCAAGGTTGATGCTGATGTGTGTGTGATGCTGGAGAATGGGAACTGCTCTGATACCACCTGTAGCGACCCGCCTTCTCTCTACCTTAGACGGATCGTTACTTTATCTACTTCTTGACTCTAATGCATGACTAAGAATGCGGAACTTTCTTTTTCTTTCTTCAAATCCATCTAAGGATGATATTCTAACTTAATAGTCATGCATGATACAATGCACACTTCCTTTCTCTAGAACTTCTCTGCATGGTACCAGTCGACTGCTACTAACCAGTCGACTGGTATCGGCCACAGAAAGTTCTGGGCGCGGCACCAGTCGACTGGCCTCTTGGCAGTCGACTGATGCATCGAACAGAAGCTACTGTTCGATAGGGCAGTCGACTGATACTGAACCAGTCGACTGGCACGCCTGAAAATCTGAAATTTCAGATTCGAAACCTTGTTCAAAAGTCCACCAAACTTATAGTTTCAAGTCATACAAAGACACAACACCATTTCTACACTCTATACTAGTTTCCTAAACATTTTAGCCAATCAAAACAACTTCATAAACTCGAAATTAGAACTTTTGCGGAAGAAATTAAGTTATGGAAATCTATATGAGTTTAAACTAGAGTTTTGTACCAAACTTAATTCCTATGCATTCATAATACCAAAATACATGTTCTACACCTTACTAAAGCATTTTGGAATGTAATGCAACTTTTCTAGGCATATTTCTAGCAATAAAAACTTGATTCAAAGGGAACTCACAATATCTTGGCGCATGCATCAAATAGCTCCCTCAAGTATCAATACTCAAAACTACTCACACTTATACTCATCCAATGCAATCATAAGGATATGTATGCTAAATAAAATGACATGGAATCTTTACTCATGGTTTTAGGATATGCAAAATATCTAAAACGCAAATACTTGGATAAATGCTATATGATCTAACTTAAACTAAGACTTTATAATAAATGCACTTTAAGTCCTTCATTCATCTTGTCTCAAGGATCTCTCCAAGGTCAGCCACCACACACACGTCGCTCAGCACCGCCTCGTCGCCTTCCTTCAGAATTGCTTGTCTTTACCTTTACCTACAGTAAGAGGAAATGCATCTATAAGCATAAAGCTTAGTAAGTACTATCTAGCTCACAAAATCTCAAAATGTGCAAACATGCTTTTCCAACAATGAAAAATCTCATGAAATACTTTTATGCTTAAAAGAAACACTAAAACATGTATAACTCATAAACATGCATACTCAAGCATTAACAAGTCTTAACTTACTTTTCCTTGGCTTAACTTGAAACTTTAGCAATTCTTGAACTTTAAATTTTTCTTTAACTTTTTGAAAACTTTCTTAAACTTTAGAAAACTTTGCTAAAGCATATACTTGAAAATAATAATCACTTGGATCCACTTAAGACGTAAGTACCATCTTATGCGCGTTCCCTAAAAGGTTGGGGTAGCGAGCCACCAATCCTAATAGAGCAGACCTTGGTCTACCAGGGCCAAGACCTTGGAATTGGACACCTGGATTTCTTTAACGACGCCCTTGGACGCCGGGTACTGGCCTTAGAAAATAAAATAGCTTTTCTTTTTTTCTTTCTTATCTTTAAATGCCTTGGCATTTTAACGAGCACCTTGTGTGCCCAAATCCCTAAGTCTTGACTTTTGGGGATTTCTTAAGGCCTTGGCCTTTTCTTTTCTTATCTTTATCTTCTCTTTTCTTTTCTCATAGCTTTTCTTAGACCCTAACTCCATATAGGGTACTTAATCAACTTATACAAGCATGAATTAAACTAGAAATACATGCAAGATCTTAAACTAAAACAAACTTTGCATTTTTAACTTTCTACGAAAAAAAGGTTGCGGAAAACCGCCTCTTACTGTAGGTGAGCAGTACTTACATTGGTTTCCTTGAACTTACAACCAAAATTGACGTCTAGGGCTCGGGAGAAGCTTGAAATCTCTACGAACCGTCCGCGCCTACGTGTTCTTCTCGTCGAGACGGACGAAACGCTCCGTCTCCTTGGTTCCCTCTTGGCCGGCGCCCCCTTGGAAGAGGAGAGGAAGTCTCGGCTTGGTGTTGGCGTGCGCACAAGAGAGGGGAAGAGGATTCCCGTGCGTGTGTCGCGCGGCTAGGGTGAGGAAGAGAGAAAACCAAAAATCCAATTTCCTCTCTTAACTTATCTATTTATACTATCTTTATGGAAAAAACGTAACTACTCTATAAATATATTTCTCTCCACCTTTTGTTGTGCTTGATACCCTAGCCCAGCCGGTCACGCGCGCGCTTGCTCTTCCGGTGGTCGCGGGTTCGAACCCCCTGCTGCCCTTTAACGTTTTTCCTTTTTTAAAAATACTAAACGGACTCGGAAAATTCCATAAAAATATTCTAAAAATTCCTAAAAATATCTAGAATATTTCTAAACCATTTTTAAATAATTCTAAGGACTTTAAGAACTAAAAATGGGAATTTTGGGGCGTTACAATCCCCCATACCTTATAAAAAGTTCGTCCTCGAACTTAGAATAATTCTGGATATCTTTCTCTCATGCTGTCCTCACGTTCCCAAGTAGCCTCCTCATGCTTTTGATTCTGCCAGATGACCTTCACTAGTGGCACTTCTTTGTTTCTTAATCTTTTAACTGCTTTGTCCACTATCTGTGTCGGTCTGCTCTCATAGCTAAGATCTTCTTGGATCTGTACTGACTGAGGCTGAATCACTTGGCTAGGGTCGTGAATACACTTCTTTAGCATAGAGACATGAAAGGTACTGTGGATAGCTGACATATCCTCTGGCAAGCCCAGCTCATAGGCTACCTTCCCAACTCTCTTTATAATCTTGTAGGGTCCTATGTAGCGAGGACTCAGCTTGCCCTTTTTGCCAAATCTCATCACTCCCTTCATAGGAGCGACCTTGAGAAATACTGAATCTCCAACTTGGAATTCAAGTGGCCTACGGCGTGTGTCAGCATAACTTTTCTGTCTACTCTGGGCAGTCTCAATCCTCTGGCGGATCGTCTGGATAGCCTGAGTGGTCTCATCTATAAGCTCAGTCTGGCTGCCTAGTCCTGACTCCATCTCTTTCTTCTCACCAGCTTCCTGCCAACATATGGGTGATCTGCATTTTCTGCCATACAATGCCTCATAAGGCGCCATCCTGATGGTGGCCTGATAGCTATTGTTGTAGGCAAACTCAGCTAAGCACAGAAATTTGCACCAACTACCTTTAAAGTCCAATGCACAAGCCCTGAGCATGTCTTCTAAAATCTGATTTACTCTCTCTGTTTGTCCATCAGTCTGGGGATGGAAGGCTGTGCTGAACTGAAGTCTGGTGCCTAGGGCGTCCTGAACACACCTCCAAAAATGGGAGATGAACCGCCCATCTCTGTCAGAAACGATCGACTTCGGAACTCCGTGAAGCCTGATTACTTCTCTCACGTACAGCTGTGCTAACTGCTCTACCGAATGCGATAACTTGATGGCTAGGAAGTGGGCAGACTTGGTCAATCTGTCCACTATCACCCAAATTGCATCGTGTCCATGGGTGGTTCTTGGAAGACCTGTGATAAAGTCCATGGATATTTCTTCCCACTTCCACTCTGGAATGGGAAGTGGCTATAGAACTCCTCCTGGTCTCTGGTGCTCTGCTTTGACTCTCTGGCAGGTCAAGCAGGTACTGATATATCTGGCCACGTCTCGCTTGAGTCCAGACCACCAGAACCTTTGCTTTAAATCTTGGTACATCTTGGTAGAACCAGGATGCATAGAGTACGGGGTACTGTGGGCTTCTTCTAAAATATTCTTTCTTAGTTCCTCATCATCGGGGACGCAAAGGCGGTCTCCAAGATAGAGGATGCCACTATCTGATACTTGAAACTCTGAATTTTCTGCCTCTTGGATCTCCTGCTTGATCTTCTGGATCTCTGGGTCTTGACTTTGCTTTCTTTGTACATCCACAAGCAGGGTTGACTCTAGAGTCAATGCAGAAAGTTGCCCAATTATTACCTCGACTCCAAAATCCTTTATTTCTTTCTGAAGTGGTGGAGACAGTGACGATAGGGACATCAGTGCTGCACAGGGTTTTCTGCTCAGTGCATCTGCCACTTTATTAGCTTTACCTGGGTGGTAGAGGATTTCACAGTCATAATCTTTGACCAACTCTAGCCACCTGCGCTGCCTCATATTCAGATCCTTCTGAGTGAAGAAGTACTTCAAACTCTGATGGTCTGTGAAGATTCTGCACTGCACTCCATACAGGTAGTGTCTCCAAAGCTTCAGTGCAAAAACCACAGCTGCTAGCTCAAGGTCGTGTGTAGGGTAATTCTTCTCATAGTCCTTGAGCTGTCTGGAGGCATATGCTATTACTTTACCGTCTTGCATGAGGACAGCTCCAAGGCCCATCTTGGATGCATCACTGTAGATGTCGAAGGCCTTGTCACTCT
The DNA here is from genome assembly GCA_024364735.1 of Boesenbergia rotunda. Classification (NCBI taxonomy): domain Eukaryota; kingdom Viridiplantae; phylum Streptophyta; class Magnoliopsida; order Zingiberales; family Zingiberaceae; genus Boesenbergia; species Boesenbergia rotunda. Next base: position 664,200 of record JAGFNQ010001577.1, read on the forward strand.
CTGGAACCGTCAGGATGGGAGCACTGGTCAGTCTCTTCTTCAGCTCTAGAAAACTGTGCTCGCATTTATCTGACCATTCAAACTTCTTGTTCTTTCTGGCCAAGGCTGTGAGTGGAGAGGCTATTCTGGAAAAGTCCTCCACAAATTTTCTGTAATATCCTGCCAGGCCTAAGAAGCTTCTGATTTCACTGGCATTCTTGGGTCTACACCAGTTGCTGACTGCTTCTATCTTGGCTGGATCAACTTGAATGCCTTCTTTGGATACAATGTGACCTAGGAAGGTCACCTGATCTAGCCAAAACTCACACTTTGAGAATTTTGCATAGAGCTTCTCCTGCTGAAGGATCTGCAGCACTATCCTCAAGTGTGTAGCATGGTCCTCTGGAGTCTGTGAGTATATGAGAATATCATCAATAAATACAATGACGAATTTATCTAGATACTCCCTGCAGATGTGGTTCATCAGCTCCGTGAAGACTGCTGGAGCATTGGTTACTCCAAAAGGCATCACTACAAATTCGTAGTGGCCGTATCTTGTCCTGAAGGCCGTCCTGGGGATGTCACTTTCTTTAACCTTTAGCTGATGATACCCAGATCGCAGGTCTATCTTCGAGAACACTGTAGCCCCTTTGAGCTGATCAAATAAGTCATCTATTCTAGGAAGGGGGTACTTGTTCTTGATGGTTACCTTGTTCAGAGCTCTGTAGTCTATGCACAGACGCATAGACCCATCCTTCTTCTTGACGAAAAGTACAGGAGCTCCCCAGGGTGAATGACTCGGGCGGATGAAGCCCTTGTCTAGTAGCTCTTGTAATTGTTCTTGTAATTCTTTCAGTTCTGCTGGTGCCATGCGATAAGGTGCCTTCGAAATTGGGTTGGTTCCTGGGGCCAACTCAATTTCAAACTCAATTTCCCGATTGGGAAGGAGTCCTGGTAACTCTTCAGGAAACACCTCAGGATAGTCACAGACTACCCTCACTTCTTCTCTCTTCAATCCTTCTCCTTGACTTGCATCCACTATATGAGCTAGAAAACCAGGGCACCCCTTCTCTAACATCCTCTGAGCTTGTAAGGTAGATAGGAACCTATTTATCTTTCTCCTTGGGTCTCCAATAAACTCAAATGAAGGTTCTGCTTCCGGTGTGAACTTGACTTTTCTCTTGCGGCAGTCTATAGAAGCATTATACTTGCTCAAGAAGTCCATTCCTAAAATGACATCGTAATCCTTCATTTCAAGGACTACCAAGTCACTGTAGAGCTCTCGGTTGGAAATCTAGATTGATACTGCCCTTAGCCTCTCAGTAGAGGCCATCACTTCCCCTGACGGTAAGGTTGTTAAGAACTTCCTCGTTCAACCTTCCTGGTGGCCTTTATACTGTTTAAGTAGTGCTCAGTGATCAAAGCACTACTTATTAGTTCTTCGGAGGTTTGCAGCCTCTTAACACCGCTAGCCCCCTTTAACGCTATCTCAGGCCTTAACATCTTGAGCATTAGCCTAACTATCTCTTTTTCTGTGCTAACTAGCTCTGGGCACAGATGAGCTAACCGCTTAAACATCTTCACTGCTTCATCCACGGATAGTTCTCCTTGTCTGAACTCCGTGAATTCATCATAATGCTTGTTGGTTACTTGCATGTGAAAGTATTCTTCGAAGAACTCAGTCTCGAAGTCGGCTCATGTCATCTGGCTGACATTTCTCTTGGCCTTGACTCTCTTCCACTATATTCTAGCATCTCCCGTAAGGCAGAAAGATGCACACTTTATCTTCTCTACCTCATGCCAGTCCAGTAGCCCTACTATTCTTTCCAACGTTTTGAACCATGCTTAAGCATCCCATGGTTTACTTGTGCCCGGGGAAATTCCCTGGCTTCAGTTTCTTCTACTGAATGAGGTATGCTTCTTGCCTTACTCTCCCGAGCCGCCACCTCTAAGAGATTTGGTGGTGGTACTGACTCTGTTACCTCTTGCCCTCTAGGAACTTGCTCCTCGTTTTGGGCCTTTCTAGGGCGTCCTCAAATGTATAACTTAACACTTAACGGTAATGTTCTCAAACTTGCTTTAGGATACAACAATACCTTGGTCTTGTTTCTCATCTCATTTCTTAGTCCTATAGCTCGTTCTTGGGCTTAGTAAGACCTTGGTCTTACTCAGAACTTTTATCGGACACCTTACATGCCGAAATCCTCCAAACCTTGTGTTTGGGCAAATCAAGACCTTGGTCTTGCTATACTAAGATCACAACATGAAGGACGTCCTCCACTCCTGCTGTGGGTGGTGTAGGGGCACTAGGTGCTGATTTGCCATCAGTGTGGCGATGGCCTTCTGTTGCTTTGAAATCTGAGCTTGTATTTGAGCAATGACTGCCATCAGGTTTGGCTGTTCTGTGCCAGGCTCATTGTTATCTTGAACTGGAGTTCTGTTCCTTGCATTAGGAGCTCGGCCTCTTCTTGCCATCTTGATAATGCATAAGGGAACAAGAAATCACTACTACCTCTCTAGGTATAAACTTGTCTTCTCACTTAGTAACCTAATATCCATTCTAGGGATTAAACATGATTCCGTGATACTAAGGTATTAAACATGCTTCCTTGTTCTATGCACATGTGAGTAAGTACTTAAGCATTTCTCTATACTGCAATTAAATAAAGGAGCAATAGAAAAACTGAAACTTAAAGCTTTCTTACTTGAAGACGGCAAGGTTGATGCTGATGTGTGTGTGATGCTGGAGAATGGGAACTGCTCTGATACCACCTGTAGCGACCCGCCTTCTCTCTACCTTAGACGGATCGTTACTTTATCTACTTCTTGACTCTAATGCATGACTAAGAATGCGGAACTTCTTTTTTTTTCTTCAAATCCATCTAAGGATGCTATTCTAACTTTAATAGTCATGCATGATACAATGGCACACTTCCTTTCTCTAGAACTTCTCTGCATTGGTACCAGTCGACTGCTACCTAACCAGTCGACTGGTATCGGCCACAGAAAGTTCCTGGGCGCGGCACCAGTCGACTGGCCTCTTGGCAGTCGACTGATGCATCGAACAGAAGCTACTGTTCGATAGGGCAGTCGACTGATACTGAACCAGTCGACTGGCACGCCTGAAAATCTGAAATTTCAGATTCGAAACCTTGTTCTAAAAGTCCACCAAACTTATAGTTTCAAGCCATACAAAGACACAACACCATTTCTACACTCTATACTAGTTTCCTAAACATTTTGGCCAATCAAAACAACTTCATAAACTCGAAATTAGAACTTTTGCGGAAGAAATTAAGTTATGGAAATCTATATGAAGTTTAAACTAGAGTTTTGTACCAAACTTAACTCCTATGCATTCATAATACCAAAATACATGTTCTACACCTTACTAAAGCATTTTGGAATGTAATGCAACTTTTCTAGGCATATTTCTAGCAATAAAAACTTGATTCAAAGGGAACTCACAATATCTTGGCACATGCATCAAATAGCTCCATCAAGTATCAATACTCAAAACTACTCACACTTATACTCATCCAATGCAATCATAAGGATATGTATGCTAAATAAAATGACATGGAATCTTTACTCATGGTTTTAGGATATGCAAAATATCTAAAACGCAAATATTTGCATAAATGCTATATGATCTAACTTAAACTAAGACTTTATAATAAATACACTTTAAGTCCTTCATTCATCTTGTCTCAAGGATCTCTCCAAGGTCAGCCACCACACACACGTCGCTCAACACCGCCTCGTCGCCTTCCTTCAGAATTGCTTGTCTTTACCTTTACCTACAGTAAGAGGAAATGCATCTATAAGCATAAAGCTTAGTAAGTACTATCTAGCTCACAAAATCTCAAAATGTGCAAACATGCTTTTCCAACAATGAAAAATCTCATGAAATACTTTTATGCTTAAAAGAAACACTAAAACATGTATAACTCATAAACATGCATACTCAAGCATTAACAAGTCTTAACTTACTTTTCCTTGGCTTAACTTGAAACTTTAGCAATTCTTGAACTTTAAATTTTTCTTTAACTTTTTGAAAACTTTCTTAAACTTTAGAAAACTTTGCTAAAGCATATACTTGAAAATAATAATCACTTGGATCCACTTAAGACGTAAGTACCATCTTATGCGCGTTCCCTAAAAGGTTGGGGTAGCGAGCCACCAATCCTAATAGAGCAGACCTTGGTCTACCAGGGCCAAGACCTTGGAATTGGACACCTGGATTTCTTTAACGACGCCCTTGGACGCCGGGTACTGGCCTTAGAAAATAAAATAGCTTTTCTTTATTTTCTTTCTTATCTTTAAATGCCTTGGCATTTTAACGAGCACCTTGTGTGCCCAAATCCCTAAGTCTTGACTTTTGGGGATTTCTTAAGGCCTTGGCCTTTTCTTTTCTTATCTTTATCTTCTCTTTTCTTTTCTCATAGCTTTTTCTTAGACCCTAACTCCATATAGGGTACTTAATCAACTTATACAAGCATGAATTAAACTAGAAATACATGCAAGATCTTAAACTAAAACAAACTTTGCATTTTTAACTTTCTACGAAAAAAAAGGTTGCGGAAAACCGCCTCTTACTGTAGGTGAGCAGTACTTACATTGGTTTCCTTGAACTTACAACCAAAATTGACGTCTAGGGCTCGGGAGAAGCTTGAAATCTCTACGAACCGTCCGCGCCTACGTGTTCTTCTCGTCGAGACGGACGAAACGCTCCGTCTCCTTGGTTCCCTCTTGGCCGGCGCCCCCTTGGAAGAGGAGAGGAAGTCTCGGCTTGGTGTTGGCGTGCGCACAAGAGAGGGGAAGAGGATTCCCGTGCGTGTGTCGCGCGGCTAGGGTGAGGAAGAGAGAAAACCAAAAATCCAATTTCCTCTCTTAACTTATCTATTTATACTATCTTTATGGAAAAAACGTAACTACTCTATAAATATATTTCTCTCCACCTTTTGTTGTGCTTGGTATCCTATCCCAACCGGTCACGCGCGCGCTTGCTCTTCTGGTGGTCGCGGGTTCGAACCCCCTGCGCCCTTTAACGTTTTTCCTTTTTTAAAAATACTAAACGGACTCGGAAAATTCCATAAAAATATTCTAAAAATTCCTAAAAATATCTAGAATATTTCTAAACCATTTTTAAATAATTCTAAGGACTTTAAGAACTAAAAATGGGAATTTTGGGGCGTTACATTGCCCTTCCCAACCATTGCAAGCTGTCATTAGCAATAGAAATTTAGAACAATTGAACTGAGAGCTACTCGAATAAGTACTATTGAAAACATAAAATTGAACAAATTAAACTAATGCAATTTTGTCATCTAAAACCCTGCCCAACCATTGCAAGCCTCAATAATACGCTGCATTTTCACAAAAGGTGACATCAAATTTGGTAAAGTGAATGATGCATAAGAATTCATAAAAGCCTTCATAATTTAACATCATGTTCATTAGAAGATAAGAAGTTACAACAACCCAAGACAAACTTTTAAGTGAATGATGCATAAGAAACTCTACAAATTAAACATATATCAACACTGCAAAATATAATTTGTTAAACATGCTCGACCCAAGTCCCATCACAATCTTCGCGAAGGCATGGGGGTTCATTGTCATCTACTCCGTCAACATCCATTGATGGTAACCCTCTGGTAAAAGATTGATAGTGCATGACAGTGTCTTCTAGTTCATCCTCATTTGCATTTTCAAATGACTCTAGATCTCTACTAGGAGTTGCAAGTACAATGCTCCATACGGGATCTTGAGGATCTTGAATGTAAAATACTTTGCTTGACTTCCCAAGATAAAAGAATCTGATTTGAATCCAATTCTGTTCAGATTTACCAATGTGAAACCAAGATAATCTATTTTAATACCATTATTATTCTCCACCCAATTACATTTGAACATTGGAATTTGAAATTGATGGTAATCGAGTGTCCATATTTCTTCAATAACTCCATAGAAAACCATGTCATACACAATTGGATTTTTATCCTTGGCACTAGCAACTTGCATTGTCTTTGCGACTAAGCTTACTCCGGAGTTTTGAGTAACTCGTACATCATCATGTTCTTTTGTTGCGTAAGTAACCCCATCAATCAAATAACTAGAATACTTTAACACTTTCTTGCTAGGTCCGTGTGCTATCCACTTCAATCTTTCAGATATTTAAAGGGTGGAATGGTCTAGTCCATGTTCAACCTATATTTAACAATATAATAAAATTTATATTTTTTGTAAAATAGAAAGAGTTGTATGTATTCTAATAGATAGTATTTTTGGAGCGTATCATATCATGCAACCATTTAGTAAATGTTCGATTATGCTCATCTTGTAACCACTTTTTGGACTTAGCTTTTTGAGGAAATCTTGCTTTCAACTCCACCATGTGTGTCCTAATGGAATTATTTGAAATAAATAAACCAATAGATTATTGTATTCAAGTAGCCTGAAAGTCTTGATAAGTTTGAGATCTTACTCGATATAAGGATCAATCTCATCATCATTCGCCAATACGTAACGATGTGCTTGGTGTAACTCATCATTCCTAGCTGTGAGCACTACTGCTCCCGATAAAGGCTTAGTATGTTCTAATATGTGCTGCTTTGATGGTATCCCAATTGTGTGGACATTAGATAGATAATCTGAGCAAAATTCTACAACCTCTTCAGCAATATAACTTTCAGCTATACATCCTTCAGGCCGATTGTGATTGCGTACATAACCTTTCAAAATCTTCATGTATCTTTCAAATGGGTACATGTGTCTATACCAAACGGGTCCACACAATTTGACCTCCTCATAAGATGAACAGTTAAATGAATCATTATATCAAAAAATGAAGGGGGGAAATACTTTTCAAGCAAACACAATATCATCACAATCTCTCTTTGCAAGTCATCCAACTTTAAGACGTCTATTACTTTACTATATAAACCATTGAAGAAGAAACACAATAGAGTGATAGTATCTCTGACATGTTTTGGTAATACACCATGAATGACCACTGGAAGCAATTGTTGCATTAAAGTGTGATAGTCATGTGACTTAAGGCCAACAAGTTTCAAATCCTTCATCGACACAGTCACCTTGTTCAGGGCTCGATAATCTATGTACATCGGATAGATCCATCTTTCTTCTTGATGAACAACACGGGAGCTCCCCAGGTGAATGACTAGGGCAGATGAATCCCTTGTCGAGTAACTCCTATAGTTATTCTTGCAGTTCTTTCAAGTCTGCTGGCGCCATGCGATAAGGTGCCTTTGAAATCGGGTTGGTCCCTAGAGCCAACTCAATTTCAAACTCGATTTCTCGTTGGGAGGTAGTCCTGGTAACTCTTCAGGAAACACCTCTGAATAGTCGCAAACTACCCGTACTTCTTCTTTCTTTAACTCTTCTCTTTGCCTTGCTTCCACTATATGTGCTAACTAACCGAAACATCCATTATCTAACATCTTGTGAGCTTGTAAGTTAGAAAGAAACCTTTTTGTCTTTCTCTTTGGGTCTACGACAAACTTGAATGGAAGTTCTGCTTCTGGTGTGAACTTTACTCTTTTTTTGCGACATTCAATAGAGGCACTATACTTGCTCAAGAAATCCATTCCTAAAATGATATCGTAATCCTTCATCTCAAGGACTACTAAATCACTGTAGAGTTCTCGATTGGAAATCCGAATTAATACAGCTCTTAGCCACTGAGTAGATGCCATGACCTCTCCCGAAGGTAAGGTCATTAAGAACTTCATCGTTCAACATTTTTGATGACCTTTATACTGTTTAAGTAATGCTCAGTGATTAAAGCACTACTTATCAGTTCTTCAGAGGTCTGCGGCCTCTTAACACCGCTGGCCACATTTAACACTATCTCAGGCCTTAACATCTTGAGCATTAGCCTGACTCTCTCTTTTTTCATGCTAACTAGCTGTAGGACCGATGCACGTGAGAGGGGGGGTGAATCACGTGACTTTTAAAATCTTCGTTATAAAATCAGAGTCGATAGAAAATTGTATGATGCTTTTTATAACGTGCGCAGCGGAAAAATTAAAACGAAATGCGAAAGCGAAAAATAAAAAAAATTACACGAGGAGTTTTACTTCGTTCGGAGCCTTCGCCGACTCCTACTCGAAGGCCCAGGTTCCTTGAACCTTTCCTGTGGGCAATCCACTAAAAACCTCTACCGACAAACTACCGATAGAGTGATTCGAATACAAGATTGGGCGGAAGTGTAACAGCCCTACACTTCCCCCTTAAATAATTTAAGTGCAGAAAAAAATTCGTTACCCAACACTTAGATTTATCTGAAGCAGCTTGGGTGTTGGTAGCGATCTTCCAGCAGCGGTCGGACAGCGTCGAGTCAAAGCACAAACCGCAGCAGAGGAGCGTGGAAGCAAGAGAGCGCCAAAGCTTGAACCAGAATCAAATTTTCTTATTTGTTAGAGGGCTTGCTTGCTTCTATTTATAGTGCCTCGATGCATGATCTTCTCAGCTCAAATTTTATCCATCAACAAGATAAAATAATTTAAAAAAATAATGTTTCTATCCTTTGCTTCAATTAAGAAAATAATTTAAATAAAATATAAATACAGAATATTGAAAAGTTAACCGAGAGGTTTTATCCTCTTACTATTTTATTAATAATTTAAAAGGAGATTTTATCCTTCCAGCTAAGCTTTACGTGAGAATTTTAAGCATTAGTAGGAATAATTTTATTCTCTAAAAAGAAGGAAATACGAATAATTTAAATGATAATTTATCCTCCACCAAGGCTTTAGATAAGGAATAATTTTATAAAATTCAACTACAAAATTCTAATTAAATAAATTCTGTAAAATAGAGTTAATGCATTTAGAATCTAATTAAATAAATTCTGTAAAATAGAATTAATGCATTTAGAATCTAATTAAATAAATTCTGTCAAATAGAGTTAATGCATTTAGAATCTAATTAAATAAATTCTGTAAAATAGAGTTAATGCATTTAGAGTTAATTAGACCCCGTCCAAACCTGGATAAGGATCTAACCAGGACTCAACCGAGGTCACCAAAATGGGCCTAAGTTGGACCGCGCCTACAGTCCTAAAATAGGACCCGTCCTCACTGGTTCGCTCCTCCAGTGACTTACCTCACTTACCTCGTGCAACTCTACTCAACTTCGTAACCCACCAGGTCTTCCTGCCAGGGCTCAACCACCCTAGTCTTTTTGCCAAGTTTCAACCAACTTGGGCTTCAGCCAGTTGTCAGGCCCCGTGAACCCAACTAGACTTCTCGCCAGGACTCAACCACCCTGGACTTCCCGCCAGGACTCAACCACCCTGGACTTCAACCTGGTGTCAGGTCCTAAGTCTTTCAACCCTGCACACTTAGTAAAGAGGTCAAAACCAAAAGCAAGTCTAACTTTAACCTATTTGTCATTCATCAAAACTCAGGTTTAACTATTAGTGCATATTGCACCAACAATCTCCCCCTTTTTGATGCAATGACAACCTGGGTTAAAGTTAGAAAATATCAGATAAAGCAATGAGTCCAAGAATAATATGCAAATGACATGCTCTAAGATCAGAAATTTTTAATTTTCTAACTCAACCCTTAAACCCTCCCCCTTTGGCATTCATCAAAACAAAGAAATAATAAGTGCGCAAGCATCAGAAATAAAACAAGCAATCAAGTAATATGCCAGCCAAGTAAAAAATACTTTAAGTATTTGGGGAAGAAAAAATGCTTAACAAGCATACTAAGTTTCTGAACCGATTCAGAGGGGTAAGTCAAATTCTTAATTTAACACAAACAATCTGAGAGCATAAATGTAAAGGAAATGACTAGGTGTAAATTTAGAAATGACTTTTCGAACACCATTTTCAAAAATTAAAAAGGCTACCTTCAAAATCTTAATCTTTTCCAAAATAAAGAATATCTCAAGGCAAATTAATGAAAAAGAGAAGATTTTCCAAAATTTTCTTTTCAAAGGATCATTTAGAATATTTTCAGGATTAATTTGAGAAAAAAATTTCAAGATATTTTTTTTTAAATCCTTGTTCAATTAAAGAAGATATTTTCTAAAACAGTTTTCACTAAACATTTTTGAGAGTTAGAATACAAAATATAAACTCAAGCTCCCCCTGAACCAAGTAAGAAAGTTTAGCCCATTTTGAATGTCTAACCGTAGTTACTAGCTAACTATCTATAGGATAGTAGTTTTCACTAGGTTAGTCAAGTCAAGTACTAGTGTCTAGCTTAGCTTTACAGAAAGACTACTTGACTTGATCAATATGAAGTTAGTATTTAACGCCCAGACTTGCTACGATGTACAGGTTTAAGCATTCTGAAGTCCAGGCAATACCCTATGCATCTCACCCCGTTCTAAGTTTTAGCATACACAAACATGTTATACCTAATGTGCTTTGTGAGATGCGGCCTCTAAATCTATAGGAACATGCATCTCTAGGGGTCAAACTTAGGCTAAGTCCACCAGTCTCGAAAGTCAAGTTTGAAATCAAAGTTAATTTTTTTAAAAAATTAAGTGTGAAAATCAAAGTCAATTTTGAAAATCAAGTTTAAAAAATACACATTTTAGAGAGTACAAAAAAATGCAAGTACAAAAATTAACTCTAACTCAAGCTATGTGTCAAACAGAATTTGTGAGTTGAGTAAAAGTGATTAGGTCAATCCTAGTCTACAACACACATTCCTATTAACCTTCTTAAATTGCTAAATTTGGATTCAGGAAGTGGTTTAGTGAATATGTCAGCTAGGTTAGATTTGGATTCAACATGATTAAGTTTTATTTCCCCTTTATTAACATGATCTCTAACAAAATGGTGCTTAATTTCTATATGTTTGGTCCTAGAGTGGTGAATTGGGTTTTTGGTTAGATTAATTGAACTTAGATTATCTATAAAAGTTTTGACTTTCTTAAAATCTAAGTTAAAATCTTTTAAGGTATGCATCATCCAGAGTAATTGGGCTACACATTCACCCATTGCTATGTATTCAGCTTCAGTGGTGGATAGGGCAACACAATGTTATTTTCTACTAAACCAACTAACTAGTGAGGGTCCTAGAAGTTGGCATCCACCACTGGTACTTTTTCTATCTAATTTACAGCCAGCATAATCTGAGTCAGAAAATCCAATAAGTTCAAACTGGGTTGTTCTAGGGTACCAAATTCCTAAACTTTCTGTCCCTTTGAGATACCTAAATATCCTTTTAACTAGGGTTAGATGTGATTCTTTAGCACATGTTTGATACCTAGCACACATACTAACTGCAAAGAGAATATCAGGTCGACTTGCAGTTAGGTAAAGTAAGCTACCTATAGCACTTCTATAATACTTAAGGTCAACAGGTTTGCCATTTGTGTCACTATCTATAGTTTGATTGGTAGCCATAGGTGTCTTAATTTCTTTAGCACTATCCATTCCAAATTTTCTAAGTAATTCTTTAGTGTATTTTTGTTGATAGACAAAAGTACCCTCACTAGTCTGTTTTATTTGTAACCCTAAAAAGAAAGTTAATTGACCTACTAAACTCATTTAAATTCATTTTCCATTACCGTTATAAAATCTTGTAAAAAATTTGAGTTAGTTGAGCCAAATACTATATCATCTACATATACTTGAGCTATAAAAATATCAGTTTTTAGAGTTTTAACAAATAGTGTTGGGTCAATTTTGCCTTGGTTAAAGCCTTTAGATACTAAGTAGTTAGACAATCATTCATACCAGGCCCTAGGGGCTTGCTTAAGTCCATATAAGGCTTTCTTAAGTTTAAAGACATAGTCAGGATATTCTAGGCTTTCAAAACCTGGGGGTTGGCCTACATAGATTTTTTCCTTAATCAGGCCATTTAGGAAGGCTGACCTAACATCCATTTGATACAACTTGAATCCCTTATGGGCTGCATAACTTAAAAGCATCCTAATGGACTCAAGTCTAGCTACAGGGGCATAGATTTCATCATAATCAAGTCCTTCTACTTGGCTAAACCCCTTAGCTACTAACCTAGCCTTATTCCTGACTGTTTCTCCTTGTTCGTTAAGTTTATTCCTAAAAACTCATTTAGTTTCAATAAATTTCTTGCCTTTAGGTAAGGGTACTAAGTCCCAGACTTGACTACGTTCAAATTGGGCTAACTCTTCCTGCATGGCTATGATCCAATCAGGGTCAAGTAAGGACTCTTCTATAGACTTGGGTTCAATTTTTGAAATCAAGGCAATTTGACTAAGGTTCCTAAAGGCTGATCTGGTCTGAACCCTTAGCTCTGGATCGCCTATGATCTGATCAGTTGGGTGGGCTGAGCTAACTCGAATAGTTCTGGGTTGGTTAGGCTCAGATTCAGGTGCAGGTTCAGTCAGATCATGGTCTCGGTCCTCAAATTGGCTTTCATTTGGGTCAGTACTAGACCTAACAAAATCAATTGGTTGGTAGGTGGTTTGATCAAGGTTATTTGGGCTAGACTTTTCATCAAATTTTACATTTGTAGTTTCTTCAATTCTTAGGGTAGTTTTATTATAAACTCTATAAGCTCTACTGGTAAGGGAATAACCTACAAAGATACCTTCCTCAACCTTAGAGGTAAATTTTCCTAAGTGTTCTCTAGTGTTTAATATATACACTTTGCATCCAAATACTTTAAAATACTTAATATTAGGTTGTTTTTCATAATAGATTTCAAAAGTTGTTTTTCCTGGATTTTTATTTATAGTTATTCTATTTTGTACATAACAGGCTGTACTAACAGCCTCAGCCCAAAAATATTTAGGTAGATTGTATTCATTTAGCATTGTTCTGGTTGCTTCTTGTAGTGTTCTATTTTTCCTTTCTACTATTCCATTTTGTTGAGGTGTTTTAGGACAAGAGAATTCGTGATGGTAGCCATTTTCTAAGCAAAATTGGTTAAATTGTTGATTTTTGAATTCCCCGCCGTTATCGCTCCTAAGTCTTTTAATTTTAATCCCTTTTTCATTTTCTACTAATTTACAAAATTGAGTAAACATATCAAAAGTTTCATCTTTATTTTTTAAAAATTTTACCCAGGTAAATCATGAATAGTCATCTATGATTACTAAACAGTAAAGGTTTCCACTAATTGATTTTACCCCATGTGAGTCAAATAGGTCTAGGTGAATTAATTCAAGAATTGACTTAGTTTGAGTTTGACTAGTTGGTTTGTGGGTTGACCTAGTTTGTTTTCCTTGTTGACATGCGTTACATAAGGTTGACTCAAGGTTAGATAACTTTGGTAGGCCTCTAACTAAACCTTTTAGTTTAGGTAGTTTTCTGAAGTGAGTGTGTGAAAGTCTCCTATGCCAGAGCCAAGTCTCATCCTTATGGGTTAAAAGACAATTTTCTAAGGGACAGGTTAACTTAATTTCATAAATGTTATTGTGCCTAAGTCCTCTAAGTGTGATGTTTGGGTTGTCATTGTGTTTGATCAGACATTCATTGGATAGGAACCTAACCTTATAACCAGTGTCACACAATTGGCTAATACTCAGTAAATTGAAGTGAAAATTTTCAACAAGTAATACATTTGTAATTATAAAAATCAGACTCAAGTTCAATATTACCTAGGCCAATTACCTTAAGTTTACCGTTATTTCCAAAAGCAACGGTCCTAGTCTTTTGTACTTGAGTTCCTGTAAATTTGGTGGGATCCCCCAGTCATGTGTCTGGAGCACCCCACTGTCAATAATCCATTTATTACC
>JAGFNQ010001577.1:678334-819955 GCA_024364735.1 Boesenbergia rotunda
GAGGACGCCTTCCCCTCCTGACCCTTAGATCAGCTTCCCTAACGTACTATCAGCTCGCCCTACCCTGGTACTGAGTAGGTCAAGTGTCAGACTAACTTTTGAAACTAGTCCTAGGTACCCAGACGGGTAAAGGGTGACTTTGAGGTGCCAACTAATTTGGAGCTTCCCCCTAAATTGTAGACTGGGTGTCTAGGGTCAATGAAGTGGATGTCCCTTTTTGGGACATAAAGTGATTCTGACCTACTTGCTTTGTTAGGTAAGCTTTCGGAACCCACGCTTTTCGTTGATTTTTGCGGGGGTAGATAAAGGAGATAAAGGATCTTTGGGCTGATCCTGATTTATATCCTATCCCAGATTTATTGTACATGCCCTTTTGTGATCCAAGAATGAGGTCAAGGTTCTTGGATCGGGTTGTGAAAGTTGCTAGTAGATCCTTAAGTTTTAGGACTTCGCCCTTTAGGGTGGAGTTTTCAGTTTCAAGCTCAATTGTCTTTTGATTTTGAGTTTGTTCAGTTAATGTTCTGGTATTAATTAATTGCTCCTTAAGGTCTTGATTTTCCTTAAGGAGCTGGTCATTCCTAGATTCAGATGCAAGTAATTTTTTATTTAAAATGGAAATAATCTTAAAAAAAATTTCATTAACTGAATCTAAATATACCTTAGTCGAGTCATCCGAAAAGAGTCCGATCTCTTGACTCGACTCGTATTCGGAATCTTCGTCGTGCTCCGAGTCTGACCCGGGTCCAGTTGCCATTAGCGCGAGGTAGCTTGTCTTCTTTGGTGGTTCATAGTCAGAGTCATCCGAACTCTCGTCCCAGGTGGCTTGAAGAGCCTTCTTCTTCTTGCTTTTCTTTGATTGGTCCTCCGTTTTGTAGGGACATTCATGTTTGAAGTGTCCTTTTCTGTTGCAACCGAAGCAGGTTATTTTGCTTTTGTCTCCATAACTGGTTGGCTTCATTATCTTTTGGAAATCTCTTTTCGAGAATTTGCTTTTCTTTTTGGCGAGGACTTTTCTTACTAAGTTAACCATTTGTTCCTCGTCATCCGAGTCTGAGTCTGACTCTTCTTCTGATTCTTGAATTTTCTTCTTCGACTTGACTTCTTTTGAAGAACCTGCAAACAAAGCAAATCCTTTCTCCGGCCTTGGCGTTAGTTTGTTCGTTGCAGTTCTAATTCACAGAATAGTTCAATCTAAATTTATTTTGGAAAGATTCCTAGAAATTTTATAAGCATCTATGATGGATGCCCATAAAGAGTTTCTAGGAAAGGCATTTAGTGCATACCTTATAATATCTCTATTTTCTTGTTTGTGCCCAATGAGGTGGAGTCCATTTAGTATGTCCTTGATCCGGGCGTGGAGTTGGCTTGCAGACTCACCTTCCTGCATTTTTATGTTAAATAATTTATTCAATAACAAATCTCTTTTTGTTACCTTCGCATCTGAGGTGCCTTCATGCAGTTCAATCAGTTTGTCCCAAAGTTCTTTGGCAGATTCAGTTGAGCCGATACGGTTCAATTCCTCTTTGGTTAGTCCGCATTGGAGTGTGTTCTGTGCTTTGAACTCAATCTGAGCCATTTTCTTCATTTCTAGGTTCCATCTGTCATGCTTCAGTAGTGCATTGTTTCCCTCGTCCATTGGTGGTTCGTAGCCAGATTGCACCGCGAACCATTGATCCATATCAGTCTTTTGGTACACCTCTATTCTTCGTTTCCAGTAAGGGAAGTCTTCCCCATTGAAGAGCGGAGGACGGGCAGTACTATATCCTTCACCTTGAGCCATCTGAAATAGACAACAACAAAAACACTTGTTCCAAGACTAGGTCTTGGATTAGTAGTGTGGTAGGAAAAGGAGAAGAAAGGAACAAAAAACGACTCGAAATGGTGTTGCCCAAATTTGAGTAAAATCGATAGAAAATATCTAAATTTAGGCAACAATACCTAATTTAGATCGTGCAGCGAAAACACAAAAACAAGCGAAAAAGAATTGGATTTCCCCGGGCTCTTATGGTGGTTGCACCGATACAGAGCGAACTTGGCTCTGATACCACTTGTAGGACCGATGCACGTGAGAGGGGGGGGGGGTGAATCACGTGACTTTTAAAATCTTCGTTAGAAAATCAGAGTCGATAGAAAATTGTACGATGCTTTTTATAACGTGCGCAGCGGAAAAATTAAAACGATATGCGAAAGCGAAAAATAAAATAAAAAAAATTACACGAGGAGTTTTACTTCGTTCGGAGCCTTCGCCGACTCCTACTCGAAGGCCCAGGTTCCTTGAACCTTTCCTGTGGGCAATCCACTAAAAACCTCTACCGATAAACTACCGATAGAGTGATTCGAATACAAGATTGGGCGGAAGTGTAACAGCCCTACACTTCCCCCTTAAATAATTTAAGTGCAGAAAAAAATTCGTTACCTAACACTTAGATTTATCTGAAGCAGCTTGGGTGTTGGGAGCGATCTTCCAGCAGCGGTCGGACAGCGTCGAGTCAAAGCACAAACCGCAGCAGAGGAGCGTGGAAGCAAGAGAGCGCCAAAGCTTGAACCAGAATCAAATTTTCTTATCTGTTAGAGGGCTTACTTGCTTCTATTTATAGTGCCTCGATGCATGATCTTCTCAGCTCAAATTTTATCCATCAACAAGATAAAATAAATAAAAAAATAATGTTTCTATCCTTTGCTTCAATTAAGAAAATAATTTAAATAAAATATAAATACAGAATATTGAAAAGTTAACCGAGAGGTTTTATCCTCTTACAATTTTAATTAATAATTTAAAAGGAGATTTTATCCTTCCAGCTAAGCTTACAATTTTATTAATAATTTAAAAGGAGATTTTATCCTTCCAGCTAAGCTTACAATTTTATTAATAATTTAAAAGGAGATTTTATCCTTCCAGCTAAGCTTTAGATAAGGAATAATTTTATAAAATTCAACTATAAAATTCTAATTAAATAAATTCTGTAAAAATAGAGTTAATGCATTTAGAATCTAATTAAATAAATTCTGTAAAATAGAGTTAATGCATTTAGAATCTAATTAAATAAATTCTGTAAAATAGAGTTAATGCATTTAGAATCTAATTAAATAAATTCTGTAAAATAGAGTTAATGCATTTAGAGTTAATTAGACCCCGTCCAAACCTGGATAAGGATCTAACCAGGACTCAACCGAGGTCACCAAAATGGGCCTAAGTTGGACCGCGCCTACAGTCCTAAAATAGGACCCGTCCTCACTGGTTCGCTCCTCCAGTGACTTACCTCACTTACCTCGTGCAGCTCTACTCAACTTCTTAACCCACCAGGTCTTCCGGCCAGGGCTCAACCACTCTGGTCTTTTTGCCAAGTTTCAACCAACTTGGGCTTCAGCCAGTTGTCAGGCCCCGTGAACCCAACTGGACTTCTCGCCAGGACTCAACCACCCTGGACTTCAGCCTGGTGTCAGGTCCTAAGTCTTTCAACCCTGCACACTTAGTAAAGAGGTCAAAACCAAAAGCAAGTCTAACTTTAACCTATTTGTCATTCATCAAAACTCAGGTTTAACTATTAGTGCAAATTGCACCAATAATTTTCCGCTGCACTAACGCTCTGAGTCCAGTTCGAATGAAAAGTTTTACGAAGATTTCCACGAGAATTTTAACGGTCGATATTCACCCCCCCCCCCCCCCCCGACGGTACCGGTCCTATAATCGGTATCAGAGCTAGGCCGCTCTTCACTGGACTAACCGCCGACGGAGCAACAACGCCAGAAGTTGAGGGGGAGCCCAGGGGTGAATCAGGTACAATTTTTTTTAATGTCCACTTTTAAGTTCTATATTATTTGTTTCACGTGCAGGGAGAGAGGGCACTATAAAAATCAGTGCCATACTCGTAAGACTCGATCTACACCATTGGCGGCAAAGGGGGCACTGATAAGCACCATTTTTGTGATTATTTTAGATGTTAAAATCCATGTTTGACCTATGTTTTTATTGCTTAATTATGATTTTACCCTAGGTTTTGGAACTTTATCTTATTTTGGACTTAATTGCAAAATTACATAATTTTTGGATTATTTGGCCACTAATTTTCTGATATATTTTTGTAGGCAAGAAAGGATCCTGGACCTAGGGCATATTGGGTCAGACTTGAGTCGGATGTGAACCGGATCGGATTATCAAGCCTACGATTAATCCGGGTCATCCGATTCAAAAGCGGCTAGATCTGAGCCATCCGGGACGATCTGAAGCAATCCGAGCTAGGGTTAGGGTTGATCAAGCTCTATGATCAAGATCTGAAGGTTTCATCCCAATCAGAGCTCAATCAACCGTTGGATCAAGCAAGGAGGGCTCTAGAGCGTCCATTCACAGATAGAGTTGATCTGGACCATCCGTTGCACATCTGGAGGATCCGAGCTACCACAAGGCAGATCCTGACCCCAGATCATCATCATAAAAGTTTGGCTCGAATCAGATCAAGATCTACCGTTGGATCTCCTCCGATTAATCTGAGCCGTCCATTTGTTACTATTTAATCAAAACGCAGAGAATTCTTCTCCTCGTCGCGTCTCCGCCGCAGTCATCTTCTTCTTCATTTCTTCACTGTTTAGCTCGTTTTTCTTCATCAAAGGAGGCGCGTCCACCTCATCTTCCAATCCAGATCGAGAATCAAGTTTTTGGTGATCAAGGTTTGAAGAATTCTGCTCAATTGCGCTGGAACAGGGGATTTCTTGAGGGTTTCGGGAGTCCTCAGTCCAATCACCTTCTTCTCAACCACAGACCATTCCAAAGCTTCCGAATCATTTGTAGGGGTTCTCAAGTGATCCCAGAAGCTTCCCAAATCGCCATCATAGCTCACCCAATTGAGAGGGAGTAGATCGGATTGAAAATTCCATTAAGCGCAGATTTGATGCAGAATTTACTTCAGAATTGATTGTCCTCTGATTTGCTGTGCCTAGGGGTTCGAAGCCAGTTCTTGATTGACAACCAAGAATTTCTCGAGTTGGAAAAGGGTTGAGGAGTAGTTTAGATACTTAATTTTCCATTGTTTGGTTGTAATTTACAGTTTTGAGCAAATTATGTTTCGTTTCTGCAAAAATTCAGTTTTAAGTGATCTTTGTTTTCAATTCTGCATTGTTTAGCTTAATTAGGATTCATATCTTCGAGTTTAGTAAGTTAGAAACTTGTTTAGTGATAGATGGAGTTAGATTTCAATTCGTTTTCCCGTTTAAAACCTTGCGTGCCATTTCATATGTTGCGTGCCAAGTTATTTCTGAAATTTTCAGTTTAGTTCCTGATCTTTCCATCTTCTGTCAATGTCGATTCTTGTGTTTAGCTTAATTCTTTGCAAGTTAAGCTCGCATTTAGTATGTCAATGAAGTAGAGTTGAGCTTGTTTTCCAGCTAGTTCTATTTCTGAATTTGTTCAGCTGCTTGCCATATATCAGTTTCGGCAATTCTGTTTTCAGCTTGCAATTACTATCATTTCTGCATGTTCAATTATCGATTCTGAATTCTGGTTAAGTGGATATCAGTTCCTCCTAATTCTTAATGAACATTGGATTTGCTACTTGATTTAGCTACCTAGTGATGTATACAATCTCATGGTTCTGAATTACTGCAATGCCATTCTTCAGCCACGTTCATGCAATTCTGCAGCCAAGTCTATTTCATTTCTGCCTCCTCCACTTTATTTGCTGCACCATAAAATTTTATTCCTGCATTTCTGATTGCAGTTTATCAAGAGATTTCAGGGTTAGAGAACTATTGCATCAGATTTCAATTTGATCTAGTCATTTCTGCATGCTAAATTCATGCATGAATTCCCTGCAATTCAAATCCATTTGATTTCTGCAATAGGGGCAGATTTGGTTTGGCATCATTTTGACTCTGAATTTTTTCAGTCATATTTGCAAGGTCATGCATTGATAGGTTGCTTGTCAAATTACATTCGGTCAGTGGCATTTCTGGGCTGATAAAATCAGTTTTTGGCACAAAACATTCAGTCCTTGGCACAAGAGTTTCATCTTGTGTGCCAAGTTGTTAGAACACTGATTTGTATCAGATTTTCACCAGTTTTTCTGGTGTAGGACAGCTACTGAAGTCTATTGATATCATCTTCAGAATCCTTGAGTTTCTTCGCATTGGTTTGCTTTTCGAAATCGTAGCTAGTTTTAGTTAAAGTGTTGGTTCAAGTTCTGAATTTCGCATGTTTCTATTTGTGTCAAGCTTGTTCATTTTTGAAAATTCAACCACTGCTTTAATTTCATTGCTTGGCATTTTGATTTGCTTTTGAAATCAGAAATCAGTTTTAAACAAATTGCTTAAGGGCTTTAGATGAATAAGTGATCCAATTGGTTGAATTTTCAATTGCCACTAATTTGGTTAAGTTACATGGTTAAGTTTTCATCCCTTTCATTGTGATTTCATTCTTGATTGCAACCAAAACCCAAATATCTATTTGAAACCCGAAAAACACAAACGACACCTAAATACAAGCGCGAATCAAACAAACCTCAACTAGTCCCCGAGAAAAATACGACCTGTGGCCCCTATATTACATTTTCATGCTTTTGATTGTAAAAAGGGTTTCCAGTTATTCATTGATATTCAAATTCATTTATTCATATTTAAATTTGATGAGCCCATACATTTCGTGACAATTTAATTAGTATATTTGGGCACGTCAAATTTTTGGCGCCGTTGCCGGGGAAGCAACTAGTTGATTTGTTTGATTTTTGCTTGTATACTTTTGACATATCATTGGGTTTTATTTTATTGTGCTTATTCTTTTGTATACGGTTACTGCCATTTTTTCTCGTTTGTTTTGTGACAGGGGTGCAGGGTAAAAATGTTTTCATCCACTTATCAGCAGCCGTGTCCACACTTTCAGCAGACCCAGCAAGAATTCCAACAGCCCTATTCTAATTTCCAGCAACCAAATCAATTTTTTCAGCCACAAGATCAACCATCATTTCAAAACTTTCAGCCAAGTCAAAATTTTCAGAATGGGCAGCCACTATTCCAAGATTTTCAGCCCCAAATTCAGCAATTTCAGCCCAATTTTCAGCAACCTTTTCAACAAAATCAATCACCTTTTCAAGGAATTCAGCAAGGGTACCAAGATAATTTGAATTTCCAGCAACCATTACAATTTCCACAGCAATTTGACCCTTGCAAACAGAATTTTCAGCCCACTCAATTTCAGTGTTCACCACCACAATTTCAACCTCAGATTCAAGATTTTCAGGGCTACAGTTTTCAGCCATCTCCACCAACTTGTGAACCAAATATTCAGCAATTTAATCAGCCATTTCATCCATTTGAGCAGCCCCAACAGTTTCCGTTTCAGCATGCACAGCCTCCTCCTGGACTTCAGCAGCCCTATTTTCCATTTCAAGACCAACAGGGATTCCACACTAACCAAGGAGGTTTTGATGATCCTGATTGGGATGAGGCTCTACACCAAAGGATTAGGGAGATGTGTCAACAAATCCAACAACAACAGCAAACATTTCAAGAACAACAACAACAATGGTTTCAAAACGTGCAAGATCGATTGAATCAGATAAAAGCCCAAAGATTAGAACAATCAGATTATTCCATAGGTGCAGGGGATTGCACAGAGCCCCAGGAACCACCTATATTGATTGATGCATCAGAAAATTCAGAGGATAGGATTGAGAGTGTAGGGGATTGCACAAAGCCCCAAGAATCACCCATTCCTATTTCACAGGACCATTCTCATCTTTTATTTTGTGATTATAGTATTATTGAAGGTCCTAATTTTTCTAATTTGGTTGATACAGGAATGGTTGAGGAAGATGATTCCATAGGTGTAGGGGATTGCACTAAGCCCCAGGGACCACCATAATTACCAGAAAGTGTAGGGACTTGCATGGTGGAAGCAAGAACCCAAGGATCACCTACTCTAGTTGAGTGTCCACCAGAGCCTGAGGATGAAGAGGAGACTGCACATGATCAGGAGGAGACCACAGACATATCTACTTTTGTAGAATCTCCAGGTACTTTTCAGCACGATCAGGTAAATTCTCCTCCTAATTTTTTTGAAATTTGTAATGAGGTACCTCAAACTGATCTTATTGTTTGCGATATACTTAGGGATACATCTCTTGTAGAAAATAATTGTGAAAAATCCCTAGAGGTACCTAGTGTAGAAATTGTTGAAAATGAAGCATGTGGTGTTACATTAGATGCAAATGCTGAGTGTGAAAATTTTTTAGGGGTGCCTAGACTTGATGTTGATTTTTGTGATGAATCTCTTGACATATCTTATTCTGGAAATAATTTTGAAAAATTCATTGAGGCACCACAAATTGATTTTATTGGCTGTGATACATTATTTGATACATCCTTGGTAGAAAATAATTGTGAAAAATTTATTGAGACACCAAGAATTGATTTCATTGAACATGATGCAGATTTGGATTCATTTCATGCAGATACTTATATCATTTTATTTCTTTCTGACCCTGCACGCTTGAGAAAGGTATTACACTGTTTTGCAGGGTCCAGAAGACTCCAGGAGTGGGTGCTCCAGCTGAACAGACTTCAACCTCCTGGAAGTACTTCTGAAAGGCATCAAGAAGGAGGAGAAGATCTTACTTTAATCCATAGCCCTCCATTCCTTCCATGGATTTTGAACCTGAATCGCCTTAGGCCACCAGAGAATATTTTTGTGAAGTTCAAGTGTGGGGGAGTCCTAGCTCTCTCAGCCACCCAGACACCTCCACTACCACGTTGGAGGCTCCTTCTGGATAGACTCCGTCCACCAGAAATAAAGGGGAGATTTTTCTTGCTTGGATTTTCTTTTATTGCATTTTTCATTTTCATGCTTTCTAGAAGTAGAATTTTCTTGCTAATAAATGCATGAGTAGAGTAGAATGCATAGGAGTCCTTGTAAATACATTGTTATTTCTTTTTGCACTTTTTCTTGCATGAGTAGAAATAAATGTATCCCTCTAGGTTATCCCATAGCATTTTAGAGTCTTTTGGAAAATAAATTAAATTTGGTTGTTAAAACTTAGGATTTGAGCTAATGGATGAAATCTTGGATGCTTGAGTACTACTTGGTTTTAAATTCTTAATTGAGGATTTGAGATGGATTATTTTTACCTAGTGAGATTAGCCTATTATTTGTGACACACATGTATTGAACTCTAGAACTTGCTTAGGTTCTTTCAAAACCATATTTCAATGATTGGATCACATCTATAGAGACTAATCACCTTGTTTACCTTTCCATCTCAATTTTGGCAAAAATCATGTCTATTCTATTTGTCTTTCCTTATTTCTAATCTTAACCCCATTTTGTCTATGGATTTATTTGCTTGGGATGTTTTCTTGATACTATTTTGCCCGAGACGGACAAAGATTTAAGTGTGGGGGAGTGATTGGTGATTTGGAATAAATTTTTATTAAGGATGCAATTCATGTCGAGAAAAAAAAATTTTTTTTTTTTTGCCAAGTTGAAGCCAAAAGGTGCCAAGTGAGTTGAATTTGAATTTCGAAAATGAGCAAGAGGATGGAAGCAAATGGAGGCATCTAGATTCTACTGATTATAAATTGAAGATCCAAGTTTACATGGCCAAGCTCAAATTGGTTGATGAAGAAGAAAAGAAGAAAATTCTGTGCCAAGGATCAAGTGGCACGCAACCATTCAATTTAAGCCAAAATTCTGCACCAAGAAGAATAACTTGAGTCGAAAGAGGCTTGTATCAAGAATTTGGGAAGTTGAGATCAGCAACCTTTTGTATGAATGTCGGAGTGCAGCTGTTCTTTGCAGAAAAGTCAGAAAGTTGAAGATAAATTTAGCCCCAAAGCTGTTTTGGACAAAAATATGGGCAGAAATTGTTTACCATATCATGCAAGGAAGTTTTGTACCAACTTCTAGCTGAATTCCTGCTTCCTAATCCAGCAATGTGTAGCTGAATTTAACCTTGAGAGGGAGCAGCTTACAAGTGGCAGAAACTGAAGAAATCAGAACATAAGGAAAGAAAAAAATTTTGCAATGCAGTTTTCGAAACTTGACTTGCTACTCAGCTCATTTCGAGTGGAACACCTAAACTTCCACTATCATTAGATGCAAGTCCTTATTGATACTAATTGTTGGAGAACTCAGAGAATATGAAACGCAGCAAGAGCTGGACAGATCTGAAAACACAGAAAAACTGCCGTGCCAAGCTCAAGTGTGCAGAAATTGGTTAACTTGAAGCTGAAATTACTGCCAATGCTAGAAATGAAGACAATCTGGATTGAATTCTGGAAATGAGGCTGAGTGAAGACTGATACAAGCTGAGAAAAATCTGGAACAGGGCAGAAGATTTGTGCCAAAAATAGAGAAAAGAAAAAAATCTGCTGGGCAGTGCAGGGATTGAAATGCAAATGAATTGAGTTGGAACTAATGTGGCTGCTGCAAAGGATGCTAAAAAGGACTCAAAACAAACCCACTCGAAGCCCAAGAGGTTTTGGAGAACAGCAAGTGATATTTAAGCTGAGAATTCAGTTATGGAAAGAGGAAAACCAATGGAAATGCTATGAAGGCAGCTTGTACCAACTTGCAACTTAATTGAGTTTTTGAAGCGATAAATCAAGGCAGTAGGTGTAGGAATGTATCTGAAATTGTTAGGCACCTACACTATTGATCAAAGCCGAAAGAGATGTAGTTGATTGGATTTTTTCAGTGTAAGAACAGAAAAAGAAAGAAAATGTGCAGAAAGTAAATGGCACACAGCTGGGATCAACCTTTTCATCTCAATTTGATGCTAACTGCCCCCAAAAAAATGCAGAAGTTTGCAAGGTATAAGAAGAACCAATGGATGCTAGAATCTGATGCAAGAAGATGCAAGAAAAAAATTCGAAACAAGGGCTGATCAGAATAGAAAGTGAATAGGCTGAAATTGAACTTGTTGATCAAATTTTCGAGTGGAATTCTTCAAGTGCTAAATTATTTTTAGATGCCAACTGATATGAAGAAATTAGAGTTTTGCAAGATTTGAAAGGCTCCATTAGAAGATGAAAAGCAGGAAACAAAGAAGAGAAAAGGGGAAAGCAGTTTGAAAGAAAAAAAAAAGACACAAGGTTGGTACAAAAATTGGAATTTTGGCTCCATGAGATCATTGAAGAATTTTCCATCCGAATCAAAAGCTTGATGTCATGTCATTTCTGACCTTGCTAGAAGATAAGAGAAGAAAAGAAAAATCAGAAAAGACAAGGAAGAAACAAAGTTGGCACGAAATTGGAAAAAATGGCACAAGGAAATCAAAGAAGAGGCTTTTCATCCAAAACAAAGGCCATTCCTTAAATCTGACTTTACCACACTTTGGAATTCAATAGGGGACTGATAAGAGAAGCAAAGAGCATTGGAAACATCCTCAAGCACTCAAGTCTTCCACTTCACCAATGTTTCCATTTCCTTAGCTTTTATTTCACTCCTTACCATTGTCTATATTTTTCTTTGTTTTTATAGATGTTGATCCTAATCATGACTAATGGTGGAGAGTAGATACTAAGCAAGCCTATGGTAGTGCAAGAATCATATGTGTTTGAGTGAGCTCCACTTCCATTAGCAACTTAGAATTTAAGGAGAGAGCCACCACTATTTTTCTGGAAAGGCTAGAGATTTAAATTCATCTCAATGACTCATGATAGATGAAAAGGCCAAGTTGTTGATTTAAGGACAAGATAGTAATCCATAGAGCTTAGATTTATGAGAATTGACAACCTTAGGTAATTTCTTTTCATTTGCTTCTAATTATGCTTAAGAAAGCCTAAGGGATACTTATTTAGTAGTTTCGCGAGACGCTCAAGGTTAAGTGTGGGGGAGTTGATAAGCACCATTTTTGTGATTATTTTAGATGTTAAAATCCATGTTTGACCTATGTTTTTATTGCTTAATTATGATTTTACCCTAGGTTTTGGAACTTTATCTTATTTTGGACTTAATTGCAAAATTACACAATTTTTGGATTATTTGGCCACTAATTTTCTGATATATTTTTGTAGGCAAGAAAGGATCCTGGACCTAGGGCATATTGGGTCAGACTTGAGTCGGATGTGAACCGGATCGGATTATCAAGCCTACGATTAATCCGGGTCGTCCGATTCAAAAGCGGCTAGATCTGAGCCATCCGGGACGATCTGAAGCAATCCGAGCTAGGGTTAGGGTTGATCAAGCTCTATGATCAAGATCTGAAGGTTTCATCCCAATCAGAGCTCAATCAACCGTTGGATCAAGCAAGGAGGGCTCTAGAGCGTCCATTCACAGATAGAGTTGATCTGGACCATCCGTTGCACATCTGGAGGATCCGAGCTACCACAAGGCAGATCCTGACCCCAGATCATCATCATAAAAGTTTGGCTCGAATCAGATCAAGATCTACCGTTGGATCTCCTCCGATTAATCTGAGCCGTCCATTTGTTACTATTTAATCAAAACGCAGAGAATTCTTCTCCTCGTCGCGTCTCCGCCGCAGTCATCTTCTTCTTCATTTCTTCACTGTTTAGCTCGTTTTTCTTCATCAAAGGAGGCGCGTCCACCTCATCTTCCAATCCAGATCGAGAATCAAGTTTTTGGTGATCAAGGTTTGAAGAATTCTGCTCAATTGCGCTGGAACAGGGGATTTCTTGAGGGTTTCGGGAGTCCTCAGTCCAATCACCTTCTTCTCAACCACAGACCATTCCAAAGCTTCCGAATCATTTGTAGGGGTTCTCAAGTGATCCCAGAAGCTTCCCAAATCGCCATCATAGCTCACCCAATTGAGAGGGAGTAGATCGGATTGAAAAATTCCATTAAGCGCAGATTTGATGCAGAATTTACTTCAGAATTGATTGTCCTCTGATTTGCTGTGCCTAGGGGTTCGAAGCCAGTTCTTGATTGACAACCAAGAATTTCTCGAGTTGGAAAAGGGTTGAGGAGTAGTTTAGATACTTAATTTTCCATTGTTTGGTTGTAATTTACAGTTTTGAGCAAATTATGTTTCGTTTCTGCAAAAATTCAGTTTTAAGTGATCTTTGTTTTCAATTCTGCATTGTTTAGCTTAATTAGGATTCATATCTTCGAGTTTAGTAAGTTAGAAACTTGTTTAGTGATAGATGGAGTTAGATTTCAATTCGTTTTCCCGTTTAAAACCTTGCGTGCCATTTCATATGTTGCGTGCCAAGTTATTTCTGAAATTTTCAGTTTAGTTCCTGATCTTTCCATCTTCTGTCAATGTCGATTCTTGTGTTTAGCTTAATTCTTTGCAAGTTAAGCTCGCATTTAGTATGTCAATGAAGTAGAGTTGAGCTTGTTTTCCAGCTAGTTCTATTTCTGAATTTGTTCAGCTGCTTGCCATATATCAGTTTCGGCAATTCTGTTTTCAGCTTGCAATTACTATCATTTCTGCATGTTCAATTATCGATTCTGAATTCTGGTTAAGTGGATATCAGTTCCTCCTAATTCTTAATGAACATTGGATTTGCTACTTGATTTAGCTACCTAGTGATGTATACAATCTCATGGTTCTGAATTACTGCAATGCCATTCTTCAGCCACGTTCATGCAATTCTGCAGCCAAGTCTATTTCATTTCTGCCTCCTCCACTTTATTTGCTGCACCATAAAATTTTATTCCTGCATTTCTGATTGCAGTTTATCAAGAGATTTCAGGGTTAGAGAACTATTGCATCAGATTTCAATTTGATCTAGTCATTTCTGCATGCTAAATTCATGCATGAATTCCCTGCAATTCAAATCCATTTGATTTCTGCAATAGGGGCAGATTTGGTTTGGCATCATTTTGACTCTGAATTTTTTCAGTCATATTTGCAAGGTCATGCATTGATAGGTTGCTTGTCAAATTACATTCGGTCAGTGGCATTTCTGGGCTGATAAAATCAGTTTTTGGCACAAAACATTCAGTCCTTGGCACAAGAGTTTCATCTTGTGTGCCAAGTTGTTAGAACACTGATTTGTATCAGATTTTCACCAGTTTTTCTGGTGTAGGACAGCTACTGAAGTCTATTGATATCATCTTCAGAATCCTTGAGTTTCTTCGCATTGGTTTGCTTTTCGAAATCGTAGCTAGTTTTAGTTAAAGTGTTGGTTCAAGTTCTGAATTTCGCATGTTTCTATTTGTGTCAAGCTTGTTCATTTTGAAAATTCAACCACTGCTTTAATTTCATTGCTTGGCATTTTGATTTGCTTTTGAAATCAGAAATCAGTTTTAAACAAATTGCTTAAGGGCTTTAGATGAATAAGTGATCCAATTGGTTGAATTTTCAATTGCCACTAATTTGGTTAAGTTACATGGTTAAGTTTTCATCCCTTTCATTGCGATTTCATTCTTGATTGCAACCAAAACCCAAATATCTATTTGAAACCCGAAAAACACAAACGACACCTAAATACAAGCGCGAATCAAACAAACCTCAACTAGTCCCCGAGAAAAATACGACCTGTGGCCCCTATATTACATTTTCATGCTTTTGATTGTAAAAAGGGTTTCCAGTTATTCATTGATATTCAAATTCATTTATTCATATTTAAATTTGATGAGCCCATACATTTCGTGACAATTTAATTAGTATATTTGGGCACGTCAGGCACCAGCGCCAGGAATCCGGAAAAACAAGGATCAAGTACGATGCTTCAAATGCGAGAAGTACGGACACTACAAAAATAAGTGTCCGGCAAAGGTACGTAAGATTTATGTTCCAAAAATTTTACAAATTCCTGCAATATCTTTTAATAATTTAGATATTTTCCCTGATAAGTTAGAATTACTGCATAGTCAAGTAGATATTTTGAATGACAAGTTAGAAAATGTGAATATGGATAAAATATTAGAAATAAATTGTTTAATCATTAATACCAATTCAATAATTGCTCAAATTAATTCTGAACTTAGATCTGAAATAAACTCTGATAATTCTATGGATAATGATACAATTAATTCTGGATCTAAATCTGAAATTAATCCCGAATTCAAATTTGAAAATCTTAAGGATAAAATTGAATTAAAAAATCTTAAGGATAATTCTAAATTTGAAAATCCTTTAGATAATTATGAAGTCAAATTTGAAAATCCGTTGTATAACTCTGAAATCGAATTTAAAAATCCTAAGGATAATCCAGAAATTAATTCTGAAAATATTATTTCTGAGGATAAAATTGATCTTGTTAATATTCTTGAGGATAATAAAGATGAAATTCTCCTAGATAATAACTTAATTATAGATAATGTTGAAAATTATTATAAAACTTTAACTAGTGACCCAAATTACTCCTCCTACTTTGAGGATACTAAAAGATGTAATTTTGAGGATGAAGAGGATATGGAATTATCTAAGATAAAGGCCATAGTAGATAAAGTTCACAAAGGTTCAAACAAATTCGAATTGTTAGAAAAACTTGAAAAGATAGATAAATAAGAGTTAGAAATTTTTGAAATAATAAAAATTCTGAACTTAAACCCACAACTACTAATCAATCATTTCAACCTTAATTATTCAAATCTTAACTAAATTAAATTAAATTCAAATTAAATTAAATTAAAATTAAATTAAATTCAAATTAAAATTAAATTAAATTCAAATTAAATTAAATTCAAATTAAATTCAATTCAAATTTAATTAAATTCAAATTAAATTAAATTAAAATTTAATTAAATTAAATTCAAATTAAATTAAACTAAAATTAAATTAAATTTAAATCAATTAAATTCAATTAAATCTTAATTAAATCAATTATATTCAATTAAATCTTAATTAAATTCAATTAAATCTTAATTAAATCAATTAAATTCAATTAAATCTTAATTAAATCAATTAAATTTTATTAAATCTTAATTAAATCCAATTAAATCTTAATTAAATCAATTAAATTCAATTAAATCTTAATTAAATCAATTAAATTCAAATTATTTCAATTAAATTCAACTTAATTCAAATTAAATCCTAATTAAATTAAATTATCTTAATTCAAAATTAAATCCTAATTAAATTAAATTATCATAATTTAAATTAACTCAAATTAAATTAAAGTATCTTAATTCAAATTAATTCAAATTAATTCAATTAAATCTTAATTAAATCAAATACAAATTAATTAGTCCTTAATTAATTCTTAATTTAAGTAATCCTTAATTAATTTAACTTTAAGTAATTCTTTTTAATTTAACTCTAACTCGTAAATAACTTAAATCAAATTAAATAAAATCCTACCCAAACCGCAACAATTAATTTAAGAAAATTAAATATGTCAAAGTGGGTTGACATACTCGCAGGTCCACACGACATGTATCAAATCGGGAATTTGATACGTCTTTAGAAACTTAAATAAAATTATTTGACTTATTTGACTCATGTATAATTGCCATGACATGGATCTGCTATTTTTTCATATATATATGTCATGTCATTCATATTTAAATTTACGCATGATTTAGAATAGTTATAGGAAAAAGATAATTGAAATTTGAGAACCTAGTATTGGGTGAAGGTGAAATGATAGTACTTTAGGGAAGCCTTTTCTAATAAGGTCAAGTATACTCTACTTGGTCTGTTTAGGGAGTGTTTGGGAGAACTTTTGCTTCTTGAAAAGTGATTCTTGTAGAGATTATCTTGAAGTTTGTGAGAAGCTAAAGCATGGAGTGTTTGGAAATAGAAGCTAAAAGCTGATATAAGGTAAAGTTTGAGTGTTTGGTGAATAATTGCTTCCAAGCTTAATTTTTAGTTAAATGACAGCAATATCCTTAAACTATATAAATTATTTTTTCTAATTATCTAAATATAATTTTGATACACCATCAATAATATTTTATATATTTATTATTATATTTTGAATATTATATCAAAATTATTTTTTAAATAATATATTTGTTTAAAAAATATATAATTAATAAAAATATAAATATAAAAAAATGACAAATTTATAAAAAAATTATGAATATATAAATTATATGAAAATATAAAATTTTATTTAAAACTATGGTGGCAATTATGTAAAATGATAAATTATTAAGGGTATAAATGTCTACTTTTAATTCTAGACCATAAGCAAAAAAGCAGAAGCAGAAAAAAGTATCAAATTCTTGCTTCCAGCTTTTGGCTAAAAGTTATAGAAGTTAAAGCAGAATCTGGTATTCATAAACACTCAAAAGTGCTTCTATGTAGCAAGAATCTAAAAAGCAGCTAGCAGAAGCTCTCCCAAACACTCCCTTAGACTGGTGGAACTAGCCGAAGCTACCGATCCAAGATCCAAACTAGTTAGACCAAAATTTCTCAAAAAGTTATTTTGAAAATGAAATTTCACTAAAAGGCTTTGTCAAGGAAAGGGCTGATGATCCAATAAGGCTACGACTAAAGAAGGCCTTGTGCCTCGCCAAGACCTGGAAGCCAATTTTTTAAATTCAAATTCAATTTACTCTTTGTCAAATTTGAATCTAACACAAATTTCAATTAAATCTTAGATTTAATAATGAATTAAGGAAAATAATTCAAGCATCTCACAATACACCCATAAGGCAACTGTGCTTGCTGTATTGACACATCTAGAATGGATGAGATGTTAAGGACTAATGAATTAATAAGCATGTTTCTAAATTGTTTTTCAAAATTGCTAGAATATTTTTCTAAAAATATATTTTCAAAATAGTGCTTCAACATAATAATGTTTGTATGGATTTCATGCTTGTTTGATTGTCAATACAGTATATATTTTCAAAAATTATATCCTTTTGAAAATTGTTTGACTCACACAATCAGACACAAGCCTCTTAGGACAACACTAAAGTTTCTTAAGGCACTTAGATAGAGTCAAATGATGTTGGGTACAGGGGGAGTGTTTTCGCTCTTTTAAATTTTTTTTAAAGACTTTTCGAAAACTGCACCTTAATTTCTATCACAAATGTTTTCAAAAAGGGCTTATACTTTAAAAATTATCTCCTTTCCAAATTATGATTTCAAAATCTATCTTCCTGAAAATTGGTGTTCATTTGATTTTGATAAGCACTAAAGACACAGAGGAAGATCCACTTCATAATCTAAAATAACTCCTAGGATGTGTCAAATTTAGGGGGAGTCTGAGTCAAAAAGAAGAATTTCAGAAATTTTTTTTAGGTAATCTTAAATAGTGCCTTCTAATCTGAACTAAATCCTAAAGACTCAGAAGAAGAGTACTTGTGGTCAACAAGCTTCCCAGGACTGGGTCAAGTTTAGGGGGAGGTCAAATCAAAAGAATTATTTTATTTCCATGAACTATATCTTCAAAATCTTGCTGAAAATATAAGTCTTTCAAAGTACTATTATTCGATTTTTCAGAATTTTTGTGGCTTATGAAATTGTTTTTAAAATAATATTTACTTGGGTTGGAGAATTTCCAGGACACTTAGGAAAATGTCCTTGTAGTCAACAAGGTTTCCTATGATTGTGTCAGACTGGAAAAGAAACCATGTCAAGTAAAATATTATGTCTTCAAAAATTCATACATTTTTCAAAATGTACGTATATATATTTTCAAAATACTATCATTTTTTTTCAAAATTCTGTTCAGAAATAAGACTTACTTGAATTTGGAGACTTTTCCAGGACACTTAGTAATCTGTCCTTGTAGTCAACAAGGTTTCCTAGGATTGTGTCAGACTGGAAAAGAAACCATGTCAAGTACTTATGCTTCTCAAAATTCATAATAATTTTCAAAGTACTTATGTTTTTAAAAAATTCTAATATTTTTCTAAGTACCTATACTTAGATTTTCAAAAATGCATAATAGTTTTTTGTTAAATACTTAGATTGTCAAAAATTGCATAATATGTTTCAAAAGTACTTAGATCTTCCAAAAAGGATCAATCTAGTTTTTCAAAAAATACTTGCATGTTTCAATGATCATTTTTCAAAGTATTTATACCTCTCAAAACTCATAGTATTCTTTCCAAAATACGGTATTTTCTCAAAAAAAACAATATTGGTTATTTTTTCTGAGTTCAAGTACTTAGTCTTATTCTATGTTTTCAAAAACTTATACTAAGTATTTTCAAAAAGATCCAAATGTTCTCATTGTTGGCGCAAGTATTTCTGGTGATTTTTGATGTATGACAAAGGGGGAGAGGTGCGCTTAAGTTAGAAAATTTTTTCTCCCAAAGATCAAAAATGTAGTTTCAAAACTTATATCATTTTTTTTGTTTTCTATCCCAAGGATAGTAAGTTAGCCCTTTCAACCAATCTAACTTAAGATATTGTCAAACATCAAAAAGGGGGAGATTGCTGGTGTAAGTTGTATCAGTGATGTCCTCCTCCAAGTGTTTTAATGTTTAACAATACACTTAAGTCAGTGATACATAGAACAAGGGAGGGTGAGCAAAAGAGGAGTAACCAAAGTGGAAGAAAAGTCCTAGCGATGGACTGCTAGGCATCAAAACCCTAAGACCTGGCGAAGGGCTGCTAGGCACCTAGCGAAGGGCTGCTAGGCATAGAAACCCTAAGACCTAGCGAAGGGCTGCTGGGCATCGAAACCCTAAGACCTGGCAAAGGGCTGCTAGGCATCGAAGACCTAACGAAGGGCTGCTAGGCACCTAGCGAAGGAATGCTAGGCATTGAAGACCTGGCGAAGGGATGCTAGGCACCTGGCGAAGGACTGCTAGGCATTGAAGACCTGGTGAAGGGCTGCTAGGCACCTGGCGAAGGGATGCTGGGCAAAAGTCCACCCAAAGGACTGGGTGGCAACTGTCTCCTGAGAGGAGTAGGTGAAAGGCACGTTCTCAGGGGTGGGAACTTGCGCCGGTTCGACCTAGGGTTTCATGGAAATCCGAAGTCCGAACCAAGTCCTTAAGACTAATATTGTATGCATATGTGCTTTGTGTTTGTGTATCTTGCAGGTATCAAGAACCGGAGACAAAGCAAGCGGAAGGTTGGAAAGCAACCAACCCGGGTGCCCCCATTGCTGGGGGCACCTAGATCAAAGGGTAAAACCCAGTCTTGGGTTTAAAACCTTGATTGGGGGTGCCCAGTATGATGGGGGCACCCAAGCCAAAGAGAAAAATGCAGTTTAGTTGAAGCAGGCAGAATATGCTTCAAGCAGGGCGCCCGGGAGGTCCGGGCGCCCAAGTTGAAAGCTGTATTTGCAGTTTCGAGTTCGAAACACAGATAAGCCTTCACGCGGGTGCCCGGGAGGTCCGGGGCACCCTGGTCAAAGGTTTTATCAGCTGTGGCGAGGTCGGCGCGGGGATAAGGTTTGACCGAGTTTATAGGGGCGCCCCCGACGTCCAGGGCGCCCCCAGGAGCACTATATAAGGGGCTTCAACCCCTCTGCTAAGAGAAATTCTGATCATTCTGACCGATGACAACGCACTAAAGACGAGGCTCTACGACCGGAGGCTCTAGGAGGAAGTGCGCGGCACTTCGGAGGTCCAGATCGGCCAAGTTTCAGATTCTTGTTCGGTTTGCTTTTATTTGTTCCATACTTAACTTTCAATATTGTTGCTTGTAACTATACACTGTAAGACGGGTTTTCTCCGCCTTCGGATATTCCGAAAAGGAGACCAATAGTGGACTCACGCCGAGTACATAGGCCTTGGACGTACTGACCCTGGGGGGTTGGGAACCAAGTAAATAAATCCCGCTGTGTCCTTGTCTTATTTCTATTTTATTTTCCGCTGCACTAACGCTCTGAGTCCAGTTCGAACGAAAAGTTTTACGAAGATTTCCGTGAGAATTTTAACGGTCGATATTAACCCCCCCTCTATCGACGGCACCGGTCCTACAGGGTTGACTTGTGCTTAACTATGGTTTGACTTTTCTGGTCCTACTGTTGACCAGATGACTCTTATGCATTCATCAGATTTACTTGTTGATTACTTGTTTGATAAGTTATTATTATTATACCAGTTTAATTAGTATGCTAAGTCAGATACTTTATGATTAGTAGAATAGGACTGCTCTACATTTTTTTCTTTATTTCTTATCAGTTATTTAATATGTTTGAAAAATTATTTTTGTCTTGAAATTTAAAATGATTTTCCAACATTGTTTTTTTCCAAAAACTTACCCTCTTCAAAACTAGGGCTTTTTCGCAAATGGACTTAGCTTAGGCCCTAACCCTAGAACTGCATGCACCTATAGATCTAGAAGCCAGCATCTCACAAGCACCTTAGGGTACTTTTGATTGACAACGTAGATTGGGTTGAGATGCTTAGGTCTATGTCTTGATTCAAGATGCTTTAAGTCAGTGCATCCGCAGTAATTGGGGCAATAAATACCAATTGAACAGTAATAAGGTTAAGTGTCAAGCTTAGAAAATCTAACTTGATCAGATCACTTAACTTGACTAACCCTAGCGAAAGCTACTGTTTATGACGGTTAGTAAGTAGCTAACTAGGTTAGACAGGACTCGAAAAAGAAGATTTAAATTGATTTGGTCCAGTTTATGCTTAGAATTGGTTCAATATAGAACTTTACTTTCTTTACTCAATTTTTTTTGCTATAATATTTTTGGATATATGGCAAATGTGGAGAGAAAGGAAAGGAGAGAAAAGAAGTCTTTTTGAAAAAAAAGTTTTTTCAAAAATTTTAATTTTCTTTCAAAATTTTTATCTCCTTTCTCAAAAAGTAAAGTAATGAAAAAGCTTACACATATTTGTTTTCGAATCTAAAGCAACTCAAAATTATTTTGGAAAATTTTCTAAGTGTTTAAAACTTAAAATTATTTTAGAAAATTTTCTATGTGTTTAAAACTCAAAATTTATTTGAAAAATTTTCTAAGTGTTTAAAACTCAAAATTTATTTGAAAAAATTTCTAAGTGTTTAAAACATAAAATTATTTTGAAAAATTTTCTAAGTGTTTAAACTCAAAATTATTTTGGAAAATTTTCTAAGTGTTTAAACTCAAAATCATTTTGGAAAATTTTCTAAGTGTTTAAACTCAAAAGTGTTTTGGAAAATTTTATAAGTGTTTAAATTGAAAAATCCGTTGAAAATTTTATATCCTTTAGATAGTCAAGGACTTAGAAGTGTTTTTCAAAACCCCCACTTATTTTTGTAAAACTCAGGGGGAGAATTTTTATTTCAGGGGGAGGAAACTAAATATCGTTTACATTGCTTGTTTCTTTAACTTAACTTTTTAAACCATGTTGCCATAAATCAAAAAGGGGGAGATTATTGGTGCAGGAAGCACCTAAGTCAAACCTGGGTATTGATAATGGCAAAGGGTTCAGAAGTTAAGGCGGTGTTATGATCTAACAAGCTTAATTGAGTGTGCAGGAAAAGTCCTAGGTACACGAGGCAAAGAAGTCCTGGTCGAGGACTGGGCAAGAAGACATGACCGGAAGTTAGGCAAAGATGTCCTGGTCGAGGACTGGGCAAGAAGACCTGACCAGAAGTTGGGCAAAGAAGTCCTGATCGAGGACTGGGCAAGAAGACCTGACCGGAAGTTGTGCAAAGAAGTCCTGGTCGAGGATTGGGCAAGAAGTCCTGGCAACGGGCTGGGCACCGAAGACCTGACCGAAAGTTGGGCACGAAGACCTGGTCAGGTGGATTGGGCAAAAGTCCAACCGGAGGAGCCGATTAGCAAAAGGTAAACTCTCTTGAGAGGAGTAGGTGAGGATGCATTCCCCGTCGAGGGAACAGTAGGCGTCAGTTTGACCTAGGGTTCCATTTGGGAGACCCGAAGTCAGAACCAAAATAGCTACGGCTGTATAGTTATCACATTTGCTTGTTGTGTTTTGGAACTAACCCTAGTTGCAGGATCGAAGGACTGGTCTTCTGCAAGTGAGTTGCCTCACTGGGGCTAGGCGCCCGGATGGATACGGGCACCCCAGTGTAAAGGCAAACACCAAACCACAGCAGCGAAGCCTCTAGACCAAGGCAGCTCAGGCGCCCGTGAGGTCACGGGCGCCCCCATCAGCTCAGGCGCCCAAGTGGAGATGGATAAGCGCTGACCGAGCCTGCGGATAAGAGATCGCGCAGGGAAGGCCACGTGTTAGGCGCCCCCATCGACACAGGCGCCTGTATGGGTGCTATAAAAGGGGGTTCACCCCCAAGGCTTCAACATCCATTGCTCTCAATGCTCCAGACACTTTTGCTCAAGCGCTGCGCTCTGACAAAGTTTGACTTCGACATTCCAGCGCGGATGACAACCCTCTGCTCCGAACTTCGATCCACTTCGGGCGTCGGTAACGAAAAGTGTTGTAATTTAAATTCCAATTCTATTCATGTACTCGATTTGTAAATTTCTCTTTGCGATTATAGAATTGCCCAAAGTAAATGGTCAAGGACCATGGGCCATAGAGTAGGAGCCGACCGTGACTCCGAACCAAGTAAAACCGATCCGAGTTCGCGATTGATTAAATTTTTGCTGCATATTTTCTCTTGTATTCCGAAAATTGTATAACGATATTCACCGCCCCCCCTCTATCGTTTTCTCTGATCCAACAGATGTGCTTATCTTATGCTTCATATAAAATATTTTCCTAGCTCATTCTAGCATGGATACCTCCAAAAGAAAGTTTTGTACTTTTCAATTTTGGAGCTACTCTATCTAAGAGATATGTTTAGATTATCAAAGGAGATAGAGTAGGTAATGACGGTTCCTCTAGGATCGACTAGAGAAAGTCTCTTGTATGCTAGAAATGAGCCCTGATTTCTATTGTGCCGTGGACATGGGTAACAGATATCGGAGTAACCTAGGTTAAGAAAATTGGAATATGGTAAAAGCATGTATACCGGGCAGACCAATTTCCTGTAGGTTATATGGATATAGAACTCCAATCTAGATTGGGGCATATAGGAATATTCCTTGGGTTTTATGTTTCACTTTTAGGAGGTGGAACCATTGTAAAGTAGAGTGTTGCACAGTACCAACGTAATGGACCCTACGGTAAAGGTTGGATATTCTGGCTGCCTGCGAGGCAGCCAGTAGAGCTACATAGTTCATAAACCTCAAGATGGACTTCGATGCGATTTCTGGTTTGCTCGGTAATATCACATGTGGTGTGATTAAAATGGTGCAATCGTAAACTCGAAGGAATCATGAGTCCATAAGGCGAGTAAACACATAGAGCGCAAGTACCACCCAAAACAGGAATAACTGTTATTGCCTGGTTTGCATCGTAGAATGATCTAGGTAGATCATCTCACTAAAGCCTTGGAAGCGAGAGCTTCAGGCTTGTGACGGATCTAAAGGTCAGATGCATGGCATTTTGAGAACAGTAAAGTCTTTGAGTATAAGTGGGAGATTGTTAGGATGTATACTAAAAGCTTTGCTTTTTTGTTTAAATATACATCTACATTTTAAAGAGAATCAGAAGTCACACAGTGCACGTTTATGTTTATATTAGTATGTGAACTAAACATCTAATGCTTGGCATTGTAGATAGCATGGTACGTGGTGTCGCACAGAAGATCATGTTATCAGGTCCCTTACTGAAACATAAGAAAGAGGCTCACAACCGAGATGGAGTTGGACAAACCAATCAGAATGGTTGTAGTATAATCAGGTGTGGTTTATCATAACCATAGGATTACACTAGTGTACTTTGTGTACATTGAGTAGGACCAAAAGAGAGATCATCTAATTTTTGTACTGACCTAGTAAATTGGATTAGACCTCAGATGCTATTATGGAGTACGATCTCTGAATCCCGAAATAATGGCGGGCATATATTATTAAATATTGTTTCTTTGATTTACCCATGGGCGAGATCTATTATGTTAGATCGATAGACCCGGTAAGTTGGGAAATAATATTAATAATATGATGTGTCGTTGATTACTGACGGAATCCATATCCTGGTGAGTCAGGGTGATGATGCCCCCTTGGTGAGCTCAAAAGGATCGTCATGTCAAATCTTGCAAGTGGACCATGGTCCGGCATATCGAAAAGGTTGAGTGATACTAATCAAGGATCAAGAAGATAATTAATTTAATTATCAGTAAATTGAATTAATTATTGGGCATAAGATATCTTAAACACGGGGAGATGGATGACTCGTAATAGGTGGAGCCCATATGAAAATATGGGGGTTGGTGAGGAAGTACAAAGGGATCCTTTAGTGGAATGGATCTGCATTTAATGGATCGGGTTTGGATCCATTAGAGG
Organism: Boesenbergia rotunda; assembly: GCA_024364735.1. Classification (NCBI taxonomy): domain Eukaryota; kingdom Viridiplantae; phylum Streptophyta; class Magnoliopsida; order Zingiberales; family Zingiberaceae; genus Boesenbergia; species Boesenbergia rotunda. The sequence continues at coordinate 703,400 of JAGFNQ010001577.1, forward strand.
GCCAAGAACCAACTCCACCTCATGGTCTCTATCTTAGCCCAATAAAGCCCCAATAGAGTCATGATAAAAATGCCACATTAATTAAGAAATTAATTTGGGATTAATTTATTTATTAATCTTAAAATTAATTAAAAAATTAATCAAGGATTAATTAAGGAATTAATTTGGGATTAATTAATTATTAATCTCAAATTAATTAAAGAATTAATCATAGAATAATTAAGAAATTATTCTATATATAAAAAATTTGGATGGAATAATCATGGATTAATTATGGAATTATACTCAATCCATATTTAATTGGAAAATTTTTCCAATTAAAACTAACTAATCCCCTATATAAACCCAACCCTTGCAACGCCCGCCTTTCCAGCCCTACGATGTAGGCGGAAGGCGACGTTACGCTAACATACATATATACCAATGGAGATCTTAATGCAGCGGAATAAATTCTAAACATTATACATGTGCGTTTTAACCATGCAACTAACACTTGAATCACGTAAACATGTCCTAGCTATCATTCTTAAGCATGGTTTCTTGGTAAACTTAGCATTGTCACAACATAAGAGGAATAAGACATAACATGTGAGATATAACATTCTTGAACATGCTTGCATTAAACATAACATACCCTATCATCAAGATTAAAGCCAACATAAAGTATAGCATGGAACTACAGTCATTAAACATACCGTACTCTACCATCAAGCTTAAATCCAACATAAAGTATAGCATGGAACCAAAGTTAACAATGCAAAACATAAGAAGTTGTTCTTAGGCAAAACCATCATAAGTATAGCATGAAACTAAGGAGGACAATGCAAATATAAGACATGTGACAAAGTATAAGTATTAGGATCTTTTCTTTTTCTTTTTCTTTTGCCAAGTCACTACCACACACACACACTTGCCCTCCTGCTGCTTCCCTTAGCTTAGTATCCTCTTGCTTGATCTGTGGTATAAGAAAGTAAAACTATAAGCACATAGGCTTAGTAAGACTCATTCCAACTCACTAAAATCATACATCACATATAATCAATAGAAAGACATAACATGGAGAGTGTAACATAAAACAATCATATAGAAGTGCTTAACAAGAAATAAAGGTGCATAGAGTTCATGGCATAAGAAGTACTTGTCATAAAATATAAGCATATAAAATATTTAACATGGAGAAGTTCTTGACATGAAACATAAGCATATGAACATACTTGACATGACATAATTCTTGACATAAACATAAGCATATGACATACTTGACATGACATAGTTCTTGATATAAACATAAGCATAAGACATACTTGGCATGACATAATTCGTGACATAAACATAAGCATATGATATACTTGACATGGCATAGTTCTTGACATAAACATAAGCATATGATATACTTGACATGACATAGATGCATAACATTAATGAATGCATGAGTTAAGTGTACATAACATAAGGATGCTTATTTAAAAATCATAATTATAAATACATAAACATAATCATCACATCATGGGGGGCCCGGCTTGTACCACATACATACATTCATCATTTGCGCGTATCCCTAAGTAGATGCGAGGTAGCTAGTCTCGACCTACTAGGGTACTAGGTTACCTTCAACCTAGGGGCAGCTGCGGTAGTCCATCACCGAGGCTTTCATGAGGAGCCCATCCCTGTTGGACAGCTGCGGTAGTCCCAGAACCGGGGACAGTTGCGGTAGTCTCACGCCGAGGCTTACATGAGGAGCCCATCCCTTGGACCTTATGTGGGTCCGGTACAAGCCCATTCATAAAGTAAAATAGCTTCACATGCTTCTTTTTACATCATTCATAAACTTACATAGCATATTTAAAGACATAAACATGATCTTAATACATGAAGCATGGTATAAAACATTCTTAGCATTTCATCATTCATAGTTAATGCATAACATCATTATGCCTTAAAGGCATGAACATCATCTTCATTCATCATCTTCACTCATAAGGCATGATATACATACATAATTATGCATTAGGGCATAAACATCATTTTAGTTCATTAAGCTTGCATGATCATGGTACATAAGGTAAGCATGCATTATATACATGGTACATATCACATAGCCTACATGATCATGGTATATATCATAAAACATGCATGGGTAGGATCCATATGAACATGATACATACTACATAGGTTCATGACATTCAACATAAAACATGCATAGGTCTACATAACCATAATATACATATGTTCAAGGCATTTAACCTAATGCATGCACAATTCTACATAAACATGATACATACTTCCCAACACAAGTGTTCATGGTATATGGTTTAAAACATCCATAAATAAAACCTACTAAAATATGGCACATAATATAAGCATACAAGGTCATGATGCATAGCACATAAAGTTAGGGTTTTAGGTATCATAAAATTCATACAACATGCTTGAACATATACATACACCATAATAAGCCATAAACAAGTATACTTGAACCCTTAGACTAACCCAAACCCTAGACTTGGAGCTTTGGCCGAAAGTTATAGATAGAGGCCCCATTATTGAAGTAACATGTAAGGTACCATAAGTAAAGTAAAGCCCTTACCATACATGTCATGCCATAGGAAGCCATTAGAACCCATGATTGGGACTAACCCTAAGTCCTAGCCCTAAATCTTGTCTTGGTCGAAACCCTAGAAGGGTATTAAGTCCATGGAAAATTTATATAATTCACAATTAACATCTAATATAATACATACAATACCATAGGAAGCCATTAAAACACATGATTGGGCTAACCCTAGTTCCTAACCCTAAAACTTGGCCTTGGCTGAAACTTATAGGGGTCTTAAGTCCATGGAAAAATTCATATAATTTCAATTAACATCCATTGTAACATAGGGAATCATAATAAGCATGCTTGGAGGGTTAGATTTATTCCTAACTATGAAAGGGAAGAGGTGGCCGAAACTTGTAGGGTCTTAGGGTGCTACAAAAATTCCACAACTCATAATTCATTCTTATTTTATCTTGAGAAAGCATTAGGAAACATAAGTGAGGTCTTAACATCATCCCAAACCCCAAAAACTTGCTTGCCCGAAAACCTTAGAAGCCCTAATCCATAGTTTTCTCAACATAGATCCCAAACAAAACTTAAATCATGATAGACAACATAGAAAACTATTATACCACAGGTGAGGGAGTCTTACCTCTCTTTATCTTGGTTATAAACCTTGAATAGAGAAATAAAAGAAAACCTTCTTGACTTTAGATCACTCCTTGCCCTTGTAGCCTTGTAGAAGAACTTGGATCTTCAAGAGAGAGTCCCCTTGTGAAATTTTCCAAAAGGAAACCCCCCTTTGTGGGTTTCGGCAAGGAGAAGCAAGGAGGAGGAAGAAGAGAGGAGAGGAAGAGCCTTGGTGGAAGAAAAGTAACTTAAGCCTCTTCACTTTTCATCCAACCTTTTTATACTAAGTGAAGGAGCTTGGTGTCTCTTCACATGGTGCCTCTTCACCTTCCTTTAGCCTCAACTAAATTCTTCTTCCTTTTCCACTAGCACTCCCTTGCTAGGTGAATTAGTTACTACGTGCATGATGAGGCTCTAGGTCCAAGGTTCAATCCTTGGTGCATGCACTTTATTTTTATCCCATTTACTCTTGTTTTTGGCAAGGCCCACATAAGACCCACCAAGAGTCATGCTAATATTCCTAATTGGAACCCATTTCTATTTATGTTAAATTCCACCTAAGGTCCACAAATAACCATGGTACTAGAAGAGCCCATGTAAGGCCCATTAGTACTTAGTTTTTTATTCCATATAAAAAATTATGCTAAGGTTCATGCTAGTATTCATATGTTACTCAAGAATCCATATAGGCATGATCAATATTTTAAAGAAAAATATTGAGAGGATTTTACGGGCGTTACAATCCCCCATACCTCTTGAAAGTTCGTCCTCGAACTTAGAATAGCTCTGGGTACTTGCGTCTCATCTTGTCCTCGCGTTCCCAGGTAGCTTCCTCGAACTTTTGACTTTGCCATAGGACATTGACTAAGTGTACCTCCTTGTTCCTTAGCTTTTTGACTACCCAATCAAGGATCTGGATAGGTCGGCTTTCAAAACTTAGGTCCTCCTGAACTTGTACTGTCTGTGGCTCGATCACTTGGTCTGCGTTTGGAATACACATCTTGATCATCGACACATGGAACACGTTATGAATAGCCGACATCTCTTGGGGCAGCTCCAGCTCATAAGCCACCTTGCCGACTCTTCTCAAGATCTCGTACGGTCCCACATATCGCGAACATAGTTTTCCTTTCTTCCCGAATCTCGTTACCCCTTTCATAGGATCCACTTTGAGGAATACCAAATCTCCAACATCGAATTCCAGGGGCCTACGTCAGACATCCGCATAATTCTTCTGCTGGCTCTGAGCAGCTTCTATTCTTTGCCGGATGTTCTGTATAGCTCAGGTGGTGTCGTCGATAAAATCCGTCTTGAGCCCCATTTCCTTCTTTTCGCCACCTTCGTACCAACAGATCGGAGACCTACATCTCCTCCCGTACAAAGCTTCATAAGGTGTCATTCCGATAGCAGCTTGGTAGCTATTATTGTAATCGAATTCCGCTAAGCACAGATATCGGCACCAACTCCCTTTGAAATCCAGGGCACAAGATCGCAACATATCCTCCAGTACTTGATTCACTCGTTCAGTTTGCCCGTCAGTCTGAGGGTGAAAGGCGGTACTGAATCGTAGTTTAGTGCCGAGAGACTTCTGGACGCACTCCCAAAAATGTGAGGTAAAGCGACCGTCCCTATCTGAGATGATGGTCTTGGGAATTCCGTGAAGTCTGATTATCTCTTTAGCATATAATTGAGCCAGTTGCTCAATCGAATAAGTCATCTTGATTGCTAGGAAATGGGCAGACTTCGTCAACCTGTCCACAATTACCTATATCGCATCATATCCGTTCGTAGTCTTGGGAAGTCCTGAAATGAAATCCATAGAGATATCTTCCCATTTCCATTCCGGAATTGGAAGTGGCTGCAGAACTCCTCCGGGTCGCTGGTGTTCTGCTTTCACTCGTTGGCAGGTCAGGTAGGTGCTGACATGCTGAGCCACGTCCCTCTTCATATCGAACCACCAGAATTTCTCCTTCAAGTCCTAATACATCTTGGTGGATCCCGGATGCATCGAAGAAGGGGTTCCGTGAGCTTCTGCCAATATTTCCTTCCGTAGCTCCAGGTCATTAGGGATACATAGATGATCCCTAAGGTATAATACTCCACTGTCGGCGATACGAAAACCATCACCCTTTCCTTCTAGAATCTCCTGCTTGATTCTCTGAAGACTCGGATCACCATTTTATTTTCCTAATATGTCGTCGAACAACGTCGGTGATATTGTCATAGTAGAAAGCTGTCCGAAAATGATCTCGACCCCGAAATTCATAATTTCTCTTCCGAGTGGGCGGGGCAATATAGATAAGGACATCAAGGTGGCACTGGACTTTCGGCTAAGTGCATCAGCCACTTTGTTTGCCTTCCCTGGATGGTAGAAGATCTCGCAGTCGTAGTCCTTCACCAACTCAAGCCATCGGCGTTTTCTCATATTTAGGTCTTTCTGAGTGAAGAAGTATCGCAGACTCTGGTGGTCTGTATAAATCCTACACTGCGCTCCCTTCAGCTGGTCAAACAGGTCATCTATCCTTAGGAGGGGATACCTGTTCTTGATCGTCACGTTGTTCAGCGCTCGGTAATCTATGCACATTCGCATAGATCCATTGTTCTTCTTCACAAACAGTACCAGAGCTCCCCATGGAGAATGACTAGGGCGAATAAGTCCCTTATCAAGTAACTCCTGTAGCTGTTCTTGAAGCTCCTTTAATTCAGCCGACGCCATACGGTAAGGTGCCTTGGAGATCGGGTTAGTACCAGGAACCAATTCGATCTCGAATTCCACTTCTCTATCAGGAGCTAACCCTGGTAATTCATCTGGGAATACCTCTGGGTAATTGCATACAATTCTGACATCTTCTAGCTTCTGGTCCTTTGTTTGACTTGCGTCGATCACATGAGCTAGAAATCCAGTGTATCCCTTGTCTAACATCTTCTGTGCTTTGAGAGCCGATAAGAATTTCCCGGTTCTATTCCTTGGCTCTCCGATAAATTCAAACATAAAATCTGTCTCGGGTTGGAAGACCACCTTTCTCTTACGACACTCGATAGAAGCACCGTATTTGCTCAGAAAATCTATGCCCAATATAACATCATAATCTTGCATGTCAAGTACTATCAGATCGCAGTAGAGTTCTCTTTCTGTGATTCCGACTGGCATAGCACGCATCATGTGAGTGGATGTCATTATTTCTCCCGAAGGCAGGGTCGTTAAGAACTTGCAGTCTAGAACTTGTGGAGGCATATCTATCTTCTTAGTGTATGACATAGAAATGAATGAGTGCGTTGCCCCAGTATCAAATAATGCAGTAGCATACTGACTGTAAATAAGTATCTGACCTGTGACAACCGTAGAAGCATTCGCGGCGTCCTCCTTAGTAATAGAGAAAACCCTGGCATTCGTCATAGTCGGTGGAGCCTCCAACCTCTCTTAGCTCATTGGGGTACCTTTCAGTTCAGCTTGCATATAGTGTAGTTTCGCTGGTGCACCCTGGTACTGAACAAGCTGTTGGGGAGGTGCCTGGTTCTTGCTAGGACAGTAAGCAGCCATATGCCCTTCAACTCCGCAGATGAAACATCGGTTCGTACCTTTGCAGCATTCCCCGGGATGCCTCTTTCCGCATGTAGCGCACGAGGAAAGCCTGGACTGTTTATTGGCTGGGCCCCTTGGGAATTGTTCCATGGCTTCCATTTACCACTTTAGTCTCCCTTCCAGTTAGCGTTGGTACTTTGGGGTTTCTGACCTCCTGAGTGATAATTAAAGGGAAGAACATTAGGGATAATGAAAGGGAAAGAATTGAGAATCCCGGAGTGAACTTGATTCATACTTTCATTTAGCGCCTTCCTTTGCTGATTGATATTGTTCAGGTAATGCTCAGTGAGTAGGGCACTACTAAACAGCTCCTCGGCGGTCTGCGGTCTGTTAACTCCGCCGGCCACGTTCAAGGCTATTTTGGGCCGCAACATCTTCAGCATAAGTCGGACCCTTTCTTTCTCGGTGTGGACTAGCTTGGGGCATAGGCGAGCCAGTCGGTTAAATTTCTTCATGGCTTCATTAACTGAGAGGTTGCCCTGTCGAAATTCCGTGCACTCGTCATAGTGTTTGTTTGTAACACGCATATTGAAGAATTCCTCGAAGAACTCTGACTCAAAATCTGTCCACTTCATCTGGTTCACCTGTCTTTTGTCCTTGACCCTTTCCCACCACATTCTGGAGTCCCTAGAAAGGCAGAATGATGCACACTTGATCTTCTCATGTTCGGGCCAATCCAGAAGTTCCATTGTACTTTCTACCATCTTGAACCACGCTTGGGTGTCCCATGGTTCGCCAGCACCCGAGAAATTTTCTGGTTTCAGCCTCAACCACTGAATCAGATAAGCCTCTTGTCGTGCTACAGTGGCAGGGCCTGTCAGAGTGGTTAGCGTAACCGTAGGCGTGACGGGTGTCACAGTCTGGTTCGCCGGTGGAGTGGTAGAATTTTCTTGCTGGTTCATCAAGGTATTAATGGTTTGCTACTGCTCGGTAACCTGACGCTGAAGTTCGGTCACTAATTGCATCAGGTCAGGCGATGGAGTAGTCTCATTAATTATGTTACTCTATCTTCTAGCCATGCTTTTCTTCATAAAAGACAAGTAAGGCTAATATAAGTTATTGTTATCCCTACCCACCTATCAAACTTTAAAGTATTCGATATCATAAAGTAAAATAAGGTATCATTCATATTTACATATCATAAGGTATCATTCATACTTGCATATTCTAGAATCATAAAAGAAAGGTATGCATAGAGGTACTTACATGGAAGCTGCAGGAAGAAGGTTTGATGTGTGTGTGGTGAGATGGCAAATTTGCTCTGATACCAACCTGTAATGCCCGCATTTCTAGCCCTACGATGTAGGCGGAAGGCGGCGTTACGCTAACATACATATATACCAATGGAGATCTTAATGCAGCGGAATAAATTTTAAACTTTATACATGTGTGTTTTAATTAACCATGCAACTAGCACTTGAATCACGTAAACATGTCCTAGCTATCTTTCTTAAGCATGGTTTCTTGGTAAACTTAGCATTGTCACAACATAAGAGGAATAAGATATAACATGTGAGACATAACATTCTTGAACATGCTTGCATTAAACATAACATACCCAATCATCAAACTTAAAGCCAACATAAAGTATAGCATGGAACTACAGTCATTAAACATACCTTACTCTGCCATCAAGCTTAAATCCAACATAAAGTATAGCATGGAACCAAAGTTAACAATGCAAAACATAAGAAGTTGTTCTTAGGCAAAATCATCATAAGTATAGCATGAAACTAAGGAGGACAATGCAAATATAAGACATGTGACAAAGTATAAGTATTAGGATCATTTCTTTTTCTTTTGCCAAGTCACTGCCACACACACACACTTGCCATCCTGCTGCTTCCCTTAGCTTAGTATCCTCTTGCTTGATCTGCGGTATAAGAAAGTAAAACTATAAGCACATAGGCTTAGTAAGACTCTTTCCTACTCACTAAAACCATACATCACATATAATCAATAGAAAGGCATAACATGGAGAGTGTAACATAAAACAATCATATAGAAGTGCTTAACATGAAATGAAGGTGCATAGAGTTCATGGCATAAGAAGTACTTGTCATAAAATATAAGCATATAAAATATTTAATATGGAGAAGTTGTTGACATGAAACATAAGCATATGAACATACTTGACATGTCATAATTCTTGACATAAACATAAGCATATGACATACTTGACATGACATAGTTCTTGACATAAACATAAGCATAAGACATACTTGGCATGACATAGTTCTTGACATAAACATAAGCATATGATATACTTGACATGACATAGTTCTTGACATAAACATAAGCATATGATATACTTGACTTGGCATAGTTCTTGACATAAACATAAGCATATGATATACTTGACATGACATATATCTTGACATAAACATAAGCATATGATATACTCGACATGACATAGATGCATAACATTAATAAATGCATGAGTTAAGTGCACATAACATAAGAATGCTTATTTAAAAAATCAAAATTATAAATACTTAAACATAATCATAACATCATGGGGGGCCCCGGCTTGTACCACATACATACATTCATCATTTGTGCGCATCCCTAAGTAGATGCGCGTAGCTAGTCTCGACCTACTAGGGTACTAGGTTACATTACTAGGTTACCTTCAACCTAGGGACAACTGCGGTAGTCCATCATTGAGGCCTTCAGGAGGAGCTCACCCCTGTTGGGTAGCTGCGGTAGTCCCAGAACCGGGGACAGCTGCGGTAGTGCCACACCGAGGCTTACATGAGGAGCCCATCCCTTGGACCTTATGTGAGTCCGGTACAAGCCCATTCATAAAGTAAAATAGCTTCACATGTTCTTTTTACATCATTCATAAACTTACATAGCATATTTAAAGACATAAACATGATCTTAATACATGAAGCATGGTATAAAGCATACTTAGCATTCATCATTCATAGTTAATGCATAACATCATTATGCCATAAAGGCATGAACATCATCTACATTTATCATCTTCATTCATAAGGCATGATATACATACATAATTATGCATTAGGGCATAAACATCATTTTAGTTCATTAAGCTTGCATGATCATGGTACATATGGTAAGCATGCATTATATACATGGTACATATCACATAGCCTACATGATCATGGTATCTATCATAAAGCATGCATAGGTAGGATCCATATGAACATGATACATACTACATAGGTTCATGACATTCAACATAAAATATGCATAGGTCTACATAACCATAATATACATATGTTCAATGCATTTAACCTAATGCATCCACAATTCTACATAAACATGATACATACTTCCCAACACATGTGTTCATGGTATATGGTTTAAAACATCCATCAATAAAACCTACTAAAATATGGCACATAATATAAGCATACAAGGTCATAATGCATAGCACATAAAGTTAGGGTTTTAGGTATCTTAAAATTCATACAACATGCTTGAACATATACATACACCATAATAAGCCATAAACAAGTATACTTGAACCCTTAGACTAACCCAAACCCTAGACTTGGAGCTTTGGCCGAAAGTTATAGATAGAGGCCCCATTATTCAAGTAACATCTAAGGTACCATAAGTAAAGTAAAGCCCCTACCATACATGCCATGCCATAGGAAGCCATTAGAACCTATGATTGGGACTAACCCTAAGTCCTAGCCCTAAATCTTATCTTGGCCGAAACCCTAGAAGGGTATTAAGTCCATGGAAAATTCATATAATTCAGAATTAACATCCAATACAATACATACAATACCATAGGAAGCCATTAGAACACATGATTGGGCTAACCCTAGTTCCTAACCCTAAAACTTGGTCTTGGCCGAAACTTATAGGGGGTCTTAAGTCCATGGAAAAATTCATATAATTTCAATTAACATCCATTGTAACATAGAGAATCATAATAAGCATGCTTGGAGGGTTAGATTTAATCCTAACTATGAAAGGGAAGAGGTGGCCGAAACTTATAGGATCTTAGGGTGCTACAAAAATTCCACAACTCATAATTCATTCTTATTTTATCATGAGAAAGCATTGGGAAACATAAGTGAGGTCTTAACATCATCCCAAACCCCAAAAACTTGCTTGGCCGAAAACCCTCGAAGCCCTAATCCATAGTTTTCTCAACATAGATCCCAAACAAAACTTAAATCATGATAGACAACATAGAAAACTATTATACCACAGGTGAGGGAGTCTTACCTCTCCTTATCTTGGTTATAAACCTTGAATAGAGAAATAAAAAAAAACCTTCTTGACTTTAGATCACTCCTTTCCCTTGTAGCCTTGTAGAAGAACTTGGATCTTCAAGAGAGAGTCCCCTTGTGAAGTTTTCCAAAAGGAAAACCCCTTTGTGGGTTTCGGCAAGGAGAAGCAATGAGGAAGAAGAAGAGAGGAGAGGAAGAGCCTTGGTGGAAGAAAAGTAACTTATGCCTCTTCACTTCTCATCCAACCTTTTTATACTAAGTGAAGGAGCATGGTGTCTCTTCACATGGTGCCTCTTCACCTTCCTTTAGACTCAACTAAATTCTTCTTCCTTTTCCACTAGCACTCCCTTGCTAGGTGAATTAGTTACTACATGCATGATGAGGCTCTAGGTCCAAGGTTCAATCCTTGGTGCATGCACTTTATTTTTATCCCATTTACTCTTGTTTTTGGCAAGGCCCACATAAGGCCCACCAAGAGTCATGCTAATATTCCAAATTGGAACTCATTTCTATTTATGTTAAATTTCACCTAAGGTCCACTAATAATCATGGTACTAGATGAGCCCATTAGTACTTAGCTTTTTATTCCATATAAGAAATTATGCTAAGGTTCATGCTAGTATTCATATGTTACTCAAGAATCCATATAGGCATGATCAATATTTTAAAGAAAAATATTGAGAGGATTTTACGAGCGTTACAACCCCTCTCCCTCTCTCCCTTAATCAATTAATCTCCTCTTGAGGGTCTTGGGCGCCAGCGAGAAGAAGAAAGAAGAGAGTAGGTTGCTCCTCATTCTCTCTTGATCTCTTAGGCGTGTAGAACCGGCAGGAGACGGAGGCACACAGTGGTGATCGGCTTGATGCAAGGGAACGGGTGGAAGTTGGCCGGCGGCGGGTCTCTTGGAGCTTGTGGCGTCGACTGCAAGAAGGGAGGAGAAATCAACTCTCCTCCTCTCTTCTTCCTTGTTCTCTTCTCCTTCCCTCACGGTGAGCTCCTCCTCTGTGTGCGCAAGTAAGGAACAGGAAGGAGGAGTCACCGGTGGCCGGAAAATAGGGGTTGTCCGCTTGTTTTGGCGTCGGCGGTGAGGAGGGAGGACTTGGGTGTTCCGGTGGGTTTAGGGAAGAAGAAGGAGATTGTTCGGCTTCTTCTTCCCTTTCTTCATCTTCCTAGTAGTCCCTTGAAGCTCCCTCTTGGTTGGCCAGAGCTTAGAGCTCGAGGTGGTCGGCGGCGAGAAGAGGAGAGGTGGGAAGAGGAAGTAGCTGAAACCCTAACTAGGGTTTTGCTACCAAAGAGGAAGAGGATTGAAGAAGAAGGATTGATTCAAAGGCCTTGGTGACTCCACATCTTGGGAGATCATCGCCCACATGATGTCCAACAGGGCTGGGTCATAAGATAGAAGACTACGAGGTAAATGGCAAGGTATATTTCTCCCGAGCTCCAATTTACTTACGCTATGCTTTGATTGTGCCATTATGTTTTGCCTTGTCATTTCATGTGTGTTAAATTATTAATTTGATTTGAAATCTTAGATAATAATAATTAACTGGACCCCAAAGATAAATACAAAAATCGGCGATCCAAATGGTCGTCTTTTCCACGGTTAGTTAATCCGGGACGTTACAAAGCCTTTATGGCTACGTTGTGACTTGGATTAACTAACACGATGATGAATCAGTCGTTATAGGGATGGGTCTCTATTCGGATTAAATTTTTAATCCGTGGGCATAGAGACGTCTCTTAGATATGACCACGTGGTTATCTTGGAAATCGCCAAGCCATACCAACAGATGGACAACTCGTAATATGTGGAGCCCATATGAAAATATGGGGGTTGGTGAGGAAGTTCAATTAAGATCCTTTAGTGGAATGAATCTTAATTAATGGATCGGGTTTAGATCCATTAGTGGGCTAAAATTCAACTCCTCCTCTTGGTCCCTACCTTAGCCCTGTAAATACCCATAGAGATCATGATACCAAGGCTTGATCAATCATTCAACAACTCAAGGTTTTCCTCTCCTCTCCCTCACCTTCTCTCACCTAGGGTAGCCGGCGAGCCCAAGGATGAAAGCTCTCTTTCTTCCTTGTTCTTCTCTCTTTTCTCTTGGTCGTTGGCTCAAGGAAGAAGGGAGTTCTTCCCTTCTCTTGGCCGGGTTGATCAAGAGGAGGCATGGAGAGGTGGCGGTTGGTCGGAGGTGCTCTAGGAGGCGGCGACGCAAGGCAAAGGCCGGTGGCGGCGCAAGCTTTAAGGGAGGAGAGGAGTTCGGCCGGTTGAGTGGGAAAGGAAGGTACTTCTTCCTTTCTTCTTCTTCTCCATCATCTCCTCGAAGCTACCCTTGTGGCCGGCGGACATGGCAGCCATGAGAGGCCGGCGGCGCAAGGTGAGGAGGAGAGCATGTCGGCGGCCCCAAAACCCTAGTGTTAGGGTTTTTGGGTTGGCTTGGAGAAGAGATTGATTGAGAGACTTCGGTGATCTCGGTTCGTGGTAGATCATCGCCCACATGACATCCGCGAAGGGAGGGACATAAGGTAGAAGACCGCGAGGTGATCGGAAAGGTATATCTTTCCCTATGCTCCTTTGTTTAACCTTATGTCAATTATGTGCCATGATCGTATGTCTCGTTATTTTATGTTTGATAATTTATTGTTTTGATTTCATATCATAATGAATAAATTGTTAACTGGACCCCGACCATACACACAAAAGCCGGCGATCAACTCGTCGCCTTTTCCTCGGTTGAACGGTCAAGCAAATTATAAGGCCAATTTTGGTTATTGGCTAAGTTGTAATTTGAATCATTCGATACGGCACGAGACAGTCGATGGGAGACGGGTCTCCACTCGGATTAATTTTTAATCCGTAGACGTGGAGAGGTCTCTCGGACCGACCAGGTATTCGCTGAGGAAACCCGCCAAGTCATACCCAACAATACCTTGGTCCTTAGGTCTAAGGATTCTAGGTTTATCATGATACATGAATTCCCTAGGATTTTGATATACAATATTAACCCTATTTTTATCACAATATCTAAAACCAAAATTATGCATAGGTAAATAGTTTTCATTATTTCTAACATGCATGGAGGAATTTGAAAAATGCTTAAAATTAGGGATTACCTCCCTTACCCTTGTAGCTCCCCCTTGATGTGAGCTTTTCTTTTTCACCTTCTTCTCCCACTTTCTCAAATGCTCCAATTTCTTGAATTCTCCTTTCCTTGAGCATTTGGTGTGATAGTGTCCTAGCTCACCATACATGAAACACCTAATGTGCTTTTTCTCCTTCTTTTCCTTACAACCTATGTTAGATTTTAAAGAAATTGACTTGGGTTTAGGGTTTACCTCCTTTTTACCTAATGGACACTTGTCCTTGTAGTGTCCCCTCTTGTTGCACCAAAAAAAAATAATGTGATCTTTTGACTTTGCTCTGGTGGAGGAGGACGCTTCTTCTTGCTCCGGTATTGAGGATGGTGTCTCCTCCCCCTCAATCCTTGAAGTCGAGACCTCTTCTTCCCCCTTTGATGAAGTGGATGATTCTTCAATTTCTTGTGACACTTCCCTTGAGGAGATGGATGAATCTTTCTCCTCTTTCTCCTCCTCTTCGGATGTTGAGCTTCTTTCTTCATCCGACTGGTCCTTCTCCTCCTCTTCGGATGCTGAGTTTCTTTCCTTGGGCTCTTCCACTACTTGAGCTTGTGTAGGGTTTTCATGAAGCGCTAACATTTTGCTCCATAGTTCATACACATTTTTATATTCACCTACATGGCTAATCACATCGTTAGGCACAATATTAAGTAAAATTGAAATTACCTTATCATTTGCTTTCGAATGTGTTTGTTGCTCCTTATTCCAATATCTTGGTCGGAGCTTTTTCCCATGTTTATCTCTCGGAACTTCAAATGGTTCTTCGAGCATGATCCTAAGATCCCAATCCATGTCAAACCAAGTCTTTATCTGCATCCTCCAATACTCGAAACTCTCGCGGTCGTAGGGAGGCAGAACATTGATATTGTCCCCTAATCTTTCTTCAATCGCCATTTCCTCTAGCTTTTTGCTCTCTAGGCAATTAGTCCGTAAACGAGCGACCTCGCTCTGATACCACATGTTGGGACCTTGGCGTTTAGCTAGAGGGGGTGAATAGCTACTTTTCGATTTTCTTCCATCACATGTTAGCAAACGCAAGCGGAAAACTAAAACAATGCTAACACCAAACATTTACGTGGTTCGGAGATGATACTCCTACTCCACGGCTATCCGTAAGGTGGATGATCCCAATCCATCGGTGGATGACTCCCCGGAAGACCTCCAGCTAGCTCTTGTCGCTCCTTGTGGGTGGAGAAACCTCACCACAATCTCTTGACAACTTCTGAGCGCTTGTAGACTACTAACAGACTTTACCCAAGCTTGTTTCGCCAATGAAACTCAGCCAAAAATGAGCCCTCTTAAATAGTGTTCGATACTGTTCTGATCGTTACCAGTCGACTGGTGCTAAGACCAGTCGACTGGTCCACTTGAATTTGAATATCACAGCCCGATGCTTCGAATTCTAGTCGACACCAGTCGACTGCACGTAGGATCAGTCGACTAATCTTTCTGTGCTTTACATCAGTTGACTGATCCAAGCATCAGTCGACTGCCGACTTCCTAAACCTAGGATTTCCCTTTCCGAGTACAATTGTCTCAGCACTCAAACCCTCTCGACTTAGCTGACTCTTCATCCAGCAGCCTCAACCTGTTGCCTTCAAGCCTTCTTCGACTTTGGCTCTTGTCCCTCGGATGAATAAAAGCCCACGGCTCGTCTCCCCATGTCATCCTTCGCGTATGCCTCAAAGTTCGCTTCCCTCGGCTCATCGTCCTTGCTTTGTCCACAGTCCCTCAGATGCATGCAAGCCCTCAGCTTGTCTCCCCATACCATCCTTCACCGGACCCGAAGACGTCCAACTAAGTATATGTGTATCCTGCAAACCTGCACACTCAAATACACATATTAGATCAATATGAAACCCTAACTTAATCGTATTGACACACATATCAAACCCCATGATCTACCCGATCACACTTGGGTCGATTGCACCAACAATAACTAAGTCATAAGTTTGTCATTACTACAAGATAAATACCAACATTGCTTTACATCTGAATTTGGATCCACAAAAAGGCAAATTTTAAACTCCAATACATCTGCTTGAGCACAAGAAGCAAAAGACAAGTTATCTTAGTCAAATACATTTTTTAACAATCCATTCTCATCTGATAATATAGTTAAAGCAACACAAGCCCGATAAGCATTTATCTCCACATGATTTTGAAACCTCCAGATATCATTAGTGTCACAAGATAGACACTCCACCCACATGCATATATAGACACCACAATCTAGGGTTGCACCTTGATGACGACACTGTTCTTTCAGGACCTCTTCACTACCTATGTCAAATCCTCGAAGATGCAACATGCAACCAGCCAAAAAACGCACCTACAAAAAAGGATATGCTTTAAAACTGTGATCTTAAGACTTATTGGAGTAGAATATGTTGGTGCAGGCAGCACCTAAGTCAAACCTGGGTTTTGATATTGGCAAAGGGCTCAAAAGTTAAGTATTATTTGTGTTCTAATATGTTCATTAAGTGTGCAGAAAGAAGTCCTGGCGAAGGGCTGCTGGGCACCTAGCGAAGGACTACTAGGCATCAAAACTCTAAGACCTGGCGAAGGGCTGCTGGGCACCTGGCAAAGGGCTGCTGGGAATCTAAGACCTGGCGAAGGACTGCTAGGCACATGGCGAAGGGCTGCTGGGAAACTAAGACCTGGCGAAGGACTGCTAGGCACCAAGCGAAGGACTGCTTGGTACCGAAGACCTGGCAAAGGACTGCGAGGCACCTGGCGAAGGACTGCTGGGCAAAAGTCCAACCGGAGGAGCCGGTTGGCATAAGGAAAATTCTCCTGAGAGGAGTAGGTGAGGACGCGTTCCCCGTCGAGGGAACAGTAGACATCGGTTCGACCTAGGGTTCCATTTGGGAGACCCAAAGTCAGAACCAAGACAGCTAAGGCTGTATAAACCTAATATTCTTGATTTATTATGTTTGGTACTAACCCTGGATGCAAGACCGAAGGAATGAGTTTCTGCAGCTCAGAACGCCCCAAAGGAGAGGGGCAGCAGCTGGGCTGGGCGCCCTGGAGGTCCCGGGCGCCCCAAGGTGAAGGCAAAACAAGATTGAGCAAGGATCGCTTCGAAGACATACTGGGTCGGGCGCCCTCATGTTCCCGGGCGCCCTGATGGTCCCGAGCGCCCCCAGTGACCCGGGCACCCTGGGTCCAAGCCAACGAAGTGATCGAATTCAAGTCAGCCGAGAAGCCTGTTGAACAAGTCAAGCAGGGCGCCCCCGACAAACTTCGAGCCCGATCCTGGAGGGATAAGGGATGACCGAGTTCCAAATAGGGGTTTGCGGATCAAGAGACACGTGGAGGGCGCCCCCAACATCCAAGGCACCCCTAGGTGCACTATAAAAGGGGTTCGACCCCCAAGGCTTCAAGACACACTTTTCCAACGCCTCAACGCTCTTCGCTCAAGCGCTCTGCTCTGGAAACTTCTGATCTCGAGATACTAGCGACGACGACAACCCTCCGCACCGAAGTACGATCCACATCGGGTGTCGGTAACGAAGAGTTTAATTATTGTTTTTACTGCACTATTATTGTACACATCATTGTAAAAACTTTGCGTATTATAGAATTGCCCGCAGTAAACGGTCAAGGACCGTGGGCCTTGGAGTAGGAGCCGACTGCAACTCGAATCAAGTAAAAATCCTTATGTTCGTGTCTGTTTTCGTTTTAATTTCTGCTGCGCATTCTCTTTTCTAATCCGAAACGATTTACGATATTCACCCCCCCTCTATCGTATTCTCTCGATCCAACAAGTGGTATCAGAGCGGGGAAGCTTAAATTTGGTGCAACCACCAATTTGAGAGTTTTTTCGGATTTTTTTTTGAAATATTTTTTTTATGTTTTTTCTCTTCGATCAAATTTTTATCGTTAATCGAGTTTGGTGCAACACCACTCGATAATTTTTTTTCTTCCCGCACTGCTAATCCAAGACCAAGTCTTGGGACGTGTTTTTTTTTCTCTCTCTCTTTTCAGTAACTTCTAAATGGTCATGCAAGAGGACTTTAGTACCGCCAGACCACCACTCTTCAGTGGGGAGGATTTCTCCTACTGGAAGAGTCGGATGGAGGTCCACCTGAAAACTCAGGTGGACATGTGGATAATAATCCAGTCTGGTCTGGAAATCCCTAAAAATGCTGAAGGAGTGCCACAATCCTACACCGAATGGGATACCGCCCTAAAAATAAAAATTGAAGCTGATGCAAAAGTAACCCAAACACTCCAATGCGGCCTAACCAATGAAGAGTTGAACTGGGTGGGCCCATTCAACAGTGCAAAGGAACTCTGGGGTAAGCTAATTGAGTTGCACGAAGGAACCTCCAACACCCGAATCAGCAAGAGGGACCTACTACTGAACTAGTTGTATACAATCAAGATGAACGACAGTGAATATGCAGCTCAGCTCCACGCCAGAATTCAGGAGCTAATGAACGGTCTACACACAATCGGTCACAAGGTAGAAAACTGTGACTTGATAAGGTATGCTCTTAACGCTTTCCCGAGAAACACTTTGTGGGCATCTATGGTAGATTCGTACAAAGTTTCAAGGGATTTATCGAAAATTAAATTAGATGAGTTGTTTTCTGAACTAGAATTGCATGAGTAGACTAACTGCACGCTGGTCGAGAAAGGCATCGCTTTTGTTGTAGGTAAAACTGGAAAAATGGCCAAGAAAAAGCCTCAACCTGCACCCGAGTCTGATTCAGACTCAGACTCAGAAGACAGCGAAGGAAATCGACCTAAACTAGTTCGGCTAGCTCGAGATTACTACAAGGAACTAAAAAACCAGACCAACAAAAGGAAAGCTAGCCGAAGAAAGGAAGAATCAGCAGATCCTTCAAATGAAAAGTCCAAACCAAATGTGACCTGTTACGAATGCAAAAAGAAGGGCCACTAAAAGACGGAATGCCCCAATCTGAAGGAATCGAAGAAGGCAAGAAAGAAGAAGATCCTTCAGGCAACGTGGGATGAATCTTCGTCTGAAGAAGAAGAAGAGGCCCCACAGTCGAACCTGCTCGCTCTGACTGCATCGGAAGAAATCGAGACCGAGTCAGAATCAAAGCCGGAAGACGGAAAGCTCACGTTTTCAGAGGATGGTGAAATCACTGTAAGTGGGTTTTCTAGAAATCAATTAATCGAATTAATTGTCTATCTTTCTCAAGACTTGGCGAAAGCCAAAATCTGAGTCAAATCTCTCCGACAGGAAGTAAAACTCCTGAACGAGGGAGCTGACTCTAGATCCTTAACTGAGAAGGTTCAAGAAGGAACCTCTACTCAAGTTGAAAAACTTGAGAAAGAGAACTCCTCCTTGAAAACTCAAGTCAAGGACCTTAGAGCAGCATTAGAACGATTCACTTCTGGTTCCAAGGGTCTTGACATGATCCTTGGAAAACAGAAGTCGGTTCTAAATCGATCCGGGTTAGGCTATCGAACCAAGTCTAGACAAAGATCATACTATGCTGTACTGAATCAGTCTAGACCTAAAATTCAGGCATGGGTACCCAAACTATGCCTGAACAACCAAAATGGGTCAAATCAATATTGGATCCCCAAGGACAAGATTCACATCTTGCCGAACCATTATCGTGGCTTTAGTCCAGGGGGAGCCAATTTAAAATTAATTTTTATAGTTAAATAAATTCTTTTTCTTATTGTAAAATTGTATGATTGCTTGTTTATTTATTTTCTGCAATTTATCATGCTTAGACTTAGGACTGGTAAGAATAAGGACTGAATCAATTAACTAAAATTTGAACAACCTAGTATTGGGTGGAGGTGAGATGATAGTACGTTAGGGAAGCCTCATCTAATAAGGTCAAGTATACTCTACTTGGTCTCTTTAGACTGGTGAAACTAGCCGAACTATCGATCCAAGACCCAAACTAGTTAGACCAGAATTTTTTAAAAAGTAATTTTGAAAATGAAATTTCATTAAAAGGCTTTGTCAAGGAAAGGGTTGATGATCCAATAAGGCTACGACCAAAGAAGGCCTAGTGTCTCGCCAAGACCTGGAAGCCAATTTTTGAAATTCAAATTCAAATTATTCTTTGTCAAATTCGAATCTAACACAAATTTTCAGTTAATTGTAGATTCAAACACTCCTTTTCAAAATAAATTCAAAACAAATTGCTTTCAAAATTAATTCAACCTTTTTTTAAAATAAATCATGATTTTTCAAAATAATTCTGTCTACTGAAACCTGTCTCACAAAAACCCTAAAGGCTAACGTGATTGATAACTCTAGACTGGGTGAGACAGACTAGGCTGTGAAAATCAATTTAGGCTATCCTTAATTCTAATTGGATCCAAATCAACAAAACTCTTTATGTGTAGGAACATAAAGATTTGGACCAATGGATATTGGATAGCGGGTGCTCCAGACACATGACTGGTGATAAATTGAAATTCACCAAACTCAAGTTCAAGAACCTAGGCTCAGTAGCATTTGGCAACAATGCTACACCAAGGTGATTGGGTCAGGTAACATTGAACTTAAATCTAACTTTGTTATTAAAAAGGTTCTTTTGGTTGAAAATTTTAAATTTAACTTGCTTAGCATAAGTCAATTGTGTGATACTGGTTATGTAGTTACCTTTACCAACTCTAACTGCCTGATTAGAAACTTGCAAGACTTAGAAATCATGCTTAAGGGCTTTAGGAAAAATAATGTTTACACTATAAACCTACCCCTAGTACCTAAATGCATGTTAACTCAGTTAGAAGAATCAAACCTCTGGCATAGGAGATTAGGCCACACTAATCTGAAATTAATTTCAAAAATCACCCAACTTGGCCTAATTAAAGGTATACCTAAAATTAAAAATCATGAAAACTTAAGATGTGAATCATGCAATCAAGGTAAACAAACCAGGTCTAATCACAAACCAATTCAATCAGATCTAACTCAAACCACACTTGAGCTCCTGCACCTTGACCTATTTGATTCACATGGAGCCAAGTCACTAAGCGGAAACCGGTACTGCTTAGTAATTGTTGATGATTACTCTAGGTTTACCTGTGTTAGGTTTCTAAAGACCAAATATGAAACCCTAAACCTATTTAGTGATTTTTGTAAGTTAATTGAAAATCAAAATGATACCAAAATCAGAAGACTTAGGAGTGACCACGGAGGAGAGTTTGAAAATCAACGATTCGAGGAGTTGTGTAAAGTAAACGGGTACATACACGAATTTTTATGTCTTAGAACCCCCCAGCAAAATGGGATAGTTGAAAGGAAAAATAGAACCCTACAGGAAGCTGCTAGGGCTATGCTCAATGAATTCAACCTAGCTAACCAATATTGGGCAGAAACAATTAGTACGGCTTGCTACATCCAAAATAGGGTCCTAATTAACAAACGACACAATAAAACACCTTATGAATTATACTACCATAGACTCCCAAACCTACATTACCTAAGAGTCTTTCGGTGCAAAGTCCATATCCTAAACACCAAGGACTATTTAGGTAAATTTCAGTCTAAGTCAACCCTAGGCATCTTCTTAGGATATTCAACATCAAGTAGAGCCTATAGGGTTTACAATAAACAAACCAAGAAAATTGAAGAAACAATAAATCTAATATTTGATGAAGAAATTAACTTAAAATCTAATAATCCAGATCTAAATTCATCAAATATTGATCAAGAAGATAATGAATAAACTGTTGAACCCTTAATTGAACCCCTAAATGAACTAACTATTGAACCAACCATTGAAACAATTGAACCAGCAATTGAACTAATCACTGAACCAAACCGACTAGCCTGACCTGAGGCTGAACCAAGTTCCAGAAAAACTAAGAAACCCAGACTCAGTCACCCAACTGATCAAATTGTGGGTGATCCTGCCTTAGGAGTCAGAACTAGGTCCGCCTATAGGAACCTTAGTCAAATTGCAATGATTTCAAAAATTGAACCTAAGACTATAGAGGAAGCCTTACCTGATCCTGATTGGATCATAGCAATGCAAGAAGAGTTAGCCCAGTTTGAGAGGAACCAAGTTAGGGAACTAGTACCTAAACCTGATGGCAAATTCATTATTGATACTAAGTGGGTTTTTAAAAATAAGCTAAATGATCAAGGAGAAATAATGAGAAATAAAGCCCGCTTAGTAGCCAAAGGGTTCAGTCAAGTAGAGGGATTAGATTATGACGAAACCTATGGCCCAGTAGCTAGACTTGAGTCCATTAGAATGTTGTTAGCCTTTGCATCCCATAGAGGATTTAAATTCTACCAGATGGATGTAAAGTCAGCTTTTCTAAATGGATTTATTAAGGAAGAAGTTTATGTAGGACAACCCCCTGGTTTTGAGGACTTAGAAAGACCTGACCATGTTTACAAACTCACTAATGCACTTTATGGACTAAAACAAGCACCTAGGGCCTGGTATGAACGCTTATCAACCTACCTAATTTCTAAAGAATTTAAACAAGGACAAATTGACTCAACCCTATTTATTAAGACCTTAGGAAAAGAAATCTTTATTGCCCAAATCTACGTCGATGACATAATCTTTGGGTCCACCAACTCAAATTTCTTAAAAGAATTCATTAAAATAATGGAAAATGAATTTGAAATGAGCTTAGTTGGTGAGCTCAACTTCATTCTAGGATTACAAATTAAACAAAATAGGGATGGAAACTATGTCCATCAATCCAAGTACGCTAAGGAATTAATAAAGAAATTTAAAATAGATAACTCTAAAAGCATAAGTACCCCCATGGCCACAAATATAAAAATAGATAGTGATCCTGATGGTAAACCAGTAGACCTTAAACTCTATAGAAGTATGATTGGAAGTCTATTGTACCTTACAGTCAGCAGACCTGACATCATGTTTTTCGTAGGAATGTGTGCTAGATACCAAACTTGTGGTAAGGAAACGCACTTAGCAGCCCTAAAAAGAATACTTAGATACGTTAAGGGCACCCTAAATGTAGGGATTTGATATCCTAGGACCTCAACCTTTGACTTGTCAGGATACTCAGATTCTGACTACGCTGGTTGTAAACTGGATAGAAAAAGTACAAGTAGAAGCTGCCAACTTTTAGGAAATAGTCTAGTGAGTTGGTGTAGCATAAAACAACACTGTGTAGCTCTATCCACAACTGAAGCTGAGTATGTTGCCTTAGGAGAGTGTGTAGCACAATTTTTATGGATGATGCATTCTTAAGGACTTCCAGCTTAACTACACCCAAACTCAAGTCTACATTGACAATATAAGCTCAATTAATCTAACTAAGAACCCAATCCAACATTCAAGAACTAAACACATAGAAGTTAAACACCACTTTATAAGTGATCATGTAGCCAAGGGTGAGATAGTCCTTAAGCATGTAAACTCTAAATCTAACTTAGCTGACATATTCACCAAACCTCTACCTGAATCTGAGTTCAGCTCACTAAGAAGGCAGTTAGGGTTATGCTTGGTAGAATAGGTTTACTCTACTTCTGTGTTTCTTTTAAAACTGTTTTATTACTTATCAGTTTCTAGTTAATTTGAATTTTTTTTCTTTTAAAATAATTTTTCGACTTAGTTTTTTTCAAAAAAAAAACAACCCCCTTCAAAACTAGGGCTTTTTCGCAAATGGACTTAGCTTAGGCCCTAACCCTAGAACTGCATGCACCTATAGATCTAGAAGCCAGCTTCTCACAAGCACCTTAGGGTACTTTTGATTGAAAACCTAGAATGGGTTGAGATGCTTAGGTCTTTGCCTTAATTCAAGATGTTTTAAGTCAGTGCATCTGCAGTAATTGGGGCACTAAATACAAATTAAAAATCAAGTTAAGTGTCAAGTTTAGAAAATCTAACTTGAACAGAACACTTAACTTGACTAACCCTAGCGAAAGCTACTGGTTATAATAGTTAGTAAGTAGCTAATTGGGTTAGACAGGACCCGAAAGACATAATTCAAAATTGATTTGGTCTAGTTTATACCTTGATTTGGTTTAGTACAGCACCTTACTTCTTTTGCTATATTATTTTGCTTACTTTGCTATACTTTTTTTTGCTATAAATTTTTTTTATATATGGCAAAGGGGGAGAGATTGGAAAGGAGAGAAGGTTTAAAAGTTTCTTTTCAAATTCAAAATTTTCAAAAATTTGTTTATCCTTTCTTCAAAAAGTAAAATCACTTAAGCTGTTTTCAAAATTGTTTCTAAGTACTTGACCTAGCTGTTTTCAAAACTATTTCTAAGTACTTGACCTAGCTGTTTTCAAAATTGTTTCTAAATACTTGACCTAGCTGTTTTAAAACTGTTTCTAAGTACTTGACCTAGCTATTTTCAAAAACTGTTTCTAAGTACTTGGCCTAGCTATTTTCAAAACTGTTACTAAAGTGTTTTCAAAACTATTTCTAATTACTTGACTTAAGTCAATTTTCAAAATTACTTAAGCTAGTTTTAAATTTCACTAATAGAAAAATTTCTAAGGTTCATTTCAAAATTTTCTTGAAAACTTTCTAAAGTCCTAAAGAGATTAGTTTTTATAAGAATTAAAAACCTCAGAAGAATATTAGAATAGTTTTCTAAAGTATGAAAATTAAAAATCTTCTAAGTGTAAATTTTCTATGTACAAATCTTCCAGGTGCCTAACTTTAAAATTTTTTTTGGAAAATGTTCTCTAAATTACATTTCTTTTAAAAATGCTCTAAGGATTGAAAAATTAATTCCCTTTTTAGACTTAGAAATTTTTTCAAACCCAGCGAACCTTTGAAAAATCTAGGGGGAGATTTCTTCCAGGGGAGGATATGAAATTGGAATTTTTACCTGGTTTAAACTTAACCTTTTGAACCGGGTTGCCATAAATAAAAAAGGGGGAGATTGTTGGTGCAGGCAGCACCTAGGTCGAACCTAGGTTTTGATATTGGCAAAGGGCTCAAAAGTTAAGTATTATTTGTGTTCTAATATGTTCATTAAGTGTGCAGAAAGAAGTCCTGGCGAAGGGCTGCTGGGCACCTAGCGAAGGACTGCTAGGCATCGAAACCATAAGACCTGGCGAAGGGCTGCTGGGCACCTGGCAAAGGGCTGCTGGGAATCTAAGACCTGGCGAAGGACGGCTAGGCACCTGGCGAAGGGCTGCTGGGAAACTAAGACCTGGCGAAGGACTGCTAGGCACCAAGCGAAGGACTGCTTGGTACCAAAGACCTGGCGAAGGACTGCGAGGCACCTGGCGAAGGACTGCTGGGCAAAAGTCCAACCGGAGGAGCCAGTTGGCATAAGGTAAATTCTCCTGAGAGGAGTAGGTGAGGACGCGCTCCCCATCGAGGGAACAGTAGGCGTCAGTTCGGCCTAGGGTTCTATTTGGGAGACCCAAAGTCAGAACCAAGACAGCTAAGGCTGTATAAACCTAATATTCTTGATTTATTATGTTTGGTACTAACCCTGGATGCAGGACCGAAGGAACGAGTTTCTGCAGCTCAGAACGCCCCAAAGGAGAGGGTCAGCAGCTGGGATGGGCGCCCCCAAGGTGAAGGCAAAACAAGATTGAGCAAGGATCACTTCGAAGACATACTGGGTCGGGCACCCTCATGTTCCCAGGCACCCTGATGGTCCCGGGCGCCCCCAATGTCCCGGGCGCCTTGGGTCCAAGCCAACGAAGCGATCGAATTCAAGTCAGCCGAGAAGCCTGTTGAACAAGTCAAGCAGGGCGCCCCTGTGTCCTGGGCGCCCCCGTCAAACTCCGAGCCCGATCCTAGAGGGATAAGGGCTGACCGAGTTCCAGATAGGGGTTTGCAGATCAAGAGACACGTGGAGGGTGCCCCCAACGTCCAGGGCACCCCCAGGTGCACTATAAAAGGGGTTCGACCCACAAGGCTTCAAGACACACTTTTCCAACGCCTCAACGCTCTTCGCTCAAGCGCTCTGCTTCAGAAACTTCTGATCTCGAGATACTAGCGACGACGACAACCCTCCGCACCGAAGTATGATCCACACCGGGTGTCGGTAACGAAGAGTTTAATTATTATTTTTACTGCACTATTATTGTACACATCATTGTAAAAACTTTGCGTCTTATAGAATTACCCGCAGTAAACGGTCAAGGACCGTGGGCCTTGGAGTAGGAGCCGACTGCGACTCCGAACCAAGTAAAAATCCTTGTGTTCGTGTCTGTTTTCGTTTTAATTTCCACTGTGCATTCTCTTTTCTAATCCGAAACGATTTACGATATTCACCCCCCCTCTATCGTATTCTCTCGATCCAACAGAATATTGTCAAACTCACATAAACATTAGTCGTCCCAAATCCAAATGAATCATGATTTGAATTCCACAATCTGAATTTGCCTTCAGATGTTTTAAAATCCAATAAATACCAATGTCATCTATCATTAATTGGGAAAATGATATATCTACATCTTCTAAATAGATTTTCATTTAGTTCCTGTAGTTTGCTCTTGGTTGTAGATGTCAACCTCACAAGGAAAGCTCCATAATCTATTTTGTGTATCTACCTATATTTCCCATATTTCTTCAAGTGGTGTAACACTTCTTTCTACACATTCAAAATAAGATATAATCATGTTTCTTAATAAATTAAAAATCAAATATCAACTACCAAATATCTCGATTTGATACAAACCTATACATTTGTGTCCATACAGTAAATTTCAAATCCATAAGTGGGATTGTGTTTTTTCATAATCTTCAAATAAATATTTATGATTTGACTATCAACAGACTCACCAAACAAAAAAGAACAGAATGTAGATCCAGTTAAGCTTAGGAACCCATTTTGCCATATGACAACACTGTGGGGAGTAAAAAATAACATTACAAAATTGATAAGAAGTGTTTAAAAAAATTTTACATATTGAAAACAATCGTACTCCAATTCTTCTCTAGTGAGAAAGTCTGTCATTAACTTTCTCTCTTCTTCAAATGCTTCTTCATGTCCACAAAAATCGGTTCTCTTTTTATATACATTCATTGTAGTCTTGGGAGGACTCTTGCTATCCTTAACATCTACTATAAAATTTACCTATATGAAAACATATTTAGTAATGTAAGCTAAAATCTATACGTAGTTAGTAACAATATACAATAACATGCAAAAACTAGTAGACTTTAAAATAATGTATCTCGGATTTATACTTCATCTACCTGTTTTTTCCCTTCCTCTTACGTTTTGGTGTTGAGCTAGGAGGAGTCACAAACATAGACTTCTTTCTTTTAGGAACGCGATCAGCTCTAGTCCTCACAGTATCTACAATAGAAGATTAAAAGTGGTTGATCTTCTCTGCTTTTGAAGTAGCAACTGTTGGATCGGGTTGGACCGGCTAGAGGGGGGTGAATAGACGGGGAAAAAAATTATGAAAGTGGAGGCACTCGTCTTTAAAAAAGAACTTGGTCGCAACTGAGAACGTTGCTTCCAAGGCAGTGGACGCTCAATAAAAATCTCCTTGTGGCGGAGAAGCCTTACAAAAATAGCACGCTAGAGATTTTACAAGAATGAATAAAATGATTGATTCATAAAGCTAAATCTCTAAGCCTATTTATAGCCTAAGAGAATAAATCTGGATTGTTGATTGTAGAGGAATTTTCTCTTGGCCGTTGATCCATGGATGTAATCTGGATGGTTGATCTTGGATGAGATTAAACTGCATCCATTGGATCTGATTAAAGGATAAAGTTGTCCTTTAAGAGATAACTTTGTCTTCTGCTCGCAACAGATATATAACTTTATCATCTGCTCGCAACAACTTTAATCATATCTTTTCTTTATCCCAGTCGGTAAGGCTGGTGATATATGTAGGTGAGGTTGCTGGTTCGAATCTTCACAGCAACAAATAAAATTCTTTTTGTTTCAGGTGCCTGATTTGACTTGGTCAAACTGACCAGTCTTTTGGTTCATCTTCTGGGTGATTTCCGGCCAATCGGAGTTAGGCTCACCCGAACCCGACTCCGGCCTTTCGCCCCTCGAGCGTCCTTCCTCCCGGCTTCTCGTCCCTCGGACACTGCGCACGTCCTTCTCGCTCCACCGGCGTACTCTTCCGCAGCTTCCACGTCCCTCGGATTGTACCAAGCCCGTCGGCTCACTTCACCGCACAATCCTTCTCGTCCGCTATGTCTTACGCTCGACTTCCTCCGTACCTAAGCTCCTGCACACTTAGCAGAGGGATTAAAACCAACAGGACCTAACCTAACTTGGTTGATCACATCAAAACCAACCGGGGCACCAACAATCTCCCCCTTTTTGATGTGCATCAACCCAAGTTTAGTTAGGGATATCAAAATAAAGAAATATACATAATAATGTAAACAGTTTAAGTTCAAAAATTTTAATTCCGAGTAAATTAAAATTCTACCCCTTAACTTAATACTATTCCTCCCCCTTTGATCACATCAAAAAATTGGGAAATATAAGTAGGGAAGAAGAAAAATTTTTGAGTGCGATAAAAAATATTCTAAGTGAAAAAAAATCGCGTTGCCATAGATTTTTCAAATTTTAAAAAGACATATTTTTCAAAGTTAATTCCATTTTTTTAAAAAAAAATCTCTTAAATAAAATCTAATTTTTTTTGATAAAATCCACAGCTGATGAGGAGTTCCAAAAAAAATCAAATCCAGTCAAAAAAATTTTCTATCGAATTTTGAAAAAAAATCATATTTCGATAAACAATTCATAAAAAATCAAAAAAAATCTGAATATTTTTGTTAAAGTCGAAATGAAGATATGAGTTTGGACAAAAATTTTGAGTTTTAAATTCGTTCATCAAGTCCAAAAATGACAAACCAACACATAATAGTTCTTGAAGAATAAATTTTAAAAAATTAGAAAAAATACTTCGAAAAATTTGAAAAAAAAAATTGTAATGAGTCTTTCCCCTAAACTCTTAATTTCAAATTTCGAGGGAAAAAATATTCGAAAAATTTTGAAAGAAGTTCCAGTAGATAGACAGTATAATTGTGCATAAAAAAAATAAAGCCATAATTTTTGGTAGAGAAACAAAATGCGCACATATATAATAACAAAAAAAAATATCAGTTTAATACAAATTTAGGAACCCAAAATAAGTTTCTGTCTATAGGATTAATTAAAAACTTAGGCGGAATATAGCTTTTGGGCACCTTTTTAAATTGACCCTTATGATTTTTAAAATACCAATTTAAATTATTAGGAAAGCTATTTTTCTTTTGGCGTAAATATGCAATATCAAGTTCTAATTTTTGCACTAAGTTTTTCAAATTATCATTTTCGTTTTTCAAAATTTCAGAAGAGGAAGTAAGTGTCAATTCATTTTTTAATTTCAAATTTTCTTTTTCTAATCTACAATTAGATTTGAGCAAAGCTTTTACTCCTGCATATAATTGATCATGAGGAAGAAAACAAACCTCACTTACCGGGTCGCTTTCGAAAAGCGAGGTTCTTTCTTCGTCGTCGATTTCTTCTGATGTCTCTCCCCCTTCATCAGTGCTCCCTTCTTGATTATTTGCCATCAGCGCAAATCCCGCGTATTCTTGACCTTCCGACTCTTCTGACGAGGACTCATCGTCGAGTTGGATCTTCCTTGTGTTCAGTGCGGCGATGTCTGATTTCTTATTCTTTTCTTCATGCAATTCCAGGAATTTCTCCCAGAGCTCTTTTGCAGAGTTGTAATTCTCGATGCGGTTAACTTCTTGCGCGGGAAGAACGGCTAGTAGATGAAATTCAGCTTTGCCATTTGCTTCAAAGTCTGATTTCTCCTTCTTGGTCCACGACTCTATTTCTTTATCCTTGCCGTTGTTGTCTTTAGGAACTGAAAAACCATTTTTCATAATTATTAGCAATTCAATATCAGTTTTAAAAAATACCTGCATTCGGCGCTTCCACATAGCGAACTCCCCCTCAAACTTCAGCGGGTAGATTACGACTCCAACCATTTTCTTGAAATTGCTGCAGTCGGCGGTTAGTCCTTCTGCGGCGACCTTGGCTCTGATACCACTTGTTGGATCGGGTTGGACTGGCTAGAGGGGGGTGAATAGACGGGGAAAAAAATTATGAAAGTGGAGGCACTCGTCTTTAAAAAAGAACTTGGTCGCAACTGAGAACGTTGCTTCCAAGGCAGTGGACGCTCAATAAAAATCTCCTTGTGGCGGAGAAGCCTTACAAAAATAGCACGCTAGAGATTTTACAAGAATGAATAAAATGATTGATTCATAAAGCTAAATCTCTAAGCCTATTTATAGCCTAAGAGAATAAATCTGGATTGTTGATTGTAGAGGAATTTTCTCTTGGCCGTTGATCCATGGATGTAATCTGGATGGTTGATCTTGGATGGGATTAAACTGCATCCATTGGATCTGATTAAAGGATAAAGTTATCCTTTAAGAGATAACTTTGTCTTCTGCTCGCAACAGATATATAACTTTATCATATGCTCGCAACAACTTTAATCATATCTTTTCTTTATCCCAGTCGGTAAGGCTGGTGATATATGTAGGCGAGGTTGCTGGTTCGAATCTTCACAGCAACAAATAAAATTCTTTTTGATTCAGGTGCCTGATTTGACTTGGTCAAACTGACCAGTCTTTTGGTTCATCTTCTGGGTGATTTCCGGCCAATCGGAGTTAGGCTCACCCGAACCCGACTCCGGCCTTTCGCCCCTCGAGCGTCCTTCCTCCCGGCTTCTCGTCCCTCGGACACCGCGCACGTCCTTCTCGCTCCACCGGCGTACTCTTCCGCAGCTTCCACGTCCCTCGGATTGTACCGAGCCCGTCGGCTCACTTCCCCGCACAATCCTTCTCGTCCGCTACGTCTTACGCTCGACTTCCTCCGTACCTAAGCTCCTGCACACTTAGCAGAGGGATTAAAACCAACAGGACCTAACCTAACTTGGTTGATCATATCAAAACCAACCGGGGCACCAACAGCAACGTCACTACTAGAAGCGTGCTCTTCACTTGAACCACTGCCGGAATCAGCTCTAGACACAGATTTTTTTTCTACTTCAAATCCATCACCATTGTGACTCTTTTTAGTTGAAGCATTCTCTAAATCAGATCCTACCAATCTTGTGTTTTCTTTATTCAAATCAGAAATAGCATCTTTTATCATCAAATCAACATTATCATCAATGTTGGTAGTTGTCATTTCCACATTCAACTTTTGCAACCCTACAAGTTCATTTTCACCACCAACTTCAACCTCAACAATCTTATTCTCTTCTAAAATAAAAATCTCACTCACTTTTTCGGCCTCCTCCTCATTGCTCTCAACTGCAACAATTGGTTCAAGCAACCTCTGAGTATTAGAAAATCCAAAATATCTCACACAAAGAAGCACCTGAAAAATATAAATAATCTAGTCAAAAAATATCTTATCATCATTATTTAACATAATAATTTTATTATTTCTATATTTAGAGAAGAAGTTACCTACTTGCCACTTAAGAGTATCTCCTCATCTGGAAATGCTACTATATCTAACACCTTTTCACAATTATAAATAAAATGTCACTTCTACAATCATATCTACAAAAAAAATATACTAAAAACATAGCAACTTACCATACTAAAATCAATTCTAGAAATTAATCTTTCAGCAATATCATATTTGATTAATATCATACTCCGTTCCTAGCAAAACAACCGGGGGAAACAATATAAAGAACGTGCATGTCCAAATAAAGGAATTCTTTCATATAGCCATGCCTGAATACATATAGAGATCAATATAATAATATTAAGCATATCACAATTGCACTTGAAAAATTAAAAACTCATCATCAAACCAACAGTACAACCATCTAAATATATTTTGCAACCACCATTTCCTTTGTCATTACTGGTATACAAGATAATTTGGTGGCGCAAAAATCTATATGCTATATCTCCCCATAAATAATCAAAGAACCTCGTCAAGTTATCAATGTAGGACATAATAAATCGAGGAGTGGAATAATTTCTAATAGGAAAAATAACACAGTTAAATAAAAGGCAAATAAATAGACTAACAAAATCATTCACTTCAGATTCCTTCTCAGATCCAACTAATGACCGCATATTATCATGAATCATGGTCCTATTTACGTTGCCAACTTTTCTTCCAAATAGCCTAAAAATAAATTTTGACTCCATGCTCGCATCTAGATCAACCGGTTGCCCCACATGGGCCAAACCAAGGACAATGCTAAACTCAGTCAAAGTGAATGGAACTTCAATGTTGTCACCAAACAAGAAAGAATGAGAAGGCAATAGTTGGAATCTCTTTAAAACTAAATCAATTCTGGTACTACTGATAGGCATCTCATGTAGTGACCCGCCTTCTCTACCTTAGACGGTCCGCTACTTTATCTACTATCTTGACTCTACTGCACGACTAAGAATGCGGAACTTCTTTATTTTTCTTTTAAATCCATCTAGGGATGATATTCTAACTCTAGTAGTCATGCATGATACAATGGCACACTTCTTTTCATCTATAGAACTTCTCTGCAATGCCAGTCGACTGCGATCTAACCAGTCGACTGGTATCGGCCACAGAAAGTTTCTGGGCGCGGCACCAGTCGACTGGCCTCTTGGCAGTCGACTGATGCATCGAACAGAAGCTACTGTTCGATAGGGCAGTCGACTGATACTGAACCAGTCGACTGGCACGCCTGAAAAACCTGAAATTCAGATTCGAAACTTTGTTTCAAAAGTCCACCAAACATATAGTTTCAAGCCATACAAAGACACAACACCATTTCTATACTCTATACTAGTTTCCTAAACATTTTAGCCAATCAAAACAACTTCATAAACTCGAAATTAGAACTTTTGCGGAAGAAATTAAGTTATGAAAATCTATATGAACTTTAAACTAGAGTTTTGTACCAAACTTAACTCCTATGCATTCGTAATACCAAAATACATGTTCTACACCTTACTAAAGCATTTTGGAATGTAATGCAACTTTTCTAAGCATATTTCTAGCAATAAAAACTTGATTCAAAGGGAAACTCACAATATCTTGGCACATGCATCAAATAGCTCCATCAAGTATCAATACTCAAAACTACTCACACTTATACTCATCCAATGCAATCATAAGGATATGTATGCTAAATAAAATGACATGGAATCTTTACTCATGGTTTTAAGACATGCAAAATATCTCAAACGCAATTACTTGGATAAATGCTATATGATCTAACTCAAACTAAGACTTTATAATAAATACACTTTGAGTCTTTTATTCATCTTGTCCCAAGGACCTCTCCAAGGTCAGCCACCACACACACGTCACTCAGCACCGCCTTGTCGCCTTCCTTCAGAATTGCTTGCCTTTACCTTTACCTGCAGCAAGAGGAAATGCAACTAATAAGCAAAAGCTTAGTAAGTACTATCTAGCTCACAAAATCTCGAAATGTGCAAGCATGCTTTTTTTTAAAACAATGTGAAATCACATGAGATACTTTTATGCTTAAAAGAAACACTAAAACAACATGTATAACTCAAGATATGCATACTAAAGCACTAATAAGTCTTAACTTACTTGTTCTTGGCTTAACTTGAAACTTTAGAAATTCTTTGACTTTTAAATCTTTCTTTAACTTTTAGAAAACTTCCTTAACTTTAGAAAACTTTGCTAAAGCATATACTTGAAAATAATATCTCACTTGGATCCACTTAAGACGTAAGTACCATCTTATGCGCGTTCCCTAAAAGGTTGGGGTAGCGAGCCACCAATCCTAATAGAGCAGACCTTGGTCTACCAGGGCCAAGACCTTGGAATTGGACACCTGGATTTCTTTAACGACGCCCTTGGACGCCGGGTACTGGCCTTAGAAAATAAAATAGCTTTTCTTTTTTTTCTTTCTTATCTTTAAATCCTTGGCATTTTAACGAGCCCCTTGTGTGCCCAAATCCCTAAGTCTTGACTTTTGGGGATTTCCTTAAGGTCTTGGCCTTTTCTTTTCTTATCTTTATCTTCTCTTTTCTTTTCTCATAACTCTTCTTAGCCCCTAACCTCATATAGGGTGCTTAATCAAACTTATACAAGCATGGATCAACCTAGGATTACATGCAAAATCATAAACTTTAAGGAAAATTGCATTTTAACTTTCTAACGGAAAAATCTTGCGGAAAACCGCCTCTTACTGCAGGTGAGCAGTACTTACTTCGATATCTTGGACTTACAACCAAGAACAGCGTCGGAGGTTCCGGAGAAACTCGAAGTCTCGGAGATTTCTTCGCGCTCACGCGTTCCTCTCGTCGCGGGGATTCCGAATATAGGAAATTCTCTCGGAGAGGAGCCTTGGCTGGCCACCGGAGGGAAGCCCTAGGCTTGGTGTGGTTGGCGTGCGCACAAGAGAGGGGAGGAGGGGGTCGGCGGATGGTGAGGAGGGGGAGAAGTTGCCGAACCAAAAATAAAACCCCCACTTAAGTTCTTCTATTTATACCAAGGGGTATTTAAGTCCAACTTATAACTTAACTTAATATCTCTCTATTTTCTTTCAGCACACCCCTGCTGGGGCGCCTGGTTAACCCGACCAACTTAAGTCGTTGATCCCATGGGAGGTCTCGGGTTCAAAACTCGTCCAGGCAACTTTTGCCGAAAACTCTATTTCTTTTAGTAAAAATACTAAACGGACTCGGAAAATTCCATAAAAATATTCTAAAAATTCCTAAAAATATCTAGAATATTTCTAAACCATTTTTAAATAGTTCTAAGGACTTTAAGAACTTAAAATGGAAATTTTTGGGGCGTTACAATCCCCCATACCTTATGAAAAGTTCGTCCTCGAACTTAGAATAATTCTGGATATTTTTCTCTCATGCTGTCTTCACGTTCCCAAGTAGCTTCCTCATGCTTTTGATTCTGCCAGATGACCTTCACTAGTGGCACTTCTTTATTTCTTAATCTTTTAACTGCTTTGTCCACTATCTGTGTCGGTCTGCTCTCATAGCTAAGATCTTCTTGGATCTATACTGACTGAGGCTGAATCACTTGGCTAGGATCGTGAATACACTTCTTTAGCATAGAGACATGAAATGTACTGTGGATAGCTGACATATCCTCTGGCAAGTCCAGCTCATAGGCTACCTTCCCAACTCTCTTTATAATCTTGTAGGGTCCTATGTAGCGAGGACTCAGCTTGCCCTTTTTGCCAAATCTCATCACTCCCTTCATAGGAGCGACCTTGAGGAATACTGAATCTCCAACTTGGAATTCCAGTGGCCTACGGCGTGTGTCAGCATAACTTTTCTGTCTACTCTGGGCAGTCTCAATCCTCTGGCGGATCATCTGGATAGCCTGAGTGGTCTCATCTATAAGCTCAGTCTGGCTGCCTAGTCCCGACTCCATCTCTTTCTTCTCACCAGCTTCTTGCCAACATATGGGTGATCTGCATTTCCTGCCATACAATGCCTCATAAGGTGCCATCCTGATGGTGGCCTGATAGCTATTGTTGTAGGCAAACTCAGCTAAGCACAGAAATTTGCACCAACTACCCTTAAAGTCCAACGCACAAGCCCTGAGCATGTCTTCTAAAATCTGATTTACTCTCTCTGTTTGTCCATCTGTCTGAGGATGGAAAGCTGTGCTGAACTGAAGTCTGGTGCCTAGGGCGTCCTGAACACACCTCCAAAAATGGGAGATGAACCGCCCGTCTCTGTCAGAAATGATAGACTTCGGAACTCCATGAAGCCTGATCACTTCTTTCACGTACAGCTGCGCTAACTGCTCTACCGAATGCGATAACTTGATGGCTAGGAAGTGGGCAGACTTGGTCAATCTGCCCACTATCACCCATATTGCGTCGTGTCCATGGGTGGTCCTTGGGAGACCTGTGATAAAATCCATGGATATCTCTTCCCACTTCCACTCTGGAATGGGAAGAGGCTGCAGAACTCCTCCTGGTCTCTGGTGCTCTGCTTTGACTCTCTGGCAGGTCAAGCAGGTACTGATATATCTGGCCACGTCTCGCTTGAGTCCAGACCACCAGAATCTTTTCTTCAAATCTTGGTACATCTTGGTAGAACCAGGATGCATAGAGTACGGGGTACTGTGGCCTTCTTCTAAAATATTCTTTCTTAGTTCCTCATCATTGGGGACGCAAAGGCGGTCTCCAAGGTAGAGGATGCCACTATCTGATACTCGAAACTCTGAATTTTCTGCCTCTTGGATCTCCTGCTTGATCTTCTGGATCCCTGGGTCTTGACTTTGCTTTCTTTGTATATCCACAAGCAGGGTTGACTCTAGAGTCAATGCAGAAAGTTGCCCAATTATTACCTCGACTCCAAAATCCTTTATTTCTTTCTGAAGTGGTGGAGACAGTGATGATAGGGACATCAGTGCTGCACAGGATTTCCTGCTCAGTGCATCTGCCACTTTATTAGCTCTACCTGGGTGGTAGAGGATTTCACAGTCATAATCTTTGACCAACTCTAGCCACCTGCGCTGCCTCATATTCAGATCCTTCTGAGTGAAGAAGTACTTCAAACTCTGATGGTCTGTGAAAATTCTGCACTGCACTCCATACAGGTAGTGTCTCCAGAGCTTCAGTGCAAAAACCACAGCTGCTAGCTCAAGGTCGTGGGTAGGGTAATTCTTCTCATAGTCCTTGAGCTGTCTGGAGGCATATGCTATTACTTTACCGTCTTGCATGAGGACAGCTCCAAGGCCCATCTTGGATGCATCACTGTAGATGTCAAAGGCCTTGTCACTCTCTGGAACAGTTAGGATGGGAGCACTAGTCAATCTTTTCTTCAGTTCTAGGAAGCTGTGCTCGCATTTATCTGACCACTCAAACTTCTGGTTCTTTCTGGTCAGGGCTGTGAGTGGAGAGGCTATTCTGGAAAAGTCCTCCACAAATTTTCTGTAATATCCTGCCAGGCCTAAGAAGCTTCTGATTTCACTGGCATTCTTGGGTCTACACCAGTTGCTGACTGCTTCTATCTTGGCTGGATCAACTTGAATGCCTTCTTTGGATATAATGTGGCCTAGGAAGGCCACCTGATCAACCAAAACTCACACTTTGAGAATTTGGCGTACAACTCCTTCTGGTGTAAGGTTTGCAACACTATCTTCAGGTGTTCTTCATGTTCTTTCCGAGTCTTTGAATACACTAGGATATCATCAATGAAGGCAATGACGAACTTGTCCAGAAAATCCTTGAACACTCTATTCATTAGATCCATAAACGTCGCAGGGGCGTTTGTCACTCCAAAGGGCATGACCACAACCTCGTAGTGCCCATATCTTGTACTGAAAGCAGTCCTTGGCACATCACTCTCCTTCACTCTGAGCTGATGGTAACCTGATCGCAGATCTATCTTGGAGAACACTGTGGCTCCCTTCAGCTGATCAACTAAATCATCTATCCTTGGCAAAGGATATCTGTTCTTGATGGTTACCTTATTCAAAGCTCGATAATCTATGCACATTCGCATAGATCCATCTTTCTTCTTGACAAACAGTACAGGAGCTCCCCAAGGTGAATGACTAGGGCGGATGAAACCCTTGTCAAGCAGCTCTTGCAATTGTTCTTGTAATTCTTTCAGTTCTGCTGGTGCCATGCGATAAGGTGCCTCCGAAATTGGGTTGGTTCCTGGGGCCAACTCAATTTCAAACTCAATTTCCCGATTGGGAGGGAGTCCTGGTAACTCTTCAGGAAACACCTCAGGATAGTCACAGACTACCCTCACTTCTTCTCTCTTCAATCCTTCTCCTTGACTTGCATCCACTATATGAGCTAGAAAACCAGAGCACCCCTTCTCTAACATTCTCTGAGCTTGTAAGGTAGATAGGAACCTATTTATCTTTCTCCTTGGGTCTCCAATAAACTCCAATGAAGGTTCTGCTTCTGGTGTGAACTTGACTTTTCTCTTGCGGCAGTCTATAGAAGCATTATACTTGCTCAAGAAGTCCATTCCTAAAATGACATCGTAATCCTTCATCTCAAGGACTACCAAGTCACTGTAGAGCTCTCGGTTGGAAATCTAGATTGATACTGCCCTTAGCCTCTCAGTAGAGGCCATCACTTCCCCTGACGGTAAGGTTGTTAAGAACTTCATCGTTCAACCTTTCTGGTGGCCTTCATACTGTTTAAGTAGTGCTCAGTGATCAAAGCACTACTTATTAGTTCTTCGGAGGTTTACAGCCTCTTAACACCGCTAGCCTCCTTTAACGCTATCTCAGGCCTTAACATCTTGAGCATTAGCCTAACTATCACTTTTTCTGTGCTAACTAGCTCTGGGCACAGATGAGCTAACCGCTTAAACATCTTCACTGATTCATCCACGGATAGTTCTCCTTGTCTGAACTCCGTGAATTCATCGTAATGCTTGTTGGTTACTTGCATGTGAAAGTATTCTTCGAAGAACTCAGTCTCGAAGTCGGCCCATGTCATCTGGCTGACATTTCTCTTGGCCTTGACTCCCTTCCACTATATTCTAGCATCTCCCATAAGGCAGAAAGATGCACACTTTATCTTCTCTACCTCATGTCAGTCCAGTAGCCCTACTATTCTTTCCAACGTTTTGAACCATGCTTAAGCATCCCATGGTTTGCTTGTGCCTGGGAAGTTCCCTGGCTTCAGTTTCTTCTACTGAATGAGGTACGCTTCTTGCCTTACCCCCCTTGCCGGACTACAGATGTAATCGATGGGTCTTCGATCACAACTGGTGCCACTACATTCGCCACCGGCGAGGTAATAATAACGACCTGCTGGTTAGTCGTCCTAGTGGCAATAACTTGCTGTTGTTCTGCTAACTGTCTCTGTAATGAGCCACCACGTCTAAGAGATTTGGTGGGGGTACTGACTCTGTTGCCTCTTGCCCTCTAGGAGCTTGCTCCTCGTTTTGGGCCTTCTAGGACGTCCTCAAATGTATAACTTAACGCTTAATGGTAATGTTCCCAAACTTGCTTTAGGATATAACAAGACCTTGGTCTTGATTCTTATCTCATTTCTTAGTCCTAGAACTCGTTCTAGGGCTTAGTAAGACCTTGGTCTTACTCAAAACTTTTATCAAGCACCTTGCGTGCCATAATCCCAAAACTTACTTTTGGGCAAATCAAGTAAGTACTTAAGCATTTCTCTAATATCCATTCTAGGGATTAAACATGATTCCGTGATACTAAGGTATTAAACATGCTTCCTTGTTCTATGCACATATGAGTAAGTACTTAAGCATTTCTCTATACTGCAATTAAGTAAAGGAGCAATAGAAAAACTGAAACTTAAAGCTTTCTTACTTGAAGACGGCAAGGTTGATGCTGATGTGTGTGTGATGCTGGAGAATGGGAACTGCTCTGATACCACCTGTAGCGACCCGCCTTCTCTACCTTAGACGGTCCGCTACTTTATCTACTATCTTGACTCTACTGCACGACTAAGAATGCGGAACT
Organism: Boesenbergia rotunda; assembly: GCA_024364735.1. Taxonomy (NCBI): domain Eukaryota; kingdom Viridiplantae; phylum Streptophyta; class Magnoliopsida; order Zingiberales; family Zingiberaceae; genus Boesenbergia; species Boesenbergia rotunda. The sequence goes on from JAGFNQ010001577.1 coordinate 742,837, forward strand.
TCTTTATTTTTCTTTTAAATCCATCTAGGGATGATATTCTAACTCTAGTAGTCATGCATGATACAATGGCACACTTCTTTTCATCTATAGAACTTCTCTGCAATGCCAGTCGACTGCGATCTAACCAGTCGACTGGTATCGGCCACAGAAAGTTTCTGGGCGCGGCACCAGTCGACTGGCCTCTTGGCAGTCGACTGATGCATCGAACAGAAGCTACTGTTCGATAGGGCAGTCGACTGATACTGAACCAGTCGACTGGCACGCCTGAAAAACCTGAAATTCAGATTCGAAACTTTGTTTCAAAAGTCCACCAAACATATAGTTTCAAGCCATACAAAGACACAACACCATTTCTATACTCTATACTAGTTTCCTAAACATTTTAGCCAATCAAAACAACTTCATAAACTCGAAATTAGAACTTTTGCGGAAGAAATTAAGTTATGAAAATCTATATGAACTTTAAACTAGAGTTTTGTACCAAACTTAACTCCTATGCATTCGTAATACCAAAAACATGTTCTACACCTTACTAAAGCATTTTGGAATGTAATGCAACTTTTCTAAGCATATTTTAGCAATAAAACTTGATTCAAAGGGAAACTCACAATATCTTGGCACATGCATCAAATAGCTCCATCAAAGTATCAATATTCAAAACTACTCACACTCATACTCATCCAATGCAATCATAAGGATATGTATGCTAAATGAAATGACATGGAATCTTTACTTGTGGTTTTAAGACATGCAAAATATCTAAAACGCAATTACTTGGATAAATGCTATATGATCTAACTCAAACTAAGACTTTATAATAAATACACTTTGAGTCTTTTATTCATCTTGTCCCAAGGACCTCTCCAAGGTCAGCCACCACACACACGTCACTCAGCACCGCCTTGTCGCCTTCCTTCAGAATTGCTTGCCTTTACCTTTACCTGCAGCAAGAGGAAATGCAACTAATAAGCAAAAGCTTAGTAAGTACTATCTAGCTCACAAAATCTCGAAATGTGCAAGCATGCTTTTTAAAACAATGTGAAATCACATGAGATACTTTTATGCTTAAAAGAAACACTAAAACAACATGTATAACTCAAGACATGCATACTAAAGCACTAATAAGTCTTAACTTACTTGTTCTTGGCTTAACTTGAAACTTTAGCAATTCTTTGACTTTTAAATCTTTCTTTAACTTTTAGAAAACTTCCTTAACTTTAGAAAACTTTGCTAAAGCATATACTTGAAAATAATATCTCACTTGGATCCACTTAAGACGTAAGTACCATCTTATGCGCGTTCCCTAAAAGGTTGGGGTAGCGAGCCACCAATCCTAATAGAGCAGACCTTGGTCTACCAGGGCCAAGACCTTGGAATTGGACACCTGGATTTCTTTAACGACGCCCTTGGACGCCGGGTACTGGCTTTAGAAAATAAAATAGCTTTTCTTTCTTTTCTTTCTTATCTTTAAATGCCTTGGCATTTTAACGAGCCCCTTGTGTGCCCAAATCCCTAAGTCTTGACTTTTGGGGATTTCTTAAGGCCTTGGCCTTTTCTTTTCTTATCTTTATCTTCTCTTTTCTTTTCTCATAACTCTTCTTAGCCCCTAACCTCATATAGGGTGCTTAATCAAACTTATACAAGCATGGATCAACCTAGGATTACATGCAAAATCATAAACTTTAAGGAAAATTGCATTTTAACTTTCTAACGGGAAAATCTTGCGGAAAACCGCCTCTTACTGCAGGTGAGCAGTACTTACTTCGATCTCTTGGACTTACAACCAAGAACGGCGTCGGAGGTTCCGGAGAAACTCGAAGTCTCGGAGATTTCTTCGCGCTCACGCGTTCCTCTCGTCGCGGGGATTCCGAATATAGGAAATTCTCTCGGAGAGGAGCCTTGGCCGGCCACCGGAGGGAAGCCCTAGGCTTGGTGTGGTTGGCGTGCGCACAAGAGAGGGGAGGAGGGGGTCGGCGGATGGTGAGGAGGGGGAGAAGTTGCCGAACCAAAAATAAAACCCCCACTTAAGTTCTTCTATTTATACCAAGGGGTATTTAAGTCCAACTTATAACTTAACTTAATATCTCTCTATTTTCTTTCAGCACACCCCTGCTGGGGCGCTTGGTTAACCCGACCAACTTAAGTCGTTGATCCCATGGGAGGTCTCGAGTTCAAAACTCGTCCAGGCAACTTTTGCCGAAAACTCTATTTCTTTTAGTAAAAATACTAAACGGACTCGGAAAATTCCATAAAAATATTCTAAAAATTCCTAAAAATATCTAGAATATTTCTAAACCATTTTTAAATAGTTCTAAGGACTTTAAGAACTTAAAATGGAAATTTTTGGGGCGTTACATCTCAGGCATATCGAGCCATGGAGCAAGTGGAGTGCTTTTAATCCTCTCTTTTTGCTTATTACTCATAATTGGTAACACTTCACCCAGTACATCTTTGAAATATCTAGGAGAGCAACGCGAAAAAGATTGTTTGCTGCTCTTGCTCTTTCCCTCATCTTTCATTACTCTCTTACCCTTATCTTTCACCATAGATTTTGCCTTAGCCTCTATGGTGCTCCCTGTAAGAACTTTTTTCTCATTTATGAATAAAAAGTAAATTAAGTGAAAATAAATTAAGTTATTAGTCATGCCATCATGTACAAACCATACAAAATTGGGTATCATACCACTTAAATTGAGTATATTATTTAGTTTATTGATAATAATTACATAATCACTGTTAGGATGTATACTAAAAGTCTTGCTTTTGGTTAAGAACATCTACATTTTAAAAGAGAATCACATAATCACAAGATGCATATTTATATTAGTATATGCACAAAGTGTCTCATACTTTGCATTGTAGATAACATGATGTGTGGTAACACACAGAAGATCATGTTATCAGTTCCTTGTAGAAGTATAAGAAAGAGGCTCACAACCGAGATGGAATTGGATAAACCATCGGGACGGTTGTAGTGTAATTAGGTGTGGTTTGTCTTAACCATAGAATTACACTAGTGCACTTTATGTGCATTGAGTAGGATCAAAAGAGAGGTCATCCAATTTTATACTGACTTCATAAATTGGATTAGACCTCGGTTTATAGTATAGAATACGATCTCTAAATCTTGAAATAATAACGGGTACGTGTATTTAATTATTATTACTTTGATTTACAAATGGGTGAGATCTATTTTGTTAGATTGATAGGCTCGGTAAGTTGGGTAATAATTTTATCTACATGGTGTGTCATTGATTATTGAGAGAATCCGTGTCCTGGTGAGTCGGGATGATGATGCCCCCTTGATGAGCTCAAAAGGATCGTCATGTTAAATCTTACAAGTGGACTATGGTCCAACATGATGAAAAGGTTGAGTGGTACTAGTCAATGATCAAGAGGATAAGTAATTAAAATTATAAGTAATTTAAATTAATTATCAGGCATTCAATATCTTAAACACGGAGAGATGGACGACTCATAATAGGTGGAGCCCATATGAAAATATAGGAGTTGGTGAGGAAGTTCAATGGGGATTCTTTAGTGGAATGGATCTCCATTAATGGATCTGATTTGGATCTATTAGCAGGCCAAGACCTAACTCCTCCTCATGGTCCCTACCATAGCCCTATATATACCCCATAGGAGTCATGATATAAGGTTAATTAATCATCCAACACACAAGAACCCAAAACCCTAACCCTCACCATACTCTCTCTCCTAGGGTTGATATTGCGTCGGTGAGGAAGAGAAGAGGAGTTTTCTCCTTCATCCATTTCAAGTCTTCTTCCTTCTTGGAGTGAGGGTTCAACAGGACTAGGAAGAGCTTCTCAGGGCTCGGCGAGGAGTAGAAGAGAAGGAGGTGGGCTGCCGGTGGCGGTCTTGGGAGGTTACGACGCCAGCTGTGAAGAGGAGAAGAATTTAGATTCTTCTCCTTCTTCTTCACCAATTTCTTCTTCTTTCTTCTTCACATCCTCCTCCTTTACGTGCGCAAGCAGTGGACAAGGAGGTGAGGTGGTCGGTGGCCGGAAAAACAAGGATTTTCCTTATTTTGGCGCCGGCAGAAAGTGAAGAAGGAGGAGAGGTAGCTGCGGTTGTGTGTGGGAAGAAGAGGAGACTTATACTCTCTTCTTCTTCCTCTTCATCATCTTCTTAGCCTTCCACTCGGTGTTGCCTTGTGGCCGGCGGTCCTTGGGAGCTTGAGGTCGCCGACGGTGCAAGGAGGAGAGGGGATCGGCGCAAGGAAACCCTAGAACTAGGGGTTTTGTGTTGGTGGAAAGAAGAAGGTGATTAATTGCATGCCTTGGTGGCTCCACGTCTTGGTAGCTCATCATCCACACGACGTCCAAGAGGGGAGGGTCATACGGTAGATGACTGCGAGGTAAAAGACGAGGTATACCTCTCTTTAGCTCCTCTTATTTTCTTGGTTATTTGCTTTGATTATTCTTGTCATCACATGTGGTTTTGTTAATTATCATAGTTTAATTATTCGTTAATTAATATTGATAATTAATTATGTCATGGACCTCGATTATAAACACAAAAATCGGTGATCCATTCATCGTCTTTTCCGCGGTCACTTGATTCGAAAAGTTACAAGGCCTTACTCTTGAGTTTGGCTAAGTTGTGACTTGAATCAATTGAAACGACGACGAGACGGTCGTTTGGGAGATAAGTCTCTATTTGGATTAAATTTTTAATCCATGGACATAGAGAGGTCTCTCATGTTCAACCCCGTGATTGCTTAGGAAACCCGCCAAGTCATACCCTCGGTTGTTATAGCTATAACCAACAATCACCACATAACTCATTCAATCATTCAATTAGAGAAAACAAAACATAAACACATTTAGCAATTAGAAATCTAAAACCCAATTTATTCAAACTACTAATATCGACACCACTAAAAATAGGAACAATTTAGCCAAAGGGGAACTTTAGCTAATTTATTTATAATTCATACCATAAAGTAAATACCATAAAAAATTGAAGCTTATTTTAGCACTTAAATTCAGTTTATTATTTAGTTTATCAATAATCAATACACAAAAGTAACTTATCTTTTTCAATTCATCAACTCAAGATAAAACACAAATACAATCATAAAGTTGTAATTCTAATACCAAAACTAATTTTATTCGAGCTAGCAAAATCGATACCACAACAATTTTTCACACAATTTACTCATTCATATCCTAAAGTATAAATCCTAAACTTCTGACCATCAAAGTGCTTAAATTTGGTACATTACTCAATTTATTGATAATCACTACAAAATACACAGATATTTCATTCATTACTTGAATTGAAGAAGAGATAATACAAACTCATTTAGAAAAATTATAATTTAAAAACCAAAAAACCTAATTTTATTCAACCTAACAAAATCAACAACACCCATGAACTAAAATTTAGATTTTTCACACAATTTTACAGACACATACGTAAACAATAATCTTAATTTCATTCTACAAACAAGATTAACAAATAGGTCAAAATTTAGGGCATAGAAACATAACCGATTTTCTATTTGAATAACTCTATTTCTGCCTTTGAAAAATAACGCAGACCACTTCTTCACGTTAGTAATCCTCTGATTGTTGCGATTACCACATTTTTACTTCTTCAAACCCGACGTACGCCGATGATTCTTGGGTTGAAGGTGAAAAGCGGGTCTTCACTTCATCGAAGATGAAAGACACTTCGAATCGAAGCTTTAAGCTCTGCACTTGAAGGTGAAAGTCGGATACTATCGCCTCTTTGATTTTTGACTTCAATGCTCGTCGGAAGTGATTTCAACGATCGTCGATTTTTACCTTCGACGTACCTCCAATCCGGAAGAAGACACGAAAAGGAGAGAGTTTGAAAGTAATGGGAGGATAATTAGGTAAATTTATATAAGAGAGTTTAAGCAAAGACATAGGCGTTGTCAGGGAGTGGCCGGAAAGGGTTTTTGTCTGACATGGGATTGAACGAGTATTTATATTTTTTTTTATTAGGGATTTAAGGTAAAGTTCTCCTTATTCGATTTATTATTTTAGATTTATTCTGTTTTTATTTTGGATTTACTGGTTACTTCATTGGTTGTAGAATTTATTATTCTCAGCACGCACGGACATAGCGTGGCCGCATTTGGTTACATTCTTGCTATTAGAAAACATGCACGTTAATTTTGGTCCACTCTCAAACTTAATTTGTAAAAAATATAGGGATCTTATCTACGGCGGGATCTATTCAGAGTTTGGAATTATCAAATCTAACCGGAGCAGTGCTTTATTGCTTTAAGTATTAGTCATGGATTTGTTCTCCTCCGGGGCCCTCAGCTCATGCTTCAAACCAAATCGACAGCAAGCATGCCAGAACCCTGTACCAAGCATGGGGCTGGAGCAACTGGAATCATCATGACTTCAAGGATGGTACCTGGCTGAGTCCATCCATGTGTACACGATAACTGTGCCATTTATGGATACATCATTTCATATCCACAAAGAAAAAGAGTAGTAATAGTTAGATTCTCTCTCAAATAGCGATTGTGACAGAAACATATCTAGATACTTATCTCCAATCAGCTACTAGGTAGTCATTTTATCATCTCAGCTCCGTTACTTTATTTTAAAAAGTAGTTTATTTATAAAAAATATTTATATATATATATATATATTGTTAAATGTAATATTAAATTTTAAAAATCAAATTTTAAAATATTTGATGTATAAGAAAAATCATATTCTCTCCTTTAAGCAAGTTGATTGGAAAAGCTGCTTAAGCGAACAAATTTGGTGGAGCAAAATACATGTCTAGTCTAATAAATCCATCATGGTCAACTAAATCAATCAGTCAACCTTACTTGATAGACTAAGTAATTGATTGACTTGCTTGCCTTGTTGAACTGGAAGGTTCTTCAAATTAATTTTTACTTAATCAACGTGTCACTTAAGTTTAAACAACAAACTTCAATCTGTATCATGGTCAACTTTGACCAAGAGCAATTGCATCAACGAAATTAACCAACCTAATTTTCCCATCCAAACCCATCCAACGCAAATGGAATTGATGGGCTAGGGATGCTAGTTAGGAGGGTGAGCCAATCCAGCCTAACTAGCTATGCAAGCTGTTTATAGGGAACTAAATACAACAATCTAGGTAGGGGGTCAGACACCTAACTCACCAACACATCTCACCTAAAACGACATCAATTATCTAACCCACTAAATAATAAAATTGCTTCACTTGCATACGAACTCGGCCTAACTAGACTATCCAACCCGACTAGTCTATATAAATTTTGGTGGGATAAGCCCATCAAACCTATCAATCTAACTGGCTCACTACCCCTTGGCCTAATCTGTCCATTTAGTCATTCAACCATTCGACTTGTTTAGCTCCATTAATCAATTCTCACGAGATGGACTAATAGTTAAGACGTGAGTATTGTTACTTTGACGTCTAAGAATCAAAATCTGACAAAGTCAGTGTGCTCCCTCCCCCTCCCCACACGCTAACCATAATATCCGGGCTTGTAACGTCCATAATTTACCTCCTCCGTATTAATCCTGAAATGAATTAGTGAGGGATACTGGAACAAACGAATCACCTTTTACTATCTTATTTAGCTCCATCAATCAATTTTACCTATCTACCCTACCTTATTAAATTAATTGACCCATCATAAAGATATATTTTAACTAAGTTGACTACCTTTATTTTATTTTAGAATGTATTTTAATATCATCAAAATTTTTCATTAACTATTAAAATAAATTTAAAAGTACTCCTAATAGACCATTCTAACATTTTCAAATCAACTGTCTATTAAAAAAAATTCATTCATTAATTTATCAAAATTAAATTTGATTTTTATAAATATCTAAAAAATTAAAAATACACTCTACTACTACAATATTAGATCGGGAGCATTTATAATCGATCAACCACGAATTTTTATTGCATTATATTTAACAAGTTTTAAAAAATATATAAACTGTGAGAATACAACCTTTAGTTTTTCCAATCCACGTTAAAACAAATATTTATATTTTATACTAACCGATTAACCCTGATTTTCAGTTGCATTAAATATTTAAAAAGTTTTTAAAATAGCTTTTGTGAAATATAAACTGGCTCCTGTCCAGGCTTATGGCCATACAAAAAATGAAGTTGGCATTTCTGATTGTGCTGCCGCCGCAGACAAGAAGATGAGTGTTAATCCAATAATACGTATAAATGCATCCATGTGATTGTGTTTCCAAATTTCCCGACTCAAGTGTCCCTCACCGAAAACAACACTCCAAAAACAGAGCATCTTCCCTGAGAATGAGCCAGAAGCCAAGCTGCGTAGCATCAGATGTATATGACTCCAAAAACATGTCACACTTGTGACTTTACTAGGCTGGGCAAAGGCGCAAAGGGCAAAGGGCAAAGGGCAATGGGCAATGGGCAAAGGGGAATGGGCAAAGGGCAAAAGGCAAAGGGCAGGCCAGCCGCCCTACCATCGGCACTCTTGCCACATGGTTATATAGCTTGTATCGTTGGCTATCAAACACAAGGAACCAACAACAACAAGAAGGGCGGCCCCCTCGCACGTTACCTCACTCTTGGGCACAATATTGTCACACACACGCAGACCACGGGCCACCTGGGAAATCAATGATGGTTGCTTATGCCATGCAGCAGCTCCCTTAATCTACCTTCTTCTATCTCATTTCAATGTTCTTTATCATGGTGTCCAGCCAGCTCATGTGATGTGCTGCTCTCGTCTCTTGCCTGACTAGTTATTATGGCAGTAAAAGCTCTCGCTATGTTCATCTTTTCATTAATCACAGGGCACGCTGGCCATGGCACAACACCAACAGGCAGAAGCAGAGCGTTAGGGCCCTATGAAGCAGCCATGATACCCCATTCACATGACTTGATTCTCAACCTTAACTTTCATTTGATGTGCGGTTGACACATTCATTTATGTTTGCTTTATTGCTATTATGATCCTTTGGGTGCATACTGCCTAGCTTCTAAAAACAATAATCTCCTCTTTGATTGCTGCAACTCAGATTCACATGGTCTCTTCTTCAATCCACACCTGCTTACCTTATAATGTCTTCTCACTGTAACAAGGCCACAACCCAGGCAAAAAGTCTACCATATTTTACCATAAGCATCGCAGATGAAACTTAAGGGAAAAAAAAATGATGTGATCATTCGGCATTCAGGTCACAGGAAGGAAAAAAAACTAATTTTGAAAAAAAGAACATATGAAGAAGGTTAACAAACAAGAGAGAGGTCATCCAAGAAAACTAATCAGCGCCGGGCCGGAGGAAGCAAAACAAATGTTAAACAATGTAGAATCTAGCCACCGGAGACAGCATATGAATGATTCGCAGCACATGGGAGAAGGAAGCCTCTCGTAATTTATGGGGATTGATTTTAAAACAAAAAGGAAAACAGACAACAAAAATGTACAACAGAATACGCCAACAATTCTGATGGGAGAGAAATAAAAAAACAAAAAGAAAGAAAGAAAGAAAGAAAGAGAAGAGAAGAGAAGAGAGATCCTGCGATTGCATCGGACTTACATCGAATCGCCATGATTCGCTGACGACAGGGCACCACCGGCGGTGGAGAAGGCCTCGGCGACGGCGTTCATGGCGCGCACTTGCATCTCCAGCGCCGGGATGTAATCCCACACCTCCTCCAAGAGCGACGGCAGGGGCAGCTTCCGGCAACCTGGGACTAGCCGTCCCAGGACCTTCGTCTTCTTCTCCACCGCCGGAGACTTTCTCCTATCGGCCGCCGCCCGGGCAACACAGGCGGCGCTGGCAGGCTTCGGCCGGCCAGCTCGCAGACGGACCCGATGCCTGAGAGTCCTGCCCGAGAGGATCGCGCGGCTCCACCGCGTCCTTCCGCGCGCCGAGACCGCCAACACCCGCTCCGCTGCCTCTCGGACTTCGCGGCTCCGCACGTGGTCCGAGGGCGGCAAGGACGGAGCAGAAGCAGAGGAGCGGCGGACCCGGCGGAGGGCATCGATGAGCTTGGAGGAATAGATCCTCTGCTCGCCTTCCGTCCGCCACTTTGGCGGCACTGGCTCGCTCCCGCGCTTCCGTTTCCTCTCCCCTACGCCCTCGACCGCTGCTTCCCTTACCGCGTCCGACACTGCCATGCTAATGCCCTTGGAGACCTACAAGTCCGTAGAAATTGCTGCAGCCACTCGAAGAACCAATCGTCCAATCCGCAATATTTTCTTCCTGCGTCAAAAAACAACCAAATTAACAGGCGAATTCCAAGATCGAAAAGGCTACAATCCTCAAAGAAAGACATCAAATAGGGTTCTTACCATGAATCCAACCAAAAACAAACAAATAATAATAATAATAATAATAATAATAATAAGAGTGAAAAAACAAATTCACTCACAAATTCCTGGCCTGAAATGAATTGGTATGATGGGAGGGGGAGGCGGTAGGGAGAAGAATATGCCTGTTGAGCCGATCGAACGCATATATGAGAAGAAATGGATAATTAATAATTAATATAATTTTTTTCTTTTAAAATTTGTACTCATTAATTAACACAAATTTTGTCATCCGAACCAGCACAGCTGTCGCTACCATCTTCACAACCACGATCGACGGCTCTGATGAAATTTTCCATTTAATATCCGACAACCAAATGTAACGGACAATCACATGATACTCAACTTCTTGATCCTTCGTTCTAAATATTCAGAAAGTACCTTGACGATCGATGATTTGACGATCGACGATTGATGAAAAAAACTGATAGAATCAAATAATATTAAATTTGATCATCTGAAATTTTTTATCGATCATTAAAATACTTTTTGAATATTCACGATGAACCATTAAAAAATTAAAATTTCATCCTAAATATTCAAAAATACTATGACGACTAATAAATAATTTCTAATCGATCAAATTTAATATTATTTGATTCATTATTATTTTTTTGGGCCCCTAATTATAATAGGGCTGAATGAGATTAAGTTGTCATATAGATCATCATAATTTAATTCTTAATTATAACGTCATTTATTAGATTTTTAAATAGTTTTCATGACTACTTTTGATTTATTTTACCGATGATCAAAAATTTATATGGACATGACTTTTCAGATTCTATTTTTATCTGATTTATTATATTTTATTAATGTATCTTGATAATCTCATCAATGAAAAACATTATAGATTTAGGGGCACTTGATATATATTTGATGATAAGAATGAGAATAAATTTTGATTGAAAAATTTATAAATTTAGTGATAATTTAGTGAGGATTGAGTTATGAAAATAAAAATATAATATCCTTATTTTAATTCCGATTTTATATACCAAACTTCATAAATAAAAATAAAATAGATTTCATTTTTATTCTCGATTTTAATCTCGTTTATCAAACACTCTCTTAATCGTCCTAGGTAAAATATCAGACGGCAATTAAAAAGAATTTAAATAAATAAAAATATAAAAAAATAAAGGGTGGGAAAAGATCCACGTAATCAATTGCAAATTGAAAATAAAAAAAATTAATCCAAAAATTTGCGTTAAGTTACATTTGGAGTTAAATATGTAAATCATTTTTTGTATAATGTATTCCAATTCGAAAATCAAATAAATTAATCCAAAAATTTGCATTACGTTACATTTGGAGTTAAATATGTAAATCATTTTTTGGTAACAGCCTGCCGATTCTTAAAAGATGTACAAGTATTTAATTATGTTTTACACTAAATTTGGGAAATTTTAGTTTTAGGTTATTTTATCATATTTGAGATGTTCAGAATAATATTTTAATATTAATTAAGATCATTTTTACTCTGTTAGAAATTTACACATTATTATTTTGTTTTAATGAAAAAAATTAATTAAATATATTATGTACTTTTTAAAGATTAATAATAAAAAATATTTTGTCCTTTCCTAAAACTCCTTCGGACACTAATTAAGCTTGCAAAAATTTAGATGTAAGGGAGAAAAATATGACTAGTGTAGAAAAAAATATTTATATTAAAACGTTTTCAAGTACATATCTCTCTTTCTTTACCTTAGTTGAATATTGGAATTTTTATATAACATTTGTAAAAAATTTACGTTATTACTAGCTTATAAATTTATCTAAATTTTTATTTTTAATTTTGAAATCTTAATAAAAATTAAAAAAAATCTAAAATAAAACAACGTTAATAAAAAGTTAAAAAATTATTTTTAGTAATTAATTATAAGAGAAAAAAAGAAACAAAATTTGAACTATTTAATTTTTTTAATGAATTTTGATAAAAATTATTAATGTCTTTAAAAAGTTCAGATTTATTTTAAATTTATATCCTCACACTCCTAGAGCTTCTCTAAATTTATCCATAATTTTATTTTTAAAATCTTAATAAAAATTAAACAAAAAATAAAAATTATCAAAGAACTTTAATAAAAAAATAAAAACCCTTTATTTTTTAAAAAAATAGCATCTAATTAAGGGAAAGTGAAATAAAACTATTAAAAGAAAAAAGGGAAGAAAAAAGAAAAATAATTGTATAGCTACTTTGATGAAAGTAGCTTCAAAGATAGAAGATCAAAAAGTTTGCATTGGTGTCAGAAGTACCATATCAAAATTTTTTTTTGATATTGGTAAAGGGTTCAAAGTTAAATAATATTGATGATCTAATGTGTTTCACTAAATGTGCAGGAAAGTTCTAGTTAAGCTAGGCACGAAGTCTTAACCTGCAGGATTGAGCATGAAGTCCTGATCGAGGACTGGGTACGAAGTCCTAGCCGAGTGTTAGGCACCGAAGACGTAACCGACGGTTGGGCACCGAAGACGTGATCGAGGGTTGGGCACCGAAGACGTGACCGAGGGTTGGACAAGAAGACCTAGTCGCGGACTAGTCACCGAAGACCTGATCCGAAAGATCGGACAGGAGACATAGCCGAGTGAGGATTGCGGACAGAAGTAGAGACGGGTCGAGATACGGATCTCTTGAGATCCAAGAGTCTCGGAGGCCGAGCAAAAGTCCAACTAGAGGAGGCGGTTGGCAAATGGTAACTTCCCCAGAGTGGAGTAGGTGAGAACGTGTTCCCCGGAAGAGGGAACAGTAGGCGTCGGTTCGACCTAGGATTTCATTTGAAATCCAAAGTCAGAACCAAGACAGTTCTGGTTGTTATTCATGCATATATATCATATTATATTAAGTTCTTGGACTAACCCTGGTTGCAGACTGAAAGGGGTTGGCAGCTGCGATCCCAAGCGTGTCACGCCCCGAGACCCAGGAGCCGCTGATCCAATAGAAAATCGGACAGCACCTCCCCTGTCCGGCGGACAATTTACTCATACACATAACCTATATTAGACATCACCACGCAGTTTAATTTGGCCTCAGGCCTCCAAAATATATATAACCACAACATAAAAACTCCAGACAACTAAGAAACTAAGTAAATCATACCTGACTGCGGACCGGTCCGACTTATGACGAAACAACAAATACAACAACCCCTTAGGGCTCACGACACATACGACATATACATATCGCTAAAAGAAATAAAACAAATACACTACAAGTACAACACAAAACATGTCGCGATGGGTAGGGACTAGCTGCTGGGCTCTTCTGGCGACTCCAAGTATCTCAACCTGAAATAAAAAATATATGGCAACGGGGTGAGTCCATAACTCAGCGAATACCCAGCAGATATGCATAGTATGTTATAATAACAATAAACATCTACGTTAATACAGTCTCATATCAACAATATGGAAAAACTAGTACTGGAAATACTGAGGTAGATACATACCAGAATCCAGCTAACCTGAAAAGAAGACAATGAGTACCATAGAAATATCATTAGTCATATAATCTCAAATAACAAGTCTCCAGAATATGCATGTCAAACAAGTGCAAGAATCAAGTGCAGCAAACAATGCACGATGCAAAGTATGCACATGGTGCAATGACATGTGTCACCCCCTAGTCCCAGTCAGGATATCGTCCACGACGTCCGCGTGGGTAGAGCTGTGACAAACTGTACGCACTCTGCCATCACTGCTCCTGAGTGACCGGGTGGACAGGATGCTGACGGAGGACCACCCCCCTACCCCATGTATATATGAGGGAGCTCCGCTCTCATCTCCTCGTGGCTCAGTACGAGAAGGGACCCCTGGCTGCTACCACGCCCGCGCTCACCCTCCTCATAGTGGCCGAACGGAGCAATACAGAGCAAATGCACACATCTACGGTATCCACTAACCCATGAGTGGACGTGCGTGCATATCATGTACTGGAAGACGATTAGGCTCAACCACAAGGGAGTCGCTGATCGCCGGCATGCAACAGTGCAAGGATGGTGTATGATAGATACACATACATAATAACTCAGGGATAACTAACAAGTATCCAGGACAGTCATAATAACTCAGGGATAACTAACAAGTATCCAGAACAGGCATAATTACTCAGGGATAACTAACATGTATCCAGAACAAGCATAATAACTCAGGGATAACTAACAAGTATCCAGAACATGCATAATAACTCAGGGATAACTAACAAGTATCCAGGACATGCATAATAACTCAGGGATAACTAACAAGTATCCAGGACATGCATAATAACTCAGGGATAACTAACAAGTATCCAGGATAGACATAATAACTCAGGGATAACTAACAAGTATCCAGGACAGGCATAATAACTCAGGGATAACTAACAAGTATCCAGGACATGCATAATAACTCAGGGATAACTAACAAGTATCCAGGACATGCATAATAACTTAGGGATAACTAACAAGTATCCAGGACAGGCATAATAACTCAGGGATAACTAACAAGTATCCAGGACATTCATAATAACTCAGGGATAACTAACAAGTATCCAGGACATGCATAATAACTCAGGGATAACTAACAAGTATCCAGGACATGCATAATAACTTAGGGATAACTAACAAGTATCCAGGACAGGCATAATAACTCAGGGATAACTAACATGTATCCAGAACAGGCATAATAACTCTAGGATAGCGTATAATCTTACTGCTATCTATAACCAACCATGCATAGCAATATGACAATATCTAAAAGATAAGTCAAAGGGTACCCGCCTCAATCGTAAGATGCTCGTATCAGAAAGAGCCTCCCGGCTGATAATCAGAAATGCTAACTCCAATCAATGCCCTGTATCAAAGGCATAACGTTTAGCTACCATAATATGAAATTTATAGCTAAACAAACTGTCTCAAATAATTAGGATCGTCCTAATTATCTCGTTTCATTTACTTAACTACAATAAATGAGTAGGTCTTAATTATCCCACATTCCAATGCCTCAAACTTAAATTATTAGGTTTAATTTCCATTAACCTAATCCCATAACACAGATCAACATCGGAAGTTTAACTCCATCAATTAACAAATCCTTCCATTACAAATTAATCTCTACCTCCACAGATCACCACATGGCAACATTCAAATAATACAAGGTTAGGGAAATCAAACCTATACCGATTAACTTCCAAATCAAAACCATACAAACATATCCATAATGATTCCAATTAAACCAAGAGTTTACTAATTAATCCTTCTATTAAGCACCAATTCTACCACTGAAATCTCAAAGGAATGAACCCAGCTCAGCCAATCGTACCTGAGATTTGAGCCAATGAAGTCACCCCTGTTCAGATCCGAGGAGAAGAAGACCAACCATCGAAATTCTTCCTCAATCTTAAAGTCTACCTTTGCTGAGCACACAAATCTATCCAGAGGAAAATAAATCAATATCAAAACCTCCAGAATACCAAAATGCAGTCCAAACTAACACTGATAAAAAAAAACCATGAAAACTTCCATCAATCCCTTCACCGAACCACATAAGTTGAAGTCGAATCTACATTCAAACAAAGCCATCGACCAACTCAATCCCAAAAGCTTGCGGCAGAACAAATCCAATAGGAATTCGAACAAATTCAAGGCAACCAAGAAACCAAAATCTATAGGGGATCCATTCGCCAATCTATTGAAGCAAAGCTCAAAAACAACATAGACTTACTGAGACAGCCCGCACACCCAGCCTTCTACGATTTGCCTCTGGATTTCAACTCCCGACAGTGCTAGGGCACGCGAGGAACAATTGAGGAAGAAGAGACGGCGCTTGGCTGGGAGCGATGGCTGCGGCTAGGGCACGCGAAGAAGAGGAAGGCGTCGGCGTGTCGGCGGCGGCTAGGTCACGCGAAGGGGATGGAGAAGAGAAGGAGCGGCGGCTGCGTGCGTTGGCTGCGGGTGAAGGCAGAGAGGAAGCGGCCGATTAAGACTAGATTAGGGCTTTTAATCACCATATAATATATATATATATATATATATATATATATATATATATATATATCACATCTCCTCCAATAAATCGAAAAAACCTAATTATATTCGTTTATTTATATAGTTTATCCTCATAAATTCCACCAAGGATCCAGAAAAATTTCTAAAAATTTTCCGTCATATTTTCCAAGATTATTTCTGGATTTAAACTTTAGAATTACTTGTCGTATTTTACAAAGCGCCTAAAAGGGTTCAGGCGGCCAAGAACCAAGGCACCTGAATTGTATCAGGCGCCCCAGAAGGGGTTCTTCTAGCAGTTGCGCCACGTCAGCTCCCAGGCGTATGTGAGCTCCCAGGCGCCTCAGTCATTCTAGGCACCCAAGAATGGAGATAAACATTGGCCAAGTCTGCGGGTAAGGATGCGGCTAAATGGGGTGATGTGGAGGGCGCCCCATACCCTATCAGGCGCCCGAGAAACAACTATAAAAGGGGCTTCACCCCTTTGCTTCCAAACATCAACTCAAGCACTCAAACACGCTACGACAAGCTTCCGTGCTCTAGTTTTCTACGTCAACGGCGTTCAAGATCGACTACACGCCGCTCTAACAAGCTCAACCTTTCATCTTAAGTTATTATACTTGTAATAATTTTCTGAACTATTGAATTGCCCAACAAAAACTGTTAAAGATCATGGGCCTTGGAGTAGGAGCCGTTACAGACTCCGAACCAATTAAAACAAATTGCGTTAGCCGTGTTTGAATTGTGCATTTTCCGCTACGTTTAAATATATGTCTGTGAAAAAATTACGTTATCGATATTCACCCCCCTCTATCGATTACAATGATCCCACACTTTGATCTAATAGGTTCCTTCCACTTCACAAGTCTCATCAAGTTAAAAACTCTAACTCATAACTCCTATCACTTTGATCCTGTTTTTGTTAGTAATATGAGAGAAGTGTCCTAAGGCAATCGCCTTATAATTGTAATCATTTACTTTAATAAATGAATATTCACTATTTGAGTATACATGTTCGTGTATTTGATTGAGATCTTAAACTCATTTACTGAATGTCCGCAATACAATTCACAGCATGAGAGAATTTGTGATGAATTCACAACTAGTGATTATCTCTACATGTGCAATTGTGAAGTATTGAAATTGTCCCTAGTCGATGAATTGATAAATACGGACACTATCAATTCTGTTGAGACTAGCATGAGTTATTCTCTAATCAGCTAATTCTCACTGGCTGGTGACATTGGGATGTCCGGAGATAAACATGAATGCTAGTTAAGGGAACTAGTTCATTGGAGTGACTAGCTGTAAAACTTCAGATGGTAATCAACACATAGATATGTCAATGAAGTTCTTACTGCAGCTTAAGTGCGATGTTCCTTTGACTTGCGGTGTTCAAGTCATCTTGGTCATGAAGACTTATACTTTGACATCTTAAGCAAGCATCTCCAAGGAGGTGTGGACCCAGGATGGTTGGGTATAAGCCGAAGTGCCCGAAGATGTTTGAACAGCCTACAAAGGATTCACCACTCCTTGCGAGGGGATGTATACCCAAGGCCTATTGTTGAATTGTTACTCGAAGCCTCTGGCCAGAGCATGACATGTTCAGAGTATGAATCTCTTAAATACATGAGAGTAATTAGAATCCGTAGGACGAGAGAACGTTACTTGGGCTAGGTGTGACGTAGTCAGCCTAGTGGGGACTGACACACATAGACCATGTCCTGAACCAAGTGGGTATAAGATGGTGAAGGGAATGAGGCACGATTCATTAGAGCTGCTGAAGGGTTTTAGAATTATTTCTGAGGTCAACCGTTGATCTTTCGATTAATTGGGGATCATGATGTACTACTAGGTGCCACTCATGATCGTTCTATAATTGGTTAATTATAGACGGCCAACATAAATCGAAAGCCTATTTAGTCACACGCACTACGAGTAATCCGAGGGATTTAAAACGAGTTGAAAATTGGATTTTCCGATCAAGAGAGATAAGTCGAATCTGAATTTATCAGAGACGCATCGGAAGCTTAAAATGACTAAGTCTTTTGAAGGCTTATTCGGCGAATTAAATGAGTTTAATTCGCAAGGAGACAGCTTGGATTTGGCCGGCTAAAGAGGGTCCCCACCCTCTTTGGTTTGGCCGGCCACAATAAAGGGAGAACCAAGTTTTTGGTTCAAATTATAAAATAAACCGCGCGTGGTTTGTTTTATAAAATTATGGATAAAGAAATTTATATAAAGAAATTTATTTTCATGGAAATTAAAATAAACCTTGGATTGGTTTATTTTATTTTATAAATCAATAATGGATTGATTTTCCATGATAAAGTAATTTATAGAAATTTATTCTTTTTATGGAAATTAAAATGAACCATGGATTGGTTTATTTTATAAAATCAATTATGAATTAATTTTTCCATGATAAGAAAAATTTATAAGATAAATTTTTTATAAAATTTATTCCATAATAAAAGGGGAAACATGGTTATTTTTATTATAAATTAAGTTATAATAAAAACTTGACATAACGGAATAATTCATAAGAAATTTATAAGATAAATTTCTTGTAAAATTTATTCCATAATAAAAGGAGAGGCATGGTTGTTTTTATTATAAATTAAGTTATAATAAAAAACTTGGCTTAACGGAATAATTCATAAAAAATTTATAAGATAAATTTCTTGTAAAATTTATTCCGTTAAAAAGGAGACTTGGCGATCAAGAGGCTACTATATAAAGGTGCAAAGGCAAGACTTGGAAATCAATTCAAGAGATCAAGGATTCTTGCCTAGCCTCTCTTCCTCTCTCTCTCTCCCTCTCCCTCCTCTAGTAGGCGCCGACCCTAGAGGGCTCCCCTAGGGTTGCCGTGAGCCACCTCCACCAAGAAGGTGCCGAAGAAGAAGAAGAAGCGGGTCGCGACTCCTTCCTTCCTCCCGGAATCTTGATTCCATTTTCGTTTGGTGGTTAGTTTTCCATCTCTCTCTCTTGACATTCTAGTCGTGCCTTTGGAGAATCTAGTAGTTCTTGTCGGCACGAAACTCGTGGCTTTGCGAAGTCATCTCGAAGAGAACTCGGCATGGACGCGAATAGAGGTGGAGCTTCCAAGGGACGCTACGGTTGGATCTCATCCCTTTCTACGAGTTACGCGAGGTATTAAGTAAATTAGTTTACTTTCTGCAAAATTTTAAATGTATGATCATGTCTCCACAACATAAGGTTGCATGCTAGATATGTGGTTAAAATAATTTGAGAAATTATTTATGCTAAATCTTCCGCTGCACGTAATTAAATTTTAAAATTATGAACCCATATCCATGTCAACATGCACCCGGTCCCAACAGTTTTCCCTTGCCCACCACCTCTACCCTAGCTATTTCTCAAGCCTCTCTTTCGCTCTTCTCTCAATCCTTGTCTTTTTCTGCTCGAGCTTCAAAGTTGATTAATGCTTAATCAACAATTCTTGTGGATCGATATTTTTATTACTTGACAACTTACGGTACACTTATATATTGTTCACCTCCTCACCTCCATGTTTATGCACTTGTAGGGATTCTAACGAAATTATCAATACGACCCCACTCTTGGTGTAAGGAGTACTAGATGATAGCAATCAACTTTTAGGATTTTGATGTTTAACAATGTACCTAAGTCTAGTAAGTTTGACAAAGGGTTACTCCAAATAGGATTTGATGTTTGGATATAAGAGAAGTATAGTGAGGACTAGATGACTAGAAAGGGAAGTTCTAACTGGAGATTAGACAAGTGAGAAGTCATGGAGGAGTGAACTCCAAGCAAGAGAAAATCCTAGAGGGAGGTAACTCTATGTGGTGAAAGTCATAGTGAATGAAGCTAGACCCTAGTGATTGAAGTAGGTGGTGAAAGTCCAAGTGAGTGAAGCGAGACGGTGAATGTCATAGTGAGTGAAGTCAGGTGGTGAAAATCCTAGCGAGTGAAGTCAGGTGTTGAAAGTCCTATTAAGTGAAGCTAGGCCCTAGTGAGTGAAGTTAGATACTAGTGAGTGAAGTTAGGCCTTAGTGAGTGAAGTTAGCTGGTGAAAGTCCTAGTGAGTTAATCTAGGGAGTTAAAAATCGTAGGGAAGGTAACTCTCGATAATGAGAAATCATGCTAAGACTTTTTTTATGTTACTATTGTCCTAACATAGTGTTGTAGGAAAGTCTTAGTTGATCAGGTTGATCAGACACAAAGTAGGATCAGAGAAAATCTAAATAGGTCTAGAGGATCAAATATTTGACAATAGGTAAATTCTCTTGAGAGAAGTAGGTGAGGACGCATTCCCTGTTGAGGGAACAATAGGTGTTGGTTTGGTCTAACATTTTAGCGAAATCCAAAGTCAGAACCAGATAGTTCAAGATTATCAAATTGCATTTAATTTCATATTATTCTTGTTTTTCTAATTCTGTGGTGCATAAAGACGAAGCTGAAGGTTGGCTAGAAAAAGAGGCTTCAGGTGCCTAGAGCTGGTCCAGGCGCCTGGAGCTGGTCCAAGTGTCTGGAGCTAGTCCAGGTGTCTAGAAGTCTGAGCACCTTGAAGGTGGTTTGGGCGGCCGAATTGATTCGACACAACTTCGCGCATGCTTGAGTTGGCATACATAGATTAGCCAACTTACGTTAGAGTCTAGGCGCCTAGATGGCGGTCCAAGCTCCCAAACCGAGATTGACTAGTTTGGTGAATAGAGTTTTCATGAAGTCTCACCACGTCAGCATTACGAGGGTGCCCAAACCAGGATTAGGTGCTTGGAATAGCCTTTATAAGGACCTTCGACCAGGAGCTCTAAATATCAATTCTATATGACTTTGCTCTTGCATGATGCTTCAAAAACTGGCCTACAACGCCGTAACACTGCTTCGACAACTACGCACAAGATTTGCCAAACCAAACCTAGACCTAGGGTTGGCACCGCCACCCACCTTGCTTCCTTCTCCTTTGCGGCGCCGGCTAAAGGTGACCACCAAGGCCACACCGACCAGAAGCAACCCTTGAGAAGGAGGTGAGGAAGAAGATGAAGGGAAAAGAGAGCTTCCATTCCCACCCTACCCAAGCCGAGAGCCCCTTTCCTCTTTTGCTTGCGCCACCGCCGACCAAGGGCTTGCGCCGCCTCTCGCCGGCAGCCGGAACTCCCTCCTTCATCGACACACACCACAAAAGGGAGAAGACACTCCTCCCTTTATCTAGTGGTGGTAACCTGCGGTATGGCTGAGGGAAGAAGAAGAGAAGAGAAGAGGATCCCTTCCTCTCCTTGCCGTGACCTAGGACAGAGAAAAGAGGGAGAGGAGAGATTGCTTGGGTTGTGGATTGATCCTAATATTTATAGGGAGTAATCCCTTAATTAATCAGAGATTAATTCCTTAAATAATCAAAGATCATTCCCTCAATTAATCAGAGATTAATTTCTTAAATAACCAAAGATTATTCCCTCAATTAATCAGAGATTAATTCCTTAAATATCCAGCCTTGTATCATGACTCCTATGAGGTATTTATTGGGCTAAGATAGGGACCAAGAGGAGTTGGATATTGGTCCGTTAATGGATCTAAACCCGATCCATTAATTAAGATCCATTCCACTAAAGGATCTTAATTGAACTTCCTCACCAACCCCCATATTTTCATATGGGTTGAACATATTACGAGCCGTCCATCCCCCGTGTTTAA
Organism: Boesenbergia rotunda; assembly: GCA_024364735.1. NCBI lineage: Eukaryota > Viridiplantae > Streptophyta > Magnoliopsida > Zingiberales > Zingiberaceae > Boesenbergia > Boesenbergia rotunda. Next base: position 764,839 of record JAGFNQ010001577.1, read on the forward strand.
GATCTCGAATGCTCGTTAATTAATTAAATTATTGACAATTTAAATTAATTAACTTCTGGATCCTTGACTAGTACCCCTCAACCTTATCATTGTGTCGGATCAAATCCATCTGCAGGGTTTAACACGATGAACCTTTTGAGCTCATCAAGGGGGCATCATCATCCTGACTCACTAGGACACGGATTTCGTCAATAATCATCGGCACATCATATTATTAATATTGTCTCCCAACGTACCAAGCTTGTCGATCTAATAAAATAGATCTCGCCCATTGGTAAATCAAAAAAATAATAATTAATAATATATGCCCGATATTATTTTGGGATTAAGGGATCGTACTCTATAATATAAACTGAGGTCCTATCCAATTATCGAGTCAGTACAAATTGGATAACCTCGGGTTTCGGTCCTGCTCAATGTACACAAAGCACACTAGTGTAATTCTATGGTCATGACCAACCACACCTAACTATACTACAACCATCTCGATGGGTTGTCCAATTCCATCTCGGTTGTGGGCCTCTTATTTATACTAAGCAAGGAACTGATAACACGATCATCCGTGTGACACCACACACCATGTTATCTATAATGCAAAGTAATTGGACTTCATGTATGCACTATTATAAACAAACACCTAGTGTAATCATGATTCTCTTTTCATAATCAAGATGCTCATATAATAAAAATCAGGTCTTTCAGTATACACATCTTACAATCTCCCACTTATACTTAAAGACATTGCTGTTCTTTCACTGCCATACATCTGACTCCCATATCCTCCACATGCTTATCAAAAGCTCTAGCTGGAAGAGCCTTAGTGAATGGATCTGCCAGGTTGTCCTCCGATGCAATCTTGGTGATAGCCACTTGTCCTCGCTGTACGATTTCTCGTATCAGGTGGTACTTGCGCTCTATGTGTTTACTCGCCTTATGGGCTCGTGGTTCCTTCGAGTTTGCAACTGCACCACTGTTATCAAAAAAGATTGTGATAGATCTGGGCAAACCATGAATCACATCCAAGCCCATGATGAAGTTCCTGAGCCATACAACTTCCTTGGCTGCCTTAGAGGCTGCCACATATTCAACTTCCATGGTGGAGTTCGCTATGCACTTCTGCTTGACACTCCTCCAAACAATGGCTCCACCTCCTAAAGTAAACACAAACCTTAAGATAGACTTACTTTTGTCCCTATCTGACTGGAAATCTGAGTCCGTATAATCCACAGGGATTAATTTGTCTGCCAGGTAAACCAGCATATAATCCCTAGTTCGTCTCAGGTATTTCAATATATGCTTTACCGCACTCCTATGTCCATGTCCAGGGTTACTCAGATATCTACTAACCATGCCCACGACAAAATAGATATCAAGTCCCATGCACAACATAGCATACATGAGGCTTCCTACTGCCGAAGCATAAGGAACCACCTTCATTTCCTCTATCTCCTTTGATGTTTTCGGACACATCTCCTTGGATAGAGGAACTCCATGCCTGAAGGGTAGAAAACCCTTCTTGGAGATTTCCATTCTAAAATGAGACAAGACGGTGTCAACATATGAAGCTTGGGATAAGCACAATATCCTTTTTTGGCGATCCCTTATAACCTTGATCCCAAGGATGCGTCCCGCTTCTCCCAAATCCTTCATATCAAACTGCTTTAATAACCAGACCCTTACGTCTGATAACACTTTGACATTGTTGCCAATTAACAAAATGTCATCTACGTACAGTACAAGAAAAACCACGACGTTTCCGTCACATCTTTTGTACACACATGACTCATCCGGGCTTTGAGTAAATCCATATGATTGGATTACTTCATCGAAGCATATATTCCAAGATCTTGAAGCTTGCTTCAATCCATAAATGGATCGATTAAGCTTACACACTAGATGCTCTTTGCCCTTTGCAATGAACCCTTCTGGTTGCTCTATGTAGATGGTCTCCTCAAGATTCCTATTAAGAAGGCTGTCTTGACATCCATCTGCCATACCTCATAGTCCATATGAGCTGCTATCGATAAGAGAATCCGGATAGACTTAAGCATGACTACTGGCGAAAAGGTCTCCTCATAATCGATACACTCTTTTTGAGTGTACCTTTTCACAACAAGCCTAGCTTTGAAGGTCTGAACTTTCTTGTCTAATCCTCTCTTTCTCTTGTAGATCCACTTGCATCCAATGACTTTTACACCATTGGGTAGTTCTACTAGCTCCCAGACATGGTTAGAATCCATAGATTCTATCTCGGAGTTCATTGCCTTTTGCCAAGAATCTGCATCCTTATCTTGGAGGGCCTCGTCATAGGTCCAGGGATCCGGTTCATTATTACCAGGGACCAAGTCCAAAGACTCTCCCAAAAACATGAACCTTTCCGGTTGTCTGACAACCCTCCCACTGCAACGAGGTACCACCTATGTATTCTCAGTGACACGCGGTGCAGTAACTTGTGGTGTGTCCTCTTGTACAATTGGTCCTAAAGTCAGATCATCCCCCCTTAACTCTTCAAGCACAAGTCTACTCTTGGGCTTATGGTTCATCACATAGTCCTCCTCTAAGAATCTAACATTCGTGCTAACGATTACCTTTTGATCCATAGGACTATAGAACATACCACCCTTCGTTCCCTTAGGATAGTCCACAAACAAGCGTACTTCTGTCCGAGATTCCAACTTATCAGTATCTCCCTTCAGTACATGTGCTGGACTACCCCAAATCCGAATATATCCTAGACTAGGCTTTCGCCCAGTCCACAATTCTATTGGAGTAGAAGAGACTGATTTAGATGGTACCATGTTCAAAATATACGCAGCTGTATCTAAGGCATATCCCCAGAATGAATCAGGCAAGTCTGAATAGCTCATCATTGACCTAACCATTTCCATAAGAGTCCTATTTCTTCTTTCTGCAACACCATTCTGTTGGGGTGTACCGGGTGTAGTTAGCTGGGACTGAATCCCAGCTTATGATAGGAAGGTCCTAAACTCTCCAAAGAGGTACTCGCCACCACGATCTAATCGTACTGTCTTGATACCTTTACCTTGATGGTTTTCCACATTAGCCATGAACTCTTTGAACATATCAAAACATTCAGACTTGCGATGCATCAGGTAAATGTATCCATACCTTGAATAATCGTCAATGAAGGTGACGAAGTATTCAAAGCCACCTTTAGCTTGGATTTACATAGGACCACACAGATCTGAATCAGTTCTAACACATCTTTGGCCATATACCCCTTAGCCTTGAAAGGCCTCTTGGTCATTTTACCTTCCAAGAAAGACTCACAGGTCGGGAGTTCCTCCACCACCAATGAACCCAGGGGCCCATCGGCTATCTGTTGGGACCGGGTGCATGTTGACATGGATGCGGGTTCGTAATTTTAAAATTAATTACGTGCAGCGGAAGGTTTAACATAAATAATTTCTCTAAATCATTTAACCACACATCTAAGCATGCAATTTTATCTTGTGTAGACATGATCATAAATTTTAAATTTTTTACAGAAACGTAAACTAATTTACATATTACCTTGAGTAACTCGAAGGAAGGGACGAGATCCAACCGTAAGCGTCCCTTAGAAGCTCTGCCTCTATTTGCGTCCACGTCGAGTATCTTCGGGATGACTTCGCAAAGCCACGAATTTCATGTTCTCGAGAACTACTAGATTCTCCGAGAACGCGACGAGAAAAACCAAGAGAGAAGTCGGAAGACTAACCACAAAAGGATGATCGGCTGGTGCTCATTCTTGGGGCTGGTTGGCGCACAGCAAGAAGGGAGAAGGGAAGTAGAGAAAGAGAGGGAGAGAGCCTATGCCTTCATCACTATATTTTTTACACCCAAGCCTTGCCTTGGACCCTTTATATAGTGGCCTCTCAACCATCAACCCTCTCAAATATGGAATAACTTATTCCATCATGCCAAGTTTGATTTTATATTATGGTTAAAATCATATTTTAATTCATGATAAAAATCTTCTCTCCTATGGAATAAATTTCCTTATCATGGTAAATCAATTCATGATTGATTTTAATAAAATAAACCAATCCATGGTTCATTTTAATTTCCATGAAAAATAAACCAAACCTTGGTTTATTATATAAAAATTTATATCATCCATAATTTTATAAAACAAACCACACTTGGTTTATTTTATAAATTGAACCAAAAACAAGGTTCTCTCCCTTTGTTGTGGCCGGCCAAGCAAAGAGGATGGAGGCCCTCTTTGGCCAGCCCATCCAAGCTAAGCCCCAATGAATTAAACTTTATTAATTCATCTATTAAGTCTTCAAAAGACTTAGCCATTTTACGCTTCCGTTGCGTCTTTGAGAAATTCAGATTCGACTTATCGTTTGGCTCAACCAAACTTAATCTCTCTTGATTGGAAAATCTAATTTTCAACTCGTTTTAAATCCCTCGGATTACTCGTAGTGCGTGTGACTAAATAGGCTTTCGATTTATGTTGGCCGTCTATAATTAATCAATTATAGAACGATCATGAGTGGCACCTAGTAGTACATCATGATGTTGGTGCAAAAAGCACCAAAGTCAAACCTGTGTTTTGATAATGGCAACAGGGTTCAAAAGTTAAGTCTTATTTGTGATCTAACATGTCACTTGAGTGTTCAGAGTAAAAAGCCCTAGTGAAGGACTGCTAGGCACTGGCGAAGGAATGCCAGAGTAAAAAGCCCTACCGAAGGACTGCTAGGCACTGGCGAAGGAATGCCAAAGTGAAAGACCTAGCGAAGGACTGCTAGGCGCCAGGCGAAGGACAGCTTGGGACTGAAGCCCTAGCGAAGGATTGCTAGGCACCAGGCGAAGGAAAGCTCGACATCCAAGACCTGGCAAAGGACCGTCAGGCAAAAGTCCAACCAGAGGAACGGTTGGCATCAGGTAAACTCTCCCGAGAGGAGTAGGTGAGGATGCGTTCCCCGTAGAGGGAACAGTAGGCGTCGGTTTGACCTAGGGATCCATTTTGGAGGCCCAAAGTCAGAACCAAGACAACTAAGGCTGTATAAACATAATACTCTAATGTTTTATATTGTTTTGGACTAAACCTGGATGTAGACCGAAGGAACGTGTGTCTACAGCTCAGAATGCCCAAAGGAGAGAGGCAAGTAACTGAGCAGGGCGCCCTCAGTGTCCAGGGCGCCCCCAGGGGCAACACAAAACAAGCGAAGCAACAAAGGCTTCGGCTGCTCACTGGCCAGGGCGCCCTCAGCAGCCAAGGCGCCGTGCGCCTACGCCAGCGAAGCCGATTACATCTATCCAGCCGAGAAGCCCGCGCTGAAGAAGTCAAGCAGGGCGCCCCCTGCGTCCAGGGCGCCCCCAGTGTCCAAACTCATCCCTATTCGAGTGGGATAGAGCTTGACCGAGCGAAGCTCGGATCGCTTGACACGTGGGGGGGGGCGCCCCCGACGTCCAGGGCGCCCCTAGGCGCTATAAATAGCACCCAACGCCTAGGATTCCATGTACAACTTCCAATCAACGCTTCTACGCTCTTCTACTCTCGCACTTCGCCTCGGAATCCTTCCAACTCGAGCCGACGACGTCCCGCTGCTTCAAAAAAGTCGATCTACCCCGGACGTCGGTAAAAGAGCCATTTAAGTTTACTGTACTTAATTCTGTAATAATCTTTTGTAAACTATTTGCGCCTTATATAGAATTGCCCAAAGTAAACGGTCAACGACCGTGGGCCTTGGAGTAGGAGTCAACCTAGGCTCCGAACCAAGTAAAACCTCCCGTGTTTGCGTTGTGTGTTTTTATCTTCCGCTGTGCAATTGCTCTTACTCAAATCCGAAAGTTTTCCGATATTCACCCCCCTCTATCGGTTTTCTCGATCCAATAAGTGGTATCAGAGCGGGGAAGTTCAAACCTGGTGCAACCACCAGTTTGAAAATTTTTTTCGGATTTTTATTCTTTATTTTTTTTTGTACGAATTTTTGTTAAATATTTCGCTCGAAATTTTTTATCAAGGTTGGTGCAACACCCCTCGTTATTTCATTTTGTTCATCCAACACTACTAATCCAAGACCTAGTCTTGGGAAATTTGTTTCTTTTTGTTAGTTTCTTATTTACAGATCAAATGGCCATGCAAGAGGGATTTAGCACCGCCAGACCTCCACTTTTCAGTGGAGAAGACTTTTCCTACTGGAAAAGCCGAATGGAAGTCCACCTGAAAACTCAGGTGGACATGTGGATTATCATCCAGTCCGGACTGGAGATTCCCACAAACGCTGAAGGCTTACCTCAAAGCTACTCAGAATGGGACACCACTCTCAAGCGCAAAATAGAAGCCGATGCAAAAGCAACACAAACCCTACAATGCGGCCTGACAAAAGAGGAGCTGAATCGAGTGGGGCCTTTCAACAGTGCCAAGGAGCTATGGGCAAAATTGATTGAGCTGCACGAAGGAACATCAGATACCAAGATCAGCAAGAGGGATCTGCTCCTGAACAAATTGTACACCATCAAGATGGCCGACAACGAATCAGCAGCCCAACTCCACGCACGCATACAAGAATTGATGAACGGTCTTCACACTATAGGTCACAAGGTCGAAAACCGTGACCTAATAAGGTATGCCCTAAACGCATTCCCTAGAAATACCTTGTGGGAATCTATGGTAGATGCATACAAGGTTTCAAGGGATCTCTCTAAAATTAAATTAGACGAATTGTTTTCTGAGTTAGAACTTCATGAACAGACTAACTGCAATATGGCCGAGAAGAGTATTGCTTTTTTTGCAGGAAAAACTGGAAGATCGACAAAGAAGAAACCTCAACCTGAACCCGAGTCTACCTCAGACTCAGACGCAGAAGATGAAGGAGATCAATCTGAGCTGGTCCGACTAGCCCGACGTTATTATAAAAAATTGAAGAACCAAGCCAACACACGGAGGACAAGCCGAAGAAAAGATGAACCAGCTGAACCAGCAAGTGACAAACACAAGCCCAACGTAACCTGCTACGAGTGCAAGAAGAAGGGCCACTACAAGACAGAATGTCCAAATCTAAAGGAGTCCAAGAAGACAAGACGGAAAAAGGCACTCCAAGCAACCTGGGATGAATCTTCCTCAGAAGAAGAAGAAGAAGCACCCCAGTCCAACCTTCTAGCCCTGACCGCCTCAGAAGAAGTCACCGAGTCTGAATCAGAAAAGGACGACGGCAAGCTAACCTTTTCAGAAGACGGCGAAATCAAGGTAAGCGGTTTTAATAAACGTCAATTAAACGAACTTATCTCCTATCTTTCTCGAGATTTGGCGAAAGCCAAACTCCGAGTCGAATCCCTCCGACAGGAAGTAAAACTCCTGAAAGAGGGAGCTGACTCTAAATCATTAACCGAGAACGTTCAAGAAGGAACTCCTACTCAAGTTGAAAAACTTGAGAAAGAAAACTCCTCCCTGAAAACTCAGGTTAAGGATCTTAGAGCAGCCTTAGAACGATTTACTTCTGGTTCCAAAAATCTTGACATGATTCTTGGAGAACAGAAATCTGTTCTAAATCGATCCGGACTTGGCTACAGAACCAAATCCCGACAAAGATCGTATTTTGCTGTACTGAATCAGTCCAGAGGAAAAGTTCAGGCATGGGTACCTAAACTGTGCCTGAACCAACCAACTGGACCAAATCAATATTGGATCCCCAAGGACAAGATTCACATCTTGCCTAATTATTATCGTGGCTATAGTCCAGGGGGAGCCAAACTAAAAACTATTTTTATTGTCAAATAGAATTTAATTTTTGCAATTTGCTTGATTGATTGTTTATTTAAATTTATGCAATTTACCATGCTTAGACTTAGATTAGTTTAAGGACTAAACAAACTTAAACTGAAACTTGACAACATAGTATTGGGTGGAGGTGAGATGATAGTATGTTAGGGAAACCAATTCTAATAAGATCAAGTTCACTTGGTCTCTTTAGACTGGTGAAACTAGCCGAAGCTACCGATCCAAAATCCAAACTAGTTAGACCAGAACTTTTTCAAAGATTAATTTTGAAAATGAAACTTCATTAAACGGCTTTGTCAAGGAAAGGGTTGATGATCCAATAAGGCTACGGCCAAAGAAGGCCTAGTGCCTCGCCAAGACCTGGAAGCCAATTTTTGAGTTTCAAATTCAAATTACTTCTTGTAAAATTCAAATCTAACACAATTTTCAGTTAAGTATAGATTCAAACATTTCCCTTCAAAATAAATTGAAATGTTTTCAAAATTAATTAAGATTTTCAGAATAAATCATGGTTTTCAAAAATTCTTTTATCAAAACCTGTCTCACAAAACCTATAAGGCTAACGTGATTGAGAACCCTAGACTGGGTGAGACAGCAAATATAATGAAGACTTATTCAATATCTGCATTTTGGTTAACATTTAGTTTAGAACGGCATTGAAATAATGCAAGTCAAACCTTTGTCAAAATAGTCAAACTAAGGTCAAAGAAGTCAAACTTGGTCAAAACACTCAAATCAGGTCAAATCTGGTCAAACACACTCCTCTAGGGTCAAAAAGCAGACTTTAGGGCGCCCAATCCCTTGCGGGCGCCCCGAGGCTATGGTCAAAAGCAGTCATCTGCCACCACATGCTGACCAGGGCACCCTGGTTCTCCTGGGCGCCCTCGTATAGTCCTTCAACGGCAGAAAGCTGCCTAAAGGTAGCTGCAGAACTGGCCAGGGCGCCCTCGTTAGGCGGGGCGCCCTCGCCAGACAGGGCACCCTCCCGATAAAGGGCGCCCGAAACTGCCTATAAAAGGGGTTCCATGCCCCTTCTTCTCTTCACACTCAAACCACTCCTTCTCCTAAACTCTCTACTTTCCAAGAGATCTTGCAACCCTCTCAAGCTCTCAACAATGCCTCCCCGAGCAGCCCGGTATAATTTTTAATTAAGTTAATTTCTTTTTAATTTTTCTCTAAATGCATACTTTCTTTAAATACACATTCTTTCTCTTAGAAAACGACGACCAAACCAGGCAGAACCCGGTACCCAACCTAGTCCTGATCCTAGGTTTCCGAATTTAGAATTGTGTAATAAGTTTGCTCGTACCACCTATAAACCTATCAAGACGAGCTACTTAAATAGACAGTTTTTCACCCAATCCTGTCCCTTAGCAATGAACATCATAAACTTTTACCAACTTGACAATCTCGTATTCTGCACCTACCCAATCAATACCTCCTTATGTGCAGAATTTTACAATAACATAATTAGACAGGATAATCTCATGTTCACACCAACATTCCTCAACCGATTTCTAGGACTACGACTCTAGTAGTCCACCTTCTGTTGTTACCCTCCAAGGGAGCCTCCCTTTGATGCTCCCTACTCTCAGATTACCTTAGATACATTGCACTCATATTTCTTTAGGCGACCCGTGGCCAGACGATTTCAGTCTGTCGAATTAGAAGTACAGGACTACGCTCTATATAGGGTCATAGTCCGATGTATTTTGCCATTATCCACCAGGGACGTCACCACTATGCGACCATTCCACACCTTTCTCCTGTACGCCCTGATTCACCAGCTAGACATCGACATAGGACTTCACATGTTTCATGCTATCCTACACGCATCCAGTGTTTCCATGCAAGGGTGGGTATGCACACCCTACTGCCACATCATTACGTCCATATTACATCACCACGGTAGAAACATTACCGAGGGAGAGATGGCCGCTTTGACCGATTACGATGAAATAGGCTATAGAAACTTCGCCCTAGCTGGTATAGAGGTGTCCGGTACCGGGGCCTTGTCCTGGAGACGTCAGAGAGCAGCTCCCCAGATCGACTCAGACGAGGAGATTGAGGTCGACGTCGGGGATCTAGCAGCAGCAGCCCGAGCGCATATAGACGAGCCCGCTCAACCGACACTCTACGATCGGGTGGCACAGCTAGAGACACATGTCCAGAGCCTCCGAGAGGAAGTGGAGGCCAATCATGCCGAGAACATGGAGACAAATCTGGGCTACTACAATGAGTATATGAGTGCCCTTAGAGCTGAGCGGGAGGCTAGAGACGCACAGTATAGAGCTGACAGGGAGGCCAGAGATGCAGAGTATCATGAGATGATGACCCTATTTCGATCCTAGCAGCCAGGCTCCTCTGATCATCCCGGTCCCTCGTCCTAGATTTGCTTAGCATTGTACCAGTACCTATTTGACTGCCCCTACTCAGTAGGGTTGACTTATGTTTGACTGTATGACTGTGTTGACTGTTCTATGTTGACTAGCTTATGAGTACTGATTTCTTGTCTATTCAGCAGTTAGGATTATGCTCTGTAGAATAGATTAACTCTACTGTTGATTTTCTTACTGCTTTACTTGATTAAAAAAAATCAGTTTCTAAAAATGGAATTTTGAAAAACTGTTTTACTTAATTTCAAAATCAGTTTGTTTTAAATCTTTTTCGACTTAGTTTTCTTTCAAAACTACCCCTTTCAAAACTAGGGCTTTTTCGCAAATGGACTTAGCTTAGGCCCTAACCCTAGAACTGCATGCACCTATAGATTTAGAAGCCAGCATCTCACAAGCACCTTAGGGTACTCTTGATTGATAACCTAGAAAGGGTTGAGATGCTTAGGTCTTTGCCTTAATTCAAGATGCTTTAAGTCAGTGCATCTGCAGTAATTGGGGCACTAAATACAACTTTTACAGCAATCAAGTTAAGTGTCAAGTTTAGAAAAAGTAACTTGAACAGAAATACTTAACTTGACTAACCCTAGCGAAAACTACTGCTTATAACAGTTAGTAAGTAGCTAAATGGGTTAGACATGTCCCTACAAGGAAAAATTAACTGATTTGGTCTAAGTCTTGGTTCAGTACAGCAAAATCATTTTTTCAGTCATTTCTTTTATGCAATTTAATTTCTGCAATATCTATTTGTTTTTGATATATGGCAAAGGGGGAGAGATAGGAAAGGAGAGAGTTCAAATTTTCCAAATTTTTTTTAAACTCTCAAAATGTTTTTTTTCAAAAAGTTAACTACTTTTCAAAGCTCTTCAAAACCTTTCTAGAAATATTCAAAACTTTATAAGTACTTTAAGCTGAAGTTTTTCAAAACTTTTACTTTAAGCTTAAGTTTTTTCAAAACTTTATAAGTACTTTAAGCTTAAGTTTTTCAAAACTTTATAAGTACTTTAAGATTAAGTTTTTCAAAACTTTATAAGTACTTTAAGCTTAAGTTTTTCAAAACTTTATAAGTACTTTAAGCTTAAGTTTTTCAAAACTTTATAAGTACTTTAAGCTTAAGTTTTTTCAAAACTTTATAAGTACTTTAAGCTTAAGTTTTTCAAAACTTTATAAGTACTTTAAGCTGAAGTTTTTCAAAACTTTTACTTTAAGCTGAAGTTTTTTAAAATTTTATAAGTACTTTAAGCTTAAGTTTTTCAAAACCTTATAAGTACTTTAAGCTGAAGTTTTTCAAAACTTTTACTTTAAGCTGAAGTTTTTCAAAACTTTATAAGTACATTAAGCTTAAGCGTTTCAAAACTTCCATAAGTACTTTAAACTTAATTTACTAAGTACTTAAGTTTTTCAAATCCTACTTAACTTAAAAGTTTTCAAACTTTTGAGTACTTTAAACTTAAAAGACGTCAAATTTTTGTTAAGTACTCGAAACTCATGCTTTCAAAAATTTCTTCTATGTACTTCTAAAACTTAAGTTATCAAAAGATTTCAAAAGTACCTAAACTTAAGTTTTCAAAGTGCAAAATCATTCTAAGTAAATTTTTATAAAAACTTAGAACCCCACGAAGTTTTGAAAAATCTAGGGGGAGATTCTCTCCAGGGGGAGGGAACAAATTTTATGTTTTTATTAAACTTAACTTTTTGAACTAGGGTTGCCATAAATCAAAAAGGGGGAGATTGTTGGTGCAGAAAGCACCAAAGTCAAACCTGTGTTTTGATAATGGCAACAGGGTTCAAAAGTTAAGTCTTATTTGTGATCTAACATGTCACTTGAGTGTTCAGAGTAAAAAGCCCTAGCGAAGGACTGCTAGGCACTGGCGAAGGAATGCCAGAGTGAAAGACCTAGCGAAGGACTGCTAGGCGCCAGGCGAAGGACAACTTGGGACTGAAGCCCTAGCGAAGGATTGCTAGGCACCGGGCGAAGGAAAGCTCGACATCCAAGACCTGGCAAAGGACCGTCAGGCAAAAGTCCAACCAGAGGAATGGTTGGCATCAGGTAAACTCTCCCGAGAGGAGTAGGTGAGGACGCGTTCCCCGTAGAGGGAACAGTAGGCGTCGGTTCGACCTAGAGATCCATTTTGGAGGCCCAAAGTCAGAACCAAGACAGCTAAGGCTGTATAAACATAATACTCTAATGTTTTATATTGTTTTGGACTAACCCTGGATGCAGGACCGAAGGAACGTATGTCTACAGCTCAGAATGCCCAAAGGAGAGAGGCAAGTAACTGAGCAGGGCGCCCTCAGTGTCCAGGGTGCCCCCAGGGGCAACACAAAACAAGCGAAGCAACAAAGGCTTCGGCTGCTCACTGGCTAGGGCGCCCTCAGCGGCCAGGGCGCCCTCAGCACCCTAGGGTGCCCTCAGCAGCCAAGGCACCGCGCGCCTACGCCAGCGAAGCCGATTACATCTATCCAGCCGAGAAGCCCGCGCTGAAGAAGTCAAGCAGGGCGCCCCCTGCGTCCAGGGCACCCCCAGTGTCAAAACTCATCCCTATTCAAGTGGGATAGAGCTTGACCGAGCGAAGCTCGGATCGCTTGACACGTGGGGGGGGGGGGGGCGCCCCCAACGTCCAGGGCGCCCCTAGGCGCTATAAATAGCACCCAACTCCCAGGCTTTCATGTACAACTTCCAATCAACGCTTCTACGCTCTTTTGCTCTCGCACTTCACCTCGAAATCCTTCCAACTCGAGCCGACGACGTCCCGCTGCTTCGAAAAAGTCGATCTACCCCGGACGTCGGTAAAAGAGCCATTTAAGTTTACTGTACTTAATTCTGTAATAATCTTTTGTAAACTATTTGCGCCTTATATAGAATTGCCCAAAGTAAACGGTCAACGACCGTGGGCCTTGGAGTAGGAGTCGACCTAGGCTCCGAACCAAGTAAAACCTCCCGTGTTTGCGTTGTGTGTTTTTATCTTCCACTGTGCAATTGCTCTTACTCAAATCCGAAAGATTTCCGATATTCACCCCCCTCTATCGGTTTTCTCGATCCAACACATGATTCCCAATTAATCGAAAGATCAACGGTTGACCTCAGAAACAATTCTAATACCCTTCAGCAGCTATAATGAATCGTGCCCCATTCCCTTCACCATCTTATACCCACTTGGTTCAGGACATGGTCTATGTGTGTCAGTCCCCACTAGGATGACTACGTCACACCTAGCCTAAGTAACGTTTTCTCGTCCTACGGATTCTAATTACTCTCATGTATTTAAGAGATTCATACTCTGAGCATGTCATGCTCTGGCCAGAGGCTTCGAGTAACAATCCGACGATAGGCCTTGGGTATACATCTCCTCGTAAGGAGTGGTGAATCCTTTGTAGGTTGTTCAAACATCTTCGGGCACTTCGGCTTATACCCAATCATCCTGGGGCCACACCTCCTTGGAGATGCTTGATTAAGATGTCAAAGTATAAGTCTCCATGACCAAGATGACTTGAACACCGCAAGTCAAAGGAACATCGCACTTAAGCTGCAGTAAGAATTTCACTGACATATCTATATGTAGACTACCATATGAAGTTTTACAGCCAGTCACTCCAATGAACTAGTTCCCTTAACTAGCATTCATGTTTATCTCCGGACATCTCAATGTCACCAGCCAGTGAGAATCAGCTGATTAGAGAATAACCCATGCTAGTCTCAACAGAACTGATAGTGTCCGTATTTATTAATTCATCGACTAGGGACAATTTCAATACTTCACAATTGCACATGTAGAGATAATCACTAGTTGTGAATTCATCACAAATTCTCTCATGCTGTGAATTGTATTGCGGACATTCAGTAAATGAGTTTAAGATCTCAATCAAATACACAAACATGTATACTCAAATAGTGAATATTCATTTATTAAAATAAATGATTACAATCATAAGGCGATTACCTTAGGACACTTCTCTCATATCACTAACAAACTCCCACTTGGCCTAATGCCAATCGCTACGGTGCCCAATACCACATGCTCTAACATGACCCTCAAACTTGCTTTGAGGCAAGGCCTTAGTTAAAGGATCCGCTAAATTCCTTTCAGTGGGAATTTTCTCAATTTGTATATTATTCCTACTTATAATCTCTCTGATCAGATGATAGCGGCGAAGCACATGTTTGGATCGCTGATGAGACCTTGGTTCCTTCGCTTGTGCAATAGCTCCATTGTTGTCACAGTAAATCAGTATTGCTTCATCAATGGTTGGAACCACACCAAGTTCCGAGACAAGCTTTTTGATCCAGACTGCTTCCTTTGCTGCTTCCGAAGCTGCAATATATTCCGCTTCCGTGGTAGAATCTGCTACGGTGTCTTGCTTGGAACTCTTCCAACTTATTGCCCCTCCATTCAAAAATAAATACGTATCCGGACTGAGATTTGGAGTTATCCTTATCTGTCTGGAAACTGGCATCTGTATACCCACGTATTACCATATCACCTTCTCCATATATTAGGAACACATCCATAGTGTTTCTTAAGTACTTGAGGATTGTCTTGACAGCCGCCCAATGTTCCATTCCTAGATCAGACTGGTACCTGCTTGTGATGCTCAGGGCATACGATATATCAGGCCTAGTACATAACATAGCATACATGATAGATCCTATCGCAGATGCATAAGGTATCTTACTCATGCAAATCCTCTCGTCTTCTGTGCGCGGACACATAGACTTCGAAAGGTTGATCCCATGCCTGATGGGAAGGTAACCTTTCTTGGATTCCGACATGCTAAACCTTTCTAGCACTCGGTCTATATATGTAGACTGCGAAAGACCAAGCAACCGTTTTGATCTATCTCTATAGATTCTAATCCCAAGGATATAGGTTGCTTCTCCCAGGTCTTTCATGGAGAAAGTTTTGGATAACCAAATTTTAACTGACTGTAAGACTGATATATCGTTTCCTATTAGTAATATGTCATCGACATATAACACTAGGAATACGACTGCACTCCCACTAACCTTCTTGTACACACAAGGTTCGTCAGGATTTTGTGAGAAATTAAACTCTTTGATTGTCTCATCAAAACGGATGTTCCAGCTCCTGGATGCTTGCTTTAGTCCATATATGGATCGTCGAAGCTTGAATACTTTGGTTTTATTAACCGATGTGAAACCTTCAGGTTGTACCATGTATACATCCTCAAGCAGGTTTCCATTAAGGAAAGCTGTTTTCACATCCATTTGCCATATCTCATAATCATAATGAGCTGCTATGGCCAGGAGCATCCGAATGGATTTAAGCATAGCTACTGGCGAATAGGTTTCGTCATAATCAATTCCTTGTTTCTGACGATATCCTTTTGCCAGTAATCTAGCAATAAAGGTAACAACATTACCTTCCATGTCGGTTTTCTTCTTGAAAACCCACATGCACCCTATGGGCTTAATCCCTTCAGGTGGGTTAACCAAGTCCCATACTTGATTTTTATACATGGAATCCATTATGACTTCATGGCTTCAAGCCATTTATCCCTTTCTAAATTTTTCAGAACATCTTCATAACTGATAGGTTCGTCATCGTTAATAAGTAACACGTCGTTCGATTCACTTATGAGAAATCCATATCTCTCTGGAATATTGCGTGTCCTATCAGACCTACGAAGAAGTGGTGTTGTTTTAGGTTCAACTGATAGCTCATCATTATAAGTTATTGATTGTGGGTCTAGACTAGGTGTCTCTGTAATGTCTATTGGTGTTTCTTGAACTTCTTCAAGTTCAATGCTACTCCCACTGTTTTCTTGTAAAAGAAATTCTTTTTCTAGAAATACAACATGCCTTGAAACAAACACCTTTTGTTTCAAGGGATGATAGAATTGGTAACCTTTCGTTTTCTTAGGGTATCCAATTAATAGACATTTATCAGACTTAGCATCCAATTTGTCTGATACAGTCCGCTTTACATAAGCAGGACAACCCCATATCTTTAGGTGAGATAAATGAGGTTTCTTACTATTCCACGTCTCATATGGAGTAGTAGAGACTACCTTGGTCGGGACTCTGTTTAGTAAGTAAACAGCTGTCTTAAGCGCATAGCCCCAAAAGGATTTTGGAAGAGTTGCATGATTCATCATACATCTAACCATGTCCATTAAGGTTCGGTTACGCCTCTCAGATACACCATTATGCTATGGTGTATATGGTGGAGTCCATTGAGACAATATCCCATTGTCCCTAAGATAATCTTGAAACTCTTGACTTAAGTATTCACCATCCCGATCGGATCGAAGTATCTTAATACTTTTGCCAAGCTGTTTCTATACTTTACTTCTGAACTCTTTGAATTTCTCAAAAGCTTCAGATTTGTGTTTCATTAAGAACACATACCCGAATCGTGAGTGATCATCGATAAAGGTAATGAAGTAGCTATAGTCTCCTTGTGCAAGAGTTGACATTGGTCCACATACATCAGTATGTATTAGACCAAGCAATTCTCCCACTGGTTTACCTTTTTCGGAAAAGGGTAATTTGGTCATCTTGCCTTTTAAGCATGATTCACATGTATCAAATGAACCAGGTTCAAATGATTCTAGAATTCCACATCGGTGTAATTTGGTCATGTGTTTCTTGCTTACATGGCCAAGACGACAATGCCACATATAGGAGTCTATTTGATTATCTATTCGAGCACGTTTGTTGCTAACTTCGATATTGAAAACGTCACCGTATAAATCTAACGTGTAGATACCATTGCATAAAGTTCCAGTCCCATAAAGAACACCATTTAATGTTATGTAACAACAATTGTTACTAAAAGTTAAATGATAACCCTTTTCATTCAAGCATGAAATAGATACAATGTTCTTTATTAACAAAGGAACAAAATAACAATTATCCAATTCTAAGACAAGTCCAGTAGGGAGCTTTAGCAAATATGTTCCGATGGCAATAGCAGCAATCTTTGCTCCATTTCCAACTCGCAAATTCGCTTCTCCCTTGATGAGTCTTCTTCTATTCCTTAGCCCTTGTATGTCATTACATATATGTGAGCTACACCCAGTATCAAATACCCAGGTGTACGAGGAAATAGAGTGACATTCAATAACGAAGATGCCTGAAGAGGATGGGGCATCGGATGCCTTCTTCTTCAAGGACTCAAGATAAACCTTGCAGTTTCTTCGCCAGTGGCCCTCCTTGCCACAGTGATGGTAAGTGCCTTTTGGTGCCTTTTCAATCTTTTTAGCCTTTTTCTTCCTTCCCTTATTTTGTTCTTTGGGCTTCCTCTTAGAGCCTTTCTTCGAGGAACCAACTAACAGTACCGTCTTCTGATCCTGCTTTACAGAAGGCTCTACAGTCTTCAGCAGGTTAAGCAACTCAGGAATGGTAGTCTCCAGTTTGTTCATCCGATAGTTCATCACAAACTGTGAGTAAGTCTTGGGCAAACAATACAGAATTAAGTCAATACTTAGTTCGTGATCCATTGCAAATCCGAGTGTGCCTAGTCGCTCAATGCACCCCAACATCTTCAACACAAACTGTGAAACAGAAGTGCCTTCCTGCATCTTAGAGGTGAAGAGGAGTCTGGAGACCTCAAACCTTTCAGATCTTGCCTGCTCGTCAAACAACTCATGAAGATGGAAGATGATGGTATGAGCATCCATATGCTCATGTTGCTTTTGTAGCTCAGGTATCATAGCGGCAAGTATGATGTAACTCGCAAGTTCAAAATCGGCCACATGTTTCTGATAGGCCACTAACTGGTCTGGAGTTGCATCTTCAGGAGGATGGTTGGGAAGTTGTTCTTCAAGGACATAAGCAAGCTTTTCTGCCTTGAGTCATCCACAGGTTTTGAAGCTAGTCCATGAAGTTTGGCCCAGTCAGCTTATTGGTGTCCAAAATGGAGCGCAAATTCAGAGAAGACATGATCAGGTAATTATCCTAGAAATGCAAATTGAGGTTATGAGATGAGAATGATAAAGAATGCATCAATATACATTAATTAAATCCTATTTATTTTTGAATTGAATAACCCTTTTTATCAATTCGGGAGATTGTAGGATCATCTCCAAATAGGTTGATATCCAACCATAGATAAGAACAACCATGGCTAGAGTCCATCAAGTTATTCTTAGCTATGAAGGTAGGTAATTATACCGATTACATATTATACATATGTAACTATCACATTATGCTATCAACTAATTGAATGTTTGCATAAATCATTGGGTTGTTAACTCATTAACAAGTATGCAACAATATACATAGCACCCAACTGCACCTCTCTTAACATCGACCTTGGTTGTGGCACAACAAATCGATGCTCCAAGCTTAAGGCTGACCCATTAATCAAGAAATAGTTTTAATATGGTTGGTGCTCATTCAACCGTTTAGTCAGGCTTGGATGTGTCCAACAACCAAAACTAAGGATTGACCTCTGACTCCAACTATATTAATCATAAACTAATTCCATGGTTTGAACATGTTGAGGTTCAAGTCAGGCATGGATGTGTCCATCAACCCAAACGAGAAACAAAACTCCGATTCTAACCATATTAATGGAAGGTGTTGACCTTAATATTTTGTAAGGGGTTTTGGGTCTCATCCTTTTCTTTTATGTACATTCATGACATATAATTATGTCATGTTCTAACGATTTCCTTAATAAAGTATGTATGTGACTTAATTTATCAAGTCTCATTAATTGAATTAGGAACCGGATTTCCTAATTCTAATTTCATACTTTATTCAAGGAATTGTTTTGGGAAATAATTTACTGAATTATCATAATCAATCTCGGAAATAATATGTTTAAGACTTTGATTTCTCTAAATCAAATCTTATTAAATTAAGAGACAGATTCCCTTAATTCAACCACATATTATTTTCATGAAAATCTTATTTAAGGAAATATACTCTATAGGAAACAATTTTTCTAATTAATTTTGGAGACAATAATATGTAAGAGCATCACCTCATAAATCAAATAAGGAAATTATCGTTTGAGAATCACCTCAAAAATTTCCAAGATTTTATCACATATTTTATTTATGGAAAATTAATATCAATAACTTAATTTGGATGACTCCCTGAGCCTCAATCCAAATTAAACATTTGACAATTTAAATTCAATTTAGGAAATTTAATTATAACAACTAACGTTAAATTGGACGGCTCCCCGAGGCTCAATCCAAAATAAAGAATTTTGTAAATAATTTAATTTCCAATTATAAATTTAAATGCCAATTAATATTCCCATAATTTGTCTAGACTTTCTTGAAAGAAAGTGCCCAAAATTGCGAGCTTTCCATAAATGGAAAGTATCCAAAAATAAAAGGTTTTCAGAATAATTGTAAGTTTCTGGTACAAAGAAAACTTACGTATTTCCAAAATTAGAAAATTTCCAAAATAGGAAATTTCCAAAATTGGAAAGTTTCCAAAAATGGAAGTTTTCACAATTATCATAAAATTTCAGAAACAGAGATATTTCAAAAGTTTGTGAAATTTCATGTGGATTTCCAAACTTTGAAATTCCTAAATCGAAAATTTACCATAATTGGAAAGTTTCCATAATTGAAATTTTTTTCAAAATTGAGATCATGATAAAGCTTTCCGCAAAACAATTATATGATTATGTCGAACACAAATCTCGGCTCTGATACCACTGTTGGGACTGGGTGCATGTTGACATGGATACGGGTTCGTAATTTTAAAATTAATTACGTGCAGCGGAAGGTTTAGCATAAATAATTTCTCTAAATCATTTAACTACGCATCTAAGCATGCAATTTTATCTTGTGTAGACATGATCATATATTTATAATTTTTTGCAGAAACTTAAACTAACTTACATATTACCTTGCGTAACTCGAAGGAAGGGACGACATCCAACCGTAAGCGACTCTTGGAAGCTCCGCATCTATTCGCGTCCACGTCGAGTATCTTCGGGATGACTTCGCAAACCCACGAGTTTCGTGTTCTCGAGAACTACTAGATTCTCCGAGAATGCGACGAGAAAAACCAAGAGAGAAGTCGGAAGACTAACCACAAAAGGATTGCCGGCTGGTGCTCCTTCTTGGGGCTGGTTGGCGCACGGCAAGAAGGGGAGAAGAGAAGGAGAGAAAGAGAGGGAGAGAGCCTATGCCTTCATCTCTATATTTTTCACACCCAAGCCTTGACTTAGGTCCTTTATATAGTGGTCTCTCAACCATCAAGCCTCTCAAATATGGAATAACTTATTCCATCATGCCATGTTTGATTTTATATCATGGTTAAAATCATATTTTAATTCATGATAAAAATCTTCTCTCCTATGGAATAAATTTCCTTATCATGGTAAATAAATTCATGATTGATTTTAATAAAATAAACCAATCCATGGTTCATTTTAATTTCCATGAAAAATAAACCAAACCTTGGTTTATTATATAAAAATATATATCATCCATAATTTTATAAAACAAACCACACTTGGTTTATTTTATAAATTGAACCAAAAACAAGGTTCTCTCCCTTTGTTGTGGCCGGCCAAGCAAAGAGGATGGAGACCCTCTTTGGCCAGCCCATCCAAGCTAAGCCCCAATGAATTAAACTTATTTAATTCATCTATTAAGTCTTCAAAAGACTTAGCCATTTTATGCTTCCGTTGCGTCTTTGAGAAATTCAGATTCGACTTATCGTTTGGCTCAACCAAACTTAATCTCTCTTGATTGGAAAATCTAATTTTCAACTCGTTTTAAATCCCTCGGATTACTCGTAGTGCGTGTGACTAAATAGGCTTTCGATTTATGTTGGCCGTCTATAATTAATCAATTATAGAACGATCATGAGTGGCACCTAGTAGTACATCATGATCCCCAATTAATCGAAAGATCAACGGTTGACCTCAGAAACAATTCTAATACCCTTCAGCAGCTATAATGAATCGTGCCCCATTCCCTTCACCATCTTATACCCACTTGGTTCAGGACATGGTCTATGTGTGTCAGTCCCCACTAGGCTGACTACGTCACACCTAGCCCAAGTAACGTTTTCTCTTCCTACGGATTCTAATTACTGTCATGTATTTAAGAGATTCATACTCTGAACATGTCATGCTCTGGCCAGAGGCTTCGAGTAACAATCCGACGATAGGCCTCGGGTATACATCTCCTCGCAAGGAGTGGTGAATCCTTTGTAGGCTATTCAAACATCTTCGGGCACTTCGGCTTATACCCAATCATCCTGGGTCCACACCTCCTTGGAGATGCTTGCTTAAGATGTCAAAGTATAAGTCTCCATGACCAAGATGACTTGAACACCGCAAGTCAAAGGAACATCGCACTTAAGCTGCAGTAAGAACTTCACTGACATATCTATATGTAGACTACCATATGAAGTTTTACAGCCAGTCACTCCAATGAACTAGTTCCCTTAACTAGCATTCATGTTTATCTCCGGACATCTCAATGTCACTAGCCAGTGAGAATCAACTGATTAGAGAATAACCCATGCTAGTCTCAACAGAATTGATAGTGTCCGTATTTATTAATTCATCGACTAGGGACAATTTCAATACTTCACAATTGCTCATGTAGAGATAATCACTAGTTGTGAATTCATCACAAATTCTCTCATGCTGTGAATTGTATTGCGGACATTCAGTAAATGAGTTTAAGATCTCAATCAAATACACAAACATGTATACTCAAATAGTGAATATTCATTTATTAAAATAAATGATTACAATCATAAGACGATTGCCTTAGGACACTTCTCTCATATCACTAACAAACACTATCAACCTTTGAATTCTACTAAGGTTAATATGGCCAAGTCTAAGGTGCCAAAGATACGTCTGATTCATCTTAGAAGGCTCTTTTCTCTTATTTGAGTTAGATGATGAGCTATTTACTTTAGTATGCATCGTGGGAGGTTTTGGTTCAAGAGTATACAAATTACCAACATTATACCCGAACAGATAATCTCTCTATTTCTTTTAATAATAACTTTATTATCAAAAGTAACAGAATATCCATCCTTAAACAACATAGAAACTGAAATTAGATTCTTTCTAAATGAAGGTACATAAAGGCAATCTCTCATAACTAACACTTTATTTCTCTCAAAAGACAAATAAAAAACTACCACTACAACCGCTGCCACTCTTGTAGCATCACCCATGTAGACCACGATTTCTTCATTAGCTAGCCATCGGGTTTCCTAGAACCACTGCAGAGTATTGCAGACATGGTCAGTGGCTCCTTTATCTACGCACTAGGTACTGGTAGATAGCACCGCTAAACATGTTTCAACGACTAAGGCTGAAGAAATACCTTTGCTTTGACGACGGGGGCAGTCTGCCTTCCAGTGCCCAGTTTGCTTGCATGTGAAGCACTTGCCTTTCGGCTTCTTCATGCCAGTTCGGGGTCCTTGCGATGCTCCTACCTTCTTGAACCCTCCTCGTTTCTTCTTCTTCCTGCCTTTCAGCACAGAAGGAGAAATCTTTTGTGCCACTATGGCTTGTGAGTTCTGACGAATAAGGCCCTCTGTCGCCTGGAGTTCTCCTAGCAGTTTAGCCAATGTATAATTCCTTTTGTTCATATTATAGTTGAGCCTGAACTGCTCAAAACTCCTAGGCAGAGACTGGAGTATAATATTGACCTGAGATTCCCCGTCGATTTCAGCTCCCAGTACCTCAATCTCATTGAGGTGAGCCATCATTTTTAGGACATGATCCCTTACGGGTGTCCCTTCAACCATAGAAGTCGACATCAGACTCTTCATCGTGGGATACCTAGCTGCTTGACCTTGGTGCCCGAAGAGATCTTTGAGGTTCAGTATCATGTCAGTAGCAGTGGACATGGCCTGATGTTGATGTTGCAGCACATTCAATATAGATGCCAGAATGTAGAACCGCGCCATCTCATCTGCCTTCTTCCACTTCTTGTAACGCTCCCTCAACTCTTCACCAGAGTCCTCTCTAGGCCTTTCCGGACATTCCTCGGAGAGTATAAATTTGTACTCTTCAACAGTGAGGACAATGTCTAGGTTCCTCTTCCAGTCTATGTAGTTTGGGCCAGCTTGTTTATTGTCCTTAAGAATTGTAGCTAGTGGGGTAAAGGCCATTATGAAAAACCTGAGAATCACAACATACACTACTTTAGAAATCGAAAATAAATTGATTCCTCTAAACAATTAATTTTCAAAATCAACCAACATCTCAAACACCGAGAATTTGCATGACATGTTAGTGTTGACGTATACAAACTCTACATTCGTTAGAGAAGGTTTTACCCATTAGTCTTCACTATCTTGTCAACCTAACTTTTTGACAAGTAAAACTAATAGTTGGTCAACTTCGACCCTACAAGTTATTAGCAGTGACTCCGTTGGGGAGCATACTAATAATTGTATCTAAGTGTTTACCATTGCACGACACTAAGGGAACCACATAGGATTATGTGCCTTCCGTTGGGGAAGTACACACGCTCTTCAATAATCCCCCATAATCTTTTCTGAACTTGTGATCCGCAGAACAAGCCTATCCGTTATGGAGGAAGACACTCAGAGCCAACGCGCGGGCTTGTTCGCACCAAATATCAGATTGCAATGGAGGCTGTGGGACCCTTAGGGTCTGGGTCCCTCTCCCACTTAGTAATTTATCTCGAGGAATTTTTACTAGCACAACCACACAACCATGCACATAACCAATAACATGAAAAAAAACATAAAGAAAATCCTAGATTTTCCAACTTTCATGGTCCTTGGTCTCTAATGTGCCTCCAGTCGTGTCATCACTTCATCCGCTCCTCCCTTCCTTCTGCGCCAGCTTCCTCGAGGGATCTCCGAGCTAAAATGAATATCTAATTATTTACATCATCGATCCTATACTCCACGAGGGAGTGTACATGAATTCTAGATCAACTGTAAAATAAAAAGCTCGGCTAAACATGTGTCGTATTTAATTACATAAAATTAAATACCTAGCCTCGTCAACCCCGAGGATTTAATTAATTACAACAATTTGCATATCAATCACACAACTACACATATTTGGCCATGAAGTTGGAATCTCGTGCCTGCAACATAAAGTTAGCCTACGCACATCCACACATCATCCAGCAAAATAACATGTATGATAAATGCAAAATTTAACCAATCCTAAACACACAAAGCCGGAAACCTCAGCTCTGATACCAATTGTTGGGTATAGCTTGGCGAGTTTCCAAAGCGAATACGTGGTCGATCCGAGAGACCTCTCCATGTCTACGGATTAAAACTTTAATCCGAATAGAGAACCGTCTCCCATCAACCGTCTTGTGCCGTATCAAATGATCCAAATTACAACTTGGCCAATTACCAAAATCGGCATTGTAATTTACTCAACCGTTCGACCGCGGAAAAGGCGATGAGTTGATCGTCGACTTTTGTGTTTATAGTCAGGGTCCAGTTAATAATTTATTCATCAAGATTTGGAATCAAAATAATAAATTATTAAACATAAAATGACGAGATATATAATCAAGGCACAAAATTGACATAAGGAAATACAAAGGAGCATGGAGAAAGATATACCTTTCTGATCACCTCGCGGTCTTCTACCTTATGTCCCACCCTTCACAGATGTTGTAGCGATCTTGGCCTCTATGGTCCCCGCAGGCAACCCTCTAGGCCCGAGACCCTACGGGTCTTCCCACCCCTGGCCAGTGGATTTTTGCCTTTCCCAGGATTCGAACTCTAGACCTCCAGGCCATGTACTAAAATTCCTAAATCCTGGTACCAAGTGAGCTATAGCTCACTTGGTACCAGGATTCAGGAATTTTAGTACATGGCCTGGAGGTCTAGAGTTCGAATCCTGGGAAAGGCAAAAATCCACTGGCCAGGGGTGGGAAGACCCGTAGGGTCTCGGGCCTAGAGGGTTGCCTGCGGGGACTATAGAGGCCGAGATCGCTACATAAAAAGGCGCCTTTTTTATTGTAACGACCTGACCCCTTGGCCCCTTGGGCGGCCCAACTGGCGGCCCACTTGGCGACCCTCGGCCCCTTGGGCAGCCAAATCCCATTTTGGCGGCCCCTTTGGCGACCTCTTGGGCGGTCGTTACTCACAAGTACTTCCCACCCCTGGCCAGTGGATTTTTGCCTTCCTCAGGATTCGAACTCTAGACCTCCAGGCTAAGTACTAAAGTTTATGAATCCTGATACCAATTGAGCTATAGCTCAATTGGTATCAGGATTCATAAACTCTAGTATTTATCCTGGAGGTCTAGAGTTCGAATCCTGAGGAAGACAAAAATCCACTGGCCAGGGGTGGAAAGACCTAGTGAGTAACGACACGGTTGTCGGTCGACGACATAGTTGGGCCGCCAAATGTTGATTTGGCCGTCAGGTTGTTGGGCCCGAGGGGCCAGGTTGTTGGGCCGTCAAATGTTGATTTGGCCGCCAATAGGTTGAGGGGTCGTGTCGTTACAATAAAAGGCGCCTTTTTATTGTAACGACCTGACCCCTTGGCCCCTTAGGCGGCCCAACTGGCGGCCCACTTGGCGACCCTTGGCCCCTTGGGCGGCCAAATCCCATTTTGGCGGCCCCTTTGGTGACCTCTTGGGCGGTCGTTACTCACAAGTACTTCCCACCCCTGGCCAGTGGATTTTTGCCTTCCTCAGGATTCGAACTCTAGACCTCCAGGCTAAGTACTAATTGGTATCAGGATTCATAAACTTTAGTACTTAGCCTGGAGGTCTAGAGTTCGAATCCTGAGGAAGGCAAAAATCCACTGGCTAGGGGTGGGAAGTACTTGTGAGTAACGACCGCCCAAGAGGTCGCCAAAGGGGCCGCCAAAATGGGATTTGGCCGCCCAAGGGGACGAGGGTGGCCAAGTGGGCCACCAGTTGGGCCGCCCAAGGGCCAAGGGGTAAGGTCGTTACAGACGTAGTGTGGGCGATGATCTACCACAAACCGAGATCACCCATGGCTCTCCAATCAATCACATTATCTTCTTCCTTCTAGCCAAACCCAAACCCTAGACCAAGGGTTGGCACCGCCACCCACCTTGCTTCCTTCTCCTTTGCGCCACCGGCCAAAGGTGACCACCAAGGCCACACCGACCAGAAGCAACCCTTTAGAAGGAGGTGAGGAAGAAGATGAAGGGAAATGAGAGCTTCCTTTCCCACCCTACCCAAGTTGAGAGCCACTTTCCTCTTTTGCTTGCTTGCGACGCCGCCAAAGGGCTTGCGCCGCCTCTCGCCGGCCGTTGGAGCTCCCTCCCTCACCGACACACACCACAAAAGGGAGAAGACCCTCCCTTTCTCTAGTGGTGGTAACCTACGGTATGGCTGAGGGAAGAAGAAGAGAAGAGAAGAGGATCCCTTCCTCTCCTTGCCGTGACCTAGGAGAGAGAAAAGAGGGAGAGGAGAGATTGCTTGGGTTGTGGATTGATTCTAATATTTATAGGGAGTAATTCCTTAATTAATCAGAGATTAATTCTTTAAATAATCAAAGATTATTCCCTCAATTAATCAAAGATTAATTCCTTTAATAACCAAAGATTATTCCCTGAATTAATTAGAGATTAATTCCTTAAATAACCGGCCTTGTATCATGACTCCTATGGGGTATTTATTGGGCTAAGATAGGGACCAAGAGGAGGAGTTGGATCTTGGACTGTTAATGGATCTAAACCCGATCCATTAATTAAGATCCATTCCACTAAAGGATCTTAATTGAACTTCCTCACCAACCCCCACATTTTCATATGGACTTCACATATTACGAGTCGTCCATCCCCCGTGTTTAAGATCTTGAATTCCCATTATTTAATTAAATTATAGATAGTTTAAATTAATTAACTTCTGGATCCTTGACTAGTACCACTTAACCTTATCATCGTGCCAGATCAAATCCACCTGTAGGGTTTAGCACGATGAACCTTTTGAGCTCATCAAGGTGGTATCATCATCCTGACTCACCAAGACACAGATTCGTCAATAATCATCGACACATCATATTATTAATATTATCTCCCAACTTACTAGGCGTGTCGATCTAACAGAATAGATTTCGCCCATTGGTAAATCAAAGAAATAAAAATTAATAATATATGCCCGATATTATTTTGGGATTAAGGGATCGTACTCCATAATATAAACTGAGGTCCTATCCAATTATCGATTCATTACAAATTGGATAACCTCGGGTTTCAGTCCTGCTCAATATACACAAAGCACACTAGTGTAATTCTATGATCAAGACCAACTACACCTAACTACACTACAACCATCCCGATGGGTTGTCCAATTCCATGTCAGTTGTGGGCCTCTTATTTATACTAAGCAAGGAACTGATAACACGATCTTCCGTGTGACACCACACACCATGTTATCTACAATGCAAAGTAATTGGACTTCGTGTATGTACTATTATAAACAAACACCTAGTGTAGTTATGATTCCCTTTTCATAATCAAGATGTTCATATAATAAAAGTCATGTCTTTCAATATACACATCTTACACATCCCACTCCCGGTAGTAGATTTTTGCCTTCCCCAGATTCGAACCCTAGACCTCCAGGATAAGTACTATAGTTCCTTGAATCTGGTAGCCAAGTGAGCGCGGGATTCATAAATTCTAGTACTTAGCCTGGAGGTCCAGAGTTCGAATCCTGGGGAAGGCAAAAATCCACTGGCCTGGGGTGGGAATTTCTTGTGAGTATCGACGGTCGACGACCAATGGGGCCAGGTTGTTGGGCCGCCAAAAATGGAATTTGATCGCCCAAGGGGCCGAGGGGTCGGGTCGTCGGGCCGGTTGTTACGTCTTCTGTGCGACACCACTCACCATGTTATCTACAATGCAAAGTATGAGACATTTTGTGCATATAATTATATAAATATACAACATGTGATTTTGTGATTCTCTTTCAAAATATAGATGTTCTTTAACCAAAATCAAGGCATTTAGTATACATCCTATCAAGGAAGTAAAGTCTTCCACCACCAATGAACCCAAGGGCCAATTGGCTAACAACCTTTGAATCCTACTAAAGGTTAATATGTCCAAGCTTTAGATACTAAAGGTATATATGGTTCATCTCAGAAGGAACCTTTCTTCTTATTTTTGGTTAGATGATGAGTTATTAACATCTAATTGCATTATGGGAGTTTTTGGTTTTAAAAAGGACTAATTGCCTATCAATGTACCTTAATAGATAATCCTTCTATTCTACTTTTATAATAAAAGCAATAGAATATCATATTCCAAAAACTGAACAATGGTTCTTTCCAAAAATTTAGGTATATAAAAGCAATCTTAGTAAAACCAAAACTTTATCATCCTATCTAATAGACAAATAAATAACTCCCACTGCAATAGTCATCTCCATAGCCTATCCCATGTAGCCGGTGATCTCCTCCTCAGCTAGTCGTCGGGTTTCCTGGAACCCCTGCATTGAAATGCAGATATGATTAGTGGCATCCGTATCTACACACCAGGTACCGGTAGATATCACTGCTAAACATGTTACAACGACAAAAGAAAAAGATATACCTGAATTATTACTCTGACGGTGGGGACAATCCGCCTTCCAATGTCCAGACTGCTTGCACATGAAACACTTGCCTTTCGACTTCTTCATGCAACTCGGAGGTCCCTGTAATCCTGCTACTTTCTTAGCCCCAGCGTATTTTTTCTTCTTCTTGCCTTTAGGTTTAGAAGTAGAAACCCCTTGAGCAATGAAAGTCTGTGAACTTTGAGGAGAAACCCCTTCTGTACTTCGAGTTCTGTCAGAAGTTCCACCCACGAATATGTACGTTTGTTCATATTGTAGCGTAGGCGAAACTTCTCAAAACTCATTGGTAGAGATTGGAGGATGAGATCAACCTGGGTTTCCCCATCGATTTGTGCTCCAAGGATTTCCATCTCTTTTAGCCAAGCCATCATTTTAAGAACATGTTCCCTCACGGGCATACCCTCTATCATGATGGTCATTCTCAAGTTCTTCATGACTTCTTGCCTAGCGGCCCGATTATGATTTCCGAAGAGTTGATCGAGTTTGGATGTTTTTGTTGGTGCAAGATGCATCAGTGATATCCTCCTCTAGTGTTTCAATGTTTAACAATATGCTTAAGTTAGTCATACACTAAACAAGGGAAGGGTGAGTCAAGAAATCAGTACCAAAGTGAAGAAAAGTCCTAGTTAACCTTGGCAATAAGTCCAGGTTCGAAGAATTGGGCACTAAGTCCTGATCATGGATTGGGCAATAAGTCCTGGCCGAGGGTTGGGCAATAAGTCCTGGTCGCGGACTAGGGATGAAGTCCTGATTCAAGGAATTGGGCAATAAGTCCTAGCCGAGGGCTGGGCACCGAAGTCCTGGTGAGTGAAACTGGGCACTAAGTCCTGGTGAGTGAAGCTGGGCAAAAGTCCTGGTGAGTGAAGCTGGACACTAAGTGTTGGATCGAGAGAACCGATATAGGGGGGTGAATATCGGAAATCGTTTTTCGGAAAACTTAGAGCAAGTACGCAGCGGAAATTACGAAAAATAAAATCACACAGAGACACTATCGATTTTACTTGGTTCAGAGCCTGTGCCGACTCCTACTCCAAGGCCCACGGTTGTTGACCGTTTACTTTGGGCAATTCTATATTAGGCGCAATAATAGTTTACAAGGATTGATTTACAAATTCAGTGCGGTAAACTAAATAATTAAAAATACTCTTCTTTTACCGACGTCCGATTGTCGGTTGACCTTTTCCGGAGCAGCGGGACGTCGTCGGCTCGAGTTGGACAGTTTCTGGAGCAAGGCGTGAGAGCAGAAGAGCGTGGAAGCGGTGTGTTCGAGATGTTCTTGGAAGCCTGGGCGTTGGGTGCTACTTATAGCACCTAGGGGCACCCTGGACGTCGGGGGCGCCCCCCCCCACCCCACGTGTCACTTGATCCGAGATTAGCTCGGTCAACCTCTATCCCACTCGAATAGGGATGAGGTTTGACACTGGGGGTGCCCTAGACGCTGAGGGCGCCCTGCTTGACTCCTTCCTCGCGGGCATCTCGGCTGGATAAGGGTGATTGGCTTCGTTGGCTTAGGCGCGGGGCACCTTGGCTGCTGAGGGCGCCCTGGGCGCTGAGGGCGCCCTGGTTGCTGTGGGCGCCCTGGCCAGTGAGCAGCCGAAGCCTTTGTTGCTTCGCTTGTTTTGTGTTGCCCCTGGGGGCACCCTGGACACTGAGGGCGCCCTGCTCAGTTACTTGCCTCTCTCCTTTGTGCATTCTGAGCTGTAGACACACGTTCCTTCAGTCCTGCATCCAGGGTTAGTCCAAAACAATATAAAACATTAGAGTATTATGTTTATACAGCCTTAGCTGTCTTGGTTCTGACTTTGGGCCTCCAAAATGGAGCCCTAGGTCGAACCGACGCCTACTGTTCCCTCTACGGGGAACGCGCCCTCACCTACTCCTCTCGGGAGAGTTTACCTGATGCCAACCGTTCCTCTGGTTGGACTTTTGCCTGACGGTCCTTTGCCAGGTCTTGGATGTCGAGCTGTCCTTCGCCCGGTGCCTAGCATTCCTTCGCTAGGGCTTCAGTCCCAAGCTGTCCTTCGCCTGGCGCCTAGCAGTCCTTCGCTAGGTTTTTCACTTTGGCATTCCTTCGCCAGTGACTAGCAGTCCTTCGCTAGGGTTTTTCACTCTGGCATTCCTTCGCCAGTGCCTAGCAGTCCTTTGCTAGGGCTTTTTACTCTGCACACTCAAGTGACATGTTAGATCACAAATAAGACTTAACTTTTGAACCCTGTTGCCATTATCAAAACACAGGTTTGACTTTGGTGCTTTCTGCACCAACAATCTCCTCCTTTTTGATTTATGGCAACCCTAGTTCAAAAAGTTAAGTTTAATAAAAAGCATAAAAATTTGTTCCCTCCCCCTGGAAGGAATCTCCCCCTAGATTTCTCAAAACGTCGTGGGGTTCTAAGTTAAAAATCTTTACTTAGAATGATTTTGCACTTTGAAAACTTAAGTTTAGATACTTTGGAAATCTTTTGATAACTTATGTTTTAAAAGTTCATAGAGGAGTTTTTTTTTTGAAAGTTTAGAGTACATAAAAAATTTGAAGCCTTAAGTTTAAAGTACTCAAAAGTTTTGAAAGATAAAAACTTAAGCACTTAGTAAACTTTGAAACTATTTAAGTACTTGGCAAATTTTGAAATAATTTAAGTACTTTTAAAATACTTATGGAAGTTTTGAAAAACTTAAAGTACTTATGGAGGTTTTGAAAAACTTAACCTTTAAAGTACTTATAAAAGTTTTGAAAAACTTAGGCTTAAAGTACTTATAAAAGTTTTGAAAAACTTAAGCTTAAAGTACTTATAAAAACTTAGTACTTAATAAACTTAAGTACTTAGTAGGATTTTCTTAAAACAAAAAAAACTTAAGTATTTCTAGAAAGGTTTTGAAGAGCTTTGAAAAGTAGCTAACTTTTTGAAAAAAATATTTTGAGAGAGAAAAAATTTGAAACATTTGAACTCTCTCCTCTAGAAAGGTTTTGAAGAGCTTTGAAAAGTAGCTAACTTTTTGAAAAATATTTTGAGAGAGAAAAAAAATTTGAAACATTTGAACTCTCTCCTTTCCTATCTCTCCCCCTTTGTCATATATCAAAAACAGATAGATATTGCAGAAATTAAATTGCATAAAAGAAATAACTTTCATGAATGAACATATTTGCATTATTTTGCTGTACTGAACCAATTTATGAGTAGACTTAGACCAAATCAGTTGATTTTCTCTTGTAGGGACCTGTCTATCCCATTTAGCTACTTACTAACTGTTATAAACATTAGTTTTTGCTAGGGTTAGTCAAGTTAAGTGTATCTGTTCAAGTTAGATTTTTTAAACTTGACACTTAACTTGATTGCTGTGAAATTTGTATTTAGTGCCCCAATTACTGCAGATGCACTGACTTAAAGCATCTTGAATTAAGGCAAAGACCTAAGCATCTCAACCCTTTCTAGGTTATCAACCAAAAGTACCCTAAGGTGCTTGTGAGATGCTGGCTACTAAATCTATAGGTGCATGTAGTTCTAGGGTTAGGGCCTAAGCTAAGTCCATTTGCGAAAAAATCCTAGTTTTAAAAGGGGGTAGTTTTGAAAGAAAACTAAGTCGAAAAAGATTTAAAACAAACTGATTTTGAAATTAAGTAAAACAGTTTTTCAAAATTCTATTTTTAGAAACTGATTTAAATCAAAAGCAAAAAAAACAATAGTAGAGTTAATCTATTCTACAGTGCACAATCCTAGCTGCCTTCTTAGTGAGCTGAACTCGGACTCAGGTAATTGTTTTGTGAATATATCAGCTAAGTTGGATTTTAAGTCTATATGGTTAAGTACTATCTCACCCCTGGCTACATGGTCTCTTACGAAGTGATGTTTAACTTCTATATATTTTGTTCTGGAATGTTAGATTGGGTTTTTAGTTAGATTGATTGAACTTATATTGTCAATAAATACCTGAGTCTGGGTGTAGTTGAGCTGGAAGTCCTTAAGAGTGTGCATCATCCATAAAAGTTGTGCTACACACTCTCCTAAGGCTACATACTCAGCTTCAGTTGTGGACAGAGCCACACAGTGTTGTTTTCTGCTGCACCAACTTACTAGACTGTTTCCTAACAGTTGGCAGCTTCCACTTGTGCTCTTTCTATCTAATTTACAACCAGCATAGTCAGAATCCGAGTATCCTGACAAATTGAAGGTTGAGGTTCTAGGATACCAAATCCCTACATTTAGGGTGCCCTTTACATATCTTAGTATTCTTTTTAGGGCTGCTAAGTGTGTTTCCTTAGCACAGGTTTGGTATCTAGCACAAATCCCTACAGCAAAAAGAATGTCAGGTCTACTCACTGTAAGGTACAGTAGACTACCTATCATACTTCTATACAATTTGAGGTCTACTGGCTTACCATCAGGGTCACTATCTATTTTTACATTAGTTGCCATGGGGGTATTTATGCTTTTAGAGTTATCCATTTTAAATTTCTTTACTAACTCTTTAGCATATTTGGTTTGATGGACGTAGTTTCCATCTCTAGTTTGTTTGATTTGTAGTCCTAGGAAAAAGGTAAGCTCACCAACCAAGCTCATTTCGAATTCATTTTCCATTATCTTTACAAATTCTTTTAGGAAGTTTGTGTTGGTGGATCCAAAGATTATATCATCTACATAAATTTGGGCAATAAATATATCTTTTTCTAGGGTTTTAATAAATAATGTTGAGTCAATTTGTCCTTGTTTAAATTCTTTAGAAGTTAAGTAAGTTGATAAACATTCATACCAGGCCCTAGGTGCTTGTTTTAACCCATATAGTGCTTTAGTTAATTTGTAAACATGGTCAGGTTTGTCTAAGTCCTCAAACCCAGGGGGTTGTCCTACATAAACTTCTTCTTTAATGAACCCATTTAGGAAGGCTGACTTTACATCCATTTGGTATAGCTTAAATCCTTTATGGGATGCAAAGGCTAATAACATTCTAATGGACTCAAGTCTAGCTACTGGGGCATATGTTTCATCGTAATCTAATCCCTCTACTTGGCTGAATCCCTTGGCTACTAAGCGAGCTTTATTTCTGACTATTTCTCCTTGATCATTTAGCTTATTCCTAAAGACCCACTTAGTGTCTATGATGGATTTGCCTTCAGGTTTAGGCACTAGTTCCCAGACTTGGTTCCTCTCAAATTGGGCTAATTCTTCTTGCATAGCTATGATCCAATCAGGGTCAGGTAGGGCTTCATCTATAGTTTTGGGTTCTATTTTTGATATCATAGCTATTTGACTAAGGTTTCTATAGGAGGATCTAGTCCTGACTCCTAGAGTTGGATCACCCACAATTTGATCGGTTGGGTGACTATGTCTGGGGTTCTTGGTTCTCCTAGAACTTGGTTCAGCCTCAGGTCCGGCTGGTCGGTTTGGTTCATTGTTCGATTCGGCTCTTTGGGCTGGTTCATTTGTTGGTTCAGTTGACTCATTAATTGGTTCAATAGTTAGTTCGTTTAAGGATTCAATTAAGGGTTCACTAATTTGTTCATTATTTTCTTGATCAGAATTTGATGAAGTTAGGTTTGGATTGTCAGATGTTGAGTTGACTTCTTCATCAAATATTAAGTTAGTTGTTTCTTCAATTTTCTTAGTTTGTTTGTTGTAAACTCTATAGGCTCTACTTGTGGTTGAGTATCCTAGGAAGATACCTAGGGTTGATTTGGATTGAAATTTCCCTAAGTAGTCTTTGGTGTTTAGGATATGAACTTTGCATCCAAAGACC
The DNA here is from genome assembly GCA_024364735.1 of Boesenbergia rotunda. NCBI lineage: Eukaryota > Viridiplantae > Streptophyta > Magnoliopsida > Zingiberales > Zingiberaceae > Boesenbergia > Boesenbergia rotunda. Next base: position 799,212 of record JAGFNQ010001577.1, read on the forward strand.
CTTAGGTAGTGTAGATTTGGGAGCCTATGGTAGTACAGTTCATAGGGTGTTTTGTTGTGTCGCTTGTTAATTAGAATCCTATTTTGGATGTAACAAGCCGTACTAATTGCTTCTGCCCAATATTGGTTTGCTAAGCTAAATTCGTTGAGCATTGCCCTAGCGGCTTCTTGTAAGATTCTATTCCTTCTTTCGACTATCCCATTTTGTTGGGGGGGGGGGGTTCTAGGACATGAAAATTCATGCAAATACCCATTGACCTTACAGAATTCCTCGAACCGTTGATTTTGAAATTCTCCCCCGTGGTCACTCCTAAGTCTTTTAATTTTAGTATCGTTTTGATTTTCAATCAATTTACAGAAATCATTAAATAGTTTTAAGGTTTCATCTTTGGTTTTTAGAAACCTATCCCAGGTAAACCTAGAGTAATCATCAACTATTACTAAGCAGTATCGGTTCCCACTTAGTGACTTGACTCCATGTGAATCAAATAGGTCAAGGTGCAGGAGCTCAAGTGTGGTTTGAGTTAGATCAGATTGAATTAATTTGTGATTAGATTTGGTTTGTTTACCTTGATTACATGATTCACATATTAGGTTTTCATTATTTTTAATTTTGGGGATACCTTTGATTAGGCCAAGTTGGGTGACTTTTGAGATAGTTCTCAAATTGGTATGACCTAGTCTCCTATGCCAGAGGTTCGATTGTTCTAACTGAGTTAACATACATTTGGGTACTAGGGGAAGGCTTATAGTGTATACATTATTTTTCCTAGTGCCCTTAAGCATGATTTCTGAGTCTTGTACATTTCTAATCAGGCAGTCAGAATTGTTGAAAGTGACTATATAACTAGAATCACATAACTGACTTATACTAAGCAGGTTAAAATTGAAGTTTTCAACCAAAAGAACTTTCTTAATAATAAAGTTAGATTTAAGCTCAATATTACCTGACCCAATTACCTTGAGTGTAGCATTGTTGCCAAATGCTACTGAGCCTAGGTTCTTGAGCTTGAGTTTGGTGAACTTCAATTTATCTCCAGTCATATGTCTGGAGCAACCGCTATCCAACATCCATTGGTCCAAATCTTTATGTCCATATACATAAAGAATTTTATTGATTTGGATCCAATTAGAGTTAGGAATAGCTTAAATTGATTTTCACTGACTAGTCTGTCTCATCCAAATCTAGGGTTCTCAATCACGTTAGCCTTATAGGTTTTGTGAGACAGGTTTTGATAAAAGAATTTTTGAAAACCATGATTTATTTTGAAAATCTTAATTAATTTTTGAAAATATTTCAATTTATTTTGAAAGAGAATGTTTGAATCTATACTTAACTGAAAATTGTGTTAGATTTGAATTTTGCAAAAAGTAATTTGAATTTGAAATTCAAAAATTGGCTTCCAGGTCTTGGCGAGGCACTAGGCCTTCTTTGGCCGTAGCCTTATTGGATCATCAACCCTTTCCTTGACAAAGCCGTTTAATGAAGTTTCATTTTCAAAATTAATCTTTGAAAAAGTTCTGGTCTAACTAGTTTGGATTTTGGATCGGTAGCTTCGGCTAGTTTCACCCGTCTAAAGAGACCAAGTGAACTTGATCTTATTAGAATTGGTTTCCCTAACGTACTATCATCTCACCTCCACCCAATACTACGTTGTCATGTTTCAGTTAAGTTTGTTTAGTCCTTAAACTAACCTATGTCTAAGCATGGTAAATTGCAGAAATTTAAATAAACAATCAATCAGGCAAATTGCAAGAATTAAGTTTTATTTAACAATAAAAATAGTTTTTAATTTGGCTCGCCCTGGACTATAGCCACGATAATGATTAGGCAAGATGTGAATCTTGTCCTTGGGGATCCAATACTGATTTGATCCAGTTGGTTTGTTCAGGCACAATTTAGGTACCCATGCCTGAACTTTACTTCTGGACTGATTCAGTACAGCAAAGTAAGATCTTTGTCGGGATTTGGTTCTATAGCCAAGTCCAGATCGATTTAGAACAGACTTCTGTTTTCCAAGAATCATGTCAAGACCCTTGGAACCAGAAGTGAATCGTTCTAAGGCCGCTCTAAGATCCTTAACCTGAGTTTTCAGGGAGGAGTTCTCTTTCTCAAGTTTTTCAACTTGAGTAGGACTTCCTTCTTGAACTTTCTCGGTTAAGGATTTAGAGTCAGCTCCCTCTTTCAGGAGTTTTACTTCCTGTCGGAGGGATTCGACTCGGAGTTTAGCTTTCGCCAAATCTCGAGAAAGATATGAAATTAAATCGTTTAATTGACTTTTATTGAAACCGCTTACCTTGATTTCGCCGTCTTCTGAAAAGGTTAGTTTGCCGTCGTCCTTTTCTGACTCTGACTCGGTCTCGACTTCTTCTGAAGCAGTCAGTGCTAGCAGGTTTGACTGGGGTTCTTCTTCTTCTTCTTCTGATGAAGATTCGTCCCAGGTTGCTTGGAGTGCTTTCTTCCTTCTTGTCTTTTTGTTCTCCTTTAGATTTGGGCACTCCGTCTTGTAGTGGCCCTACTTCTTGCACTCGTAGCAGGTTACGTTGGGCTTGTTTTTGTTATTCATGGGTTCAGCTGGTTCGTCCTTTCTTCGGCTTGTCCTCCGTGTGTTGACTTGGTTTTTCAATTTTTTGTAGTAGCTTCGGTCCAGTAGGACCAGCTCAGATTGATCTCCTTCTTCGTCTTCTGCGTCTGAGTCTGAGTTAGACTCGGGTTCAGGTTGAGGTTTCTTCTTTGTTGATCTTCCAATTTTTCCTGTAACAAAAGCAATTCCTTTCTCGACCATTTTGGAGTTAGTTTGTTCGTACAGTTCTAATTCGGAAAATAATTCGTCTAATTTAATTTTAGAAAGATCCCTTGAGACCTTGTATGCATCTACCATAGATGCCCACAAGGTATTTCTAGGGAAAGCGTTTAGGGCATACCTTATTAGGTCACGGTTTTCTACCTTGTGACCTATAGTGTGAAGACCGTTCATCAGCTCTTGTATGCGTGCGTGGAGTTGGGCTGCTGTTTCAGTGTCGGCCATCTTGATGGTGTAGAGTTTGTTCAGGAGCAGATCTCTCTTACTGATCCTGGTGTCTGACGTTCCTTCATGCAGTTCGATCAGCATTGCCCACAGCTCCTTTGCACTGTTGAAGGGGCCCACTCGGTTTAGCTCTTCTTTTGTTAACCCGCATTGTAGGGGTTGAGTCGCCTTTGCGTCGGCTTCTATTTTGCGCTTTAGGGTGTTGTCCCATCCTGAGTAGGTCTGCGCTACTCCTTCGGCGTTTTTGGGGATCTCTAGTCCGGACTGGATGATGATCCACATGACCACCTGAGTTTTCAGGTGGACCTCCATTCGACTTTTCCAGTAGGAAAAGTCTTCTCCACTGAAAAGTGGAGGTCTGGCGGTGCTAAATCCTTCTTGCATGACCATTTTAATCTGAAATAGAAAATTAAAAATTTTTTTTCCAAGACTAGGTCTTGGATTAGTAGTGCGGGATGAATAAAATGAAATAGCGAGGGGTGTTGCACCAACCTCGATTAATGAAAAAAATTCGAACGAAATATTTAAAGAAAATTCGAACGAGAAAAAGAAAAATAAAAATCCGAAAAAAATTTCAAACTGGTGGTTGCACCAAGTTTGAACTTCCCCGCTCTGATACCACTTGTTGGATCGAGAGAACCGATAGAGGGGGGGTGAATATCGAAAATCATTTTTCGGAAAACTTAGAGCAAGTTCACAGCGGAAATTACGAAAAATAAAATCACACAGAGACCTATCGATTTTACTTGGTTCGGAGCCTGTGTCGACTCCTACTCTAAGGCCCACGGTCGTTGACCGTTACTTTGGGCAATTCTATATTAGGCGCAATAATAGTTTACAAGGATTGATTTACAAATTCAGTGCAGTAAACTAAATAATTAAAAATACTCTTCTTTTACCGACGTCCGATTGTGGGTTGACCTTTTTCGGAGCAGCGGGACGTCGTCGGCTCGAGTTGGACAGTTTCTGGAGCAAGGCGCGAGAGCAGAAGAGCGTAGAAGCGATGTGTTCGAGATGTTCTTGGAAGCCTGGGCGTTGGGTGCTATTTATAGTACCTAGGGGCGCCCTGGACGTCGGGGGCGCCCCCCACGTGTCACTTGATCCGAGATTAGCTCGGTCAACCTCTATCCCACTCGAATAGGGATGAGGTTTGACACTGGGGGAGCCCTAGACGCTGAGGGCGCCCTGCTTGACTCCTTCCTCGCGGGCATCTCGGCTGGATAAGGGTGATTGGCTTCGCTGGCTTAGGCGCGGGGCGCCTTGGCTGCTGAGGGTGCCCTGGGCGCTGAGGGCGCCCTGGTTGCTGTGGGCGCCCTGGCCAGTGAGCAGCCGAAGCCTTTGTTGCTTCGCTTGTTTTGTGTTGCCCCTGGGGGCGCCCTGGACACTGTGGGCGCCCTGCTCAGTTACTTGCCTCTCTCCTTTGGGCATTCTGAGCTGTGGACACAGGTTCCTTCGGTCCTGCATCCAGGGTTAGTCCAAAATAATATAAAACATTAGAGTATTATGTTTATACAGCCTTAGCTATCTTGGTTCTGACTTTGGGCCTCCAAAATGGAGCCCTAGGTCGAACCGACGCCTACTGTTCCCTCTACGGGGAACGCGTCCTCACCTACTCCTCTCGGGAGGGTTTACCTGATGCCAACCGTTCCTCTGGTTGGACTTTTGCCTGACGGTCCTTTGCCAGGTCTTGGATGTCGAGCTGTCCTTCGCCCGGTGCCTAGCATTCCTTCGCTAGGGCTTCAGTCCCAAGCTGTCCTTCGCCTGGCGCCTAGCAGTCCTTCGCTAGGTTTTTCACTCTGGCATTCCTTCGCTAGTGACTAGCAGTCCTTCGCTAGGGTTTTTCACTCTGGCATTCCTTCGCCAGTGCCTAGCAGTCCTTTGCTAGGGCTTTTTACTCTGCACACTCAAGTGACATGTTAGATCACAAATAAGACTTAACTTTTGAACCCTGTTGCCATTATCAAAACACAGGTTTGACTTTGGTGCTTTCTGCACCAACACTAGGTCCTAGTGAGTTAAGCTGGACAAAAGTCCTGGTGAGTGAAGCTGGGCAAAAGTCCAACCGGATGGGCCGGGTGGCAACCCTTTCCTGAGAGGAGTAGGCGAAAGGCGCATTCCCCGGGAAGGGAACATAGGCATCGGTTCGACCTAGGGTTTCGCAGGAAATTCACAGTCAGAACCAATCTTTAAGGCTAAGGGTACATATGTCTTGTGTTTGTGTATTTTGCAGGTACCTAGAATTGGAGGCAAGGCTGACAAACAAACACAAAAGTGGTTGAAACACAGCTTCCTTGGTGCCCCCATTGAACCAGGGTGCCCCCATTAAGCCAGGTGACCTGGATGCCAGGCGCTTGGATGATCCAGGCGCCCTGGAGGGTCTATGGGGCCCTGGAACAAGGATTTATCAGCTTCGCGAAGATAGCATTCCAGATGATGTTTTGATCGCAACTGAGGCACCCCATAGTAAGACAGGTGCCCAACAAGAGGCTATATAAAGGGGTTCGACCCTTCAACTCAGATACCCATTCATGACATCATTCTAAGCATTCTAAGTGATGATAAAGTGCTAGAGACGAAGCTCTGCGACCAAGGAGGCTCCAGGGGGAAGTGCGCGGCACTTCACGAGTTCTAGATCGGCCGTGCGCTCGACTTTTTGTTTGGTTTGCATTTACTTTTTCCATTTACTTTTAATAATATTTTGATTGTCAAATGTGCACTATAAGATGGGTTTCTCCGCCTCTGGAAAGTCCAGAAAGGAGACCATTAGTGGACGGGCATTTCCCGTGCTTAGGCCTTGGATGTACTAACCTTGGGGGGTTTGGGAACCAAGTAAAAAACCTGTGTGCACTTTGTTGTTTGGTTTTTCGTTCTGTTTATTTTTCCACTGTGCTACTAACTCTGAATAGAACGATCCTCAAAGTTTATGACACACTTTCTGCAAGATTTTTAACAAGTCGATATCCCCCTATCGACGGCACCGGTCCCCACAAGTGATATCAGAGCCTGGTAGCTCTTCACTGGACTAATAGCAGACGGAGCAAAGATGTCAAGAGTTGAGGGGGAGCCGGGGGTGAATCAGGTATATTTTTTTAATTATGGTAAATTTTAAATTTCATATTACATGTTTTTAGTGCAGGGAGAGAGGACACTATAAAAATCAGTGTCCTACTCATAAGACTTGATCTTCACCACCGGCGGCAAAGGAGGTACTAGCGCCAGGAGTTTGGAGGGACAAGAGTCACATCAAGTGCTTCAAATGTCAAAAGCATGGACACTACAAGAATCAGTGACCATCCAAAGTACGAAAAGTTTATGTTTGTAAAAATTTTCAAATTCCTACACAGTCGTATAGCAATGTTGATAATTTTTCTAAAAAATTAGACTTTTTGCATAGTCAAATTAATGTATTGCATGACAAATTACTAAATGTAGATAATATTAAAATATCAGAAATTAACTCTTTAATCTTTAATATCAATGCAACAATTTCTAGAATTAATTCTAATATTTTATCAAATAATGTTAAGAATAATAATACTTCTCATAATATTATTGATAATGATAAAATTAACATTAATCCATTAACTTAGAATATTACTGAGGATATTTAAGATAATTCTGAGAATTTTAAAGATAATTTTGAGGATATCAAAGATAATTTTGAGGATGCCAAAGATAATTCGAAGGATATCGAAAATAAAACCTCTTTAACTAGTAGCCCTGAAAACTATTCTACCTACTATGAAAATGTAGAAGGATATAACTTTGATGATGATGATGAGGAGGAAGATGAATTTTTTAGAATCAAGGCTACAGGTAACAAAATCTATAAAAATTCAAACAAAGCAGAAGTGTTAGATAAACTTGAAAACTTAAATGAAGATGAAATAGTAGATAAGTCAGACATTTTTGAATTAATGAAAATGATGCAATTAAACCCACAACTATTATCTAACCTAGAAATTTTAAAACTAAAATCAAATTAAACTTTAACAACCTTAATTAAATCTTAATTAATTTTTACCTTAATTTAATTCTTAATTATTTCAACCTTAATTAAATCATAATTAAACCTTACCTTAATTTAATCCTTAATTATTTTAAGCTTAATTAATTTTTTTTAATCCTTATCTTAATATTTTAACCTTAATTAATTATTTTTAATCCTTACCTTAATTTAATCCTTAATTATTTTAACCTTAATTAATTTTTTTTAATCCTTACCTTAATTATTTTAAGCTTAATTAATTTTTTTAAATTCTTACCTTAATTATTTTAAGCTTAATTAATTTTTTTAATCCTTACCTTAATTTAATCCTTAATTAAATTTTATTTTAATTTTTACCTTAATTTTATCCTTAATTATTTTAACCTTAATTAATTTTTTGTATACTTACCTTAATTTAATCCTTAATTATTTTAACTTTAATTAAGGATAATTAATTTTTGACAACATAAATTAAACCTAAATTAATTATTAATTCTCAACAATTAAACCTTAATTAAGTTTTAATTAATTCCTAATTAATTTAACTCCAATTAATCCTTAGTTAACTTAAATCTAATTAATTCTCTAATTAATCCTTAAATAATTTTGATCTCGAATTAAATCTTAAAATCTTAAATTCATTTAAAACTTAAATTCAAAATTAAAACTTAAATATGTCTAAGTGGGTTGACATATTCGTGGGTTCACACAATATGTATCAAATCGAGAATTTGATACATTATTACAAACTTAATTAAAAATGTCTTGACTTGATTGAATCATGCATAAATGTCATGCTCATGCATTTGCTAATTTTTTTTAAATATATGTCATGACATTCATGTTTAAATTTCTGCATGATTTAGAATGGTTAATTAAGGTCAAATGACTTACTTGAAACTTGTACAACATAGTATTAGATGGAGGTGAGATGATAGTACATTAGGGAAGCCCTTCTAAAAAGGTCAAGTAGGGTAAGACGTACCCTACTTGGTCTGTTTAGTTTGGTGGAATTAGCCGAAGCTACCGATCTAAAACCTAAGCTAGTTAGACCAAAATTTCTCAAGAAGTAATTTGAAAATGAACTTTCGGTAAAAGACTTTGTCAAGGAAAGGGTTGTTGCTCCAATAAGGCTACAGCCAAAGAAGACCTCTGTGCCTCGCCAAGACCTGGAAGCCAATTATCGAAACTCATTTCTAAATTACTAGGTGATAAATTTGAATCTAACACAAGTTTTAATTAAATTTTAGATTTAATAGTAATTCGAAGAAAAATTATTCAAGCATCTCACAATACACCCATAAGGCAACCATGCTTGCTTGTACTGAGACATTTAGAATGGGTGAGATGTTAATGACTAATAAATTGAAAGATACTTTTCAAAATTATTTTCAAAATTCTTTGGATATTTTTCTAAACATCTATTTTCAAAATAATGTTTCAACATAATAATATTTTTATGGATTTCATGCTTGCCTGATTGCTTATATATAATATACATTTTCAAAATTATATTTTTTTGTAAAATTATTTGACCTACACAATTGACACAAGCCTTTTAGGTCAACACTAAAGTCCCTTAAGACACTTAGTTAGAGTCAAACAGTGTCAAATTCAGGGGGAGTGTTTTTGGTAATTCAAAAATAAATCTTTTCAAAAATTCAGATTTTTCAAAAACTTTATGCTTTACAAATCATTATCATATCAAAAACGTTTTCGAAAAATATTTCAAAAACTTATTACATTTTATTCTTTCAAAAAACTGTGCCTTAAAAATTACAATCATTTCAAAATGTATCTTCGAAAAATTATCTCAAAAACTTAGTTTATCCTTCAAAATATTCTTTTGAAAATTATGTCTTTTATCATAATATTTCAAAATACATTGCAAGAATTGTGCTTATTACTCTTTTGATTTTGATAAACCCTAAAGATACATAGGGAGTCTTCTTCATGATCCACAAAAACTCCTAGGATTGTGTCAGATTTAGGGGGAGTCTATGTCAAAAGAAATTAATTCTATTTTCTGACAATTTCAAAACTATTAGATAACTCTTTTGGTTTGAATCAAACCCTAAGACTCAGAGGAAGATCACTTGTAGTCAAGAAGCTTTCGAGGACTGTGTCAAGGTTAGGGGGAGGTCAAACTAAATGAATTATTGAACATTTCAAAATATTATGTTTTCATACACTGTATTTTCAAAATCCTTTTGAAAACATCAGTATTTTTTCTTCAAAATACTATAATTTTAAAGTCATTTCTTTTAAAATCACTTTATGAAGATAATTATACTATCATTTTCAAAAATTTATTTTTGAAAATATTTAATCACTTTTGAAAATAATCTTACTTGAGTTTGGAAAATTACTAGGACACTTATGGATATGCCCTTGTTGTTAACAAGGTTTCCTAGGATTGTGTCAGATTAGAAGGAATCCAAGTCAAGAACTTATTTTCAAAATTATTTTGACTTATGGAATTGATTTGAAATAACATTTGGATGAATTTGGAGAATTTCCATGACACTTAGGAAAATATCCTTGTAGTCAACAAGGTTTCCTAGGATTGTGTCAGACTGGAAAAGAAACCAAGTCAATTAAAATATTATGTTTTAAAACAAAATTTCATTAAAAAGACTTTATCTTGCGAAAATAATTTAAGTGCAAAATATTTTTCAAAATACGAATATTTGTTAAGTGCAAAATATTTTTCAAAGCACTAATACTTTTTAAATATACAAAATTTCTCTAAGAGAAAATCTTTTCTAAGCACAAAATTTTTCTAAGTGAAAATCTTTTCTAAGTGCAAATTTTTTTGAAGATCTGTTCTAAATGAAAATTTTTCTAAGGCAATATTTTTCTATGTGCAAAAATTTTCTAAGTTCGAAATATTTTTCTAAAAGTACAAAATATTTTTCCAAGTGCATAATACTTTTCAAAGTACAATTTTTTTGTGCAATTTAAGTACTTTGTTTTTAAAACTAGTATATAGTTTTTTTTAAACAAAAAGAAGCATCAAAATATTTTCTCAAAGAATTATCCTATGTACTTTCAAAAGGAAAAGAAATTTTCTTTTCATGAATTTTTTATTATTGGTGCAAGTTTTTTTTGTCATTTTTATGATGTATGACAAAGGGGGAGAGAGAGCTTAAGCTAGAATTTTTTTTCTCCCAAGGATCAAAGGTTAAAATCAAAATGTTTTTCCAAGGAGAGAGCTTATGTTAGAATATTTTTTCCAATGGTCAAAGTTTAAATCAAAATGGTTTTTCAAATTTTTCAAGTTTATCCCAAGGATCATAACTTAACCCTTTAATCCAATCTAACTTAAGATATTGCCAAACATCAAAAAGGGGGAGATTGTTGGTACAAGATGAATCAACAATATCCTCCTCTAGTGTTTCAATGTTTTACAATATGCTTAAGTTAGTGATACACTAAACAAGGGAAGGGTGAGTCAAGAAATCAGTACCAAAGTGAAGAAAAGTCCTAGTTAACCTAGGCAATAAGTCCTGGTTCGAAGAATTGGGCACTAAGTCTTGATAATGGATTGGGAAATAAGACCTAGCAGAGGGCTGGGCACCGAAGACTGTTGGGTCCGGGTGCATGATGACATGGATGCGGGTTCGTAATTTTAAAATTAATTACGTGTAGCGGTAGGTTTAGCATAAATAATTTCTCTAAATCATTTAACCACACATATAAGTATGCAATTTTATCTTGTGTAGACATGATCATATATTTAAAATTTTTGCAGAAACGTAAACTAATTTACATATTACCTCGCGTAACTTGAAGGAAGGGACGAGATCCAACCGTAAGCGTCCCTTGGAAGCTCCGCCTCTATTCGCGTCCACACCAAGTATCTTCGGGATGACTTCGCAAAGCCACGAGTTTCGTGTTCTCGAGAACTATTAGATTCTCCGAGGAAAAACCAAGAGAGAAGTCGGAAGACTAACCACAAAAGGATGACCGGCTGGTGCTCCTTCTTGGGGCTGGTTGGCGCACAGCAAGAAGGGGAGAAGAGAAGGAGAGAAAGAGAAGGAGAGAGCCTATGCCTTCATCGCTATAAAATCACACACCCAAGCCTTGCCTTGGGTCCTTTATATAGTGGCCTCTCAACCATCAAGCCTCTCAAATATGGAATAACTTATTCCATCATGCCAAGTTTGATTTTATATCATGGTTAAAATCATATTTTAATTCATGATAAAAATCGATCAAGTCTCTTCTCTCTTATGGAATAAATTTCTTTATCATGGTAAATCAATCCATGATTGATTTTATAAAATAAACCAATCCATAGTTCATTTTAATTTCCATGAAAAATAAACCAAACCTTGGTTTATTATATAAAAAATTTATATCATTCATAATTTTATAAAACAAACCACACTTGGTTTATTTTATAAATTGAACCAAAAACTTGGTTCTCTCCCTTTGTTGTGGCTGGCCAAGCAAAGAGGATGGAGGCCCTCTTTGGCCGGCCCATCCAAGCCACGCTCCAATGAATTAAACTTATTTAATTCATCTATTAAGTCTTCAAAAGACTTAGCCATTTTACGCTTCCGATGCATCTCTGAAAAATTCAGATTCGACTTATCGTTTAGCTCAACCAAACCTAATCTCTCTTGATTGGAAAATCCAATTTTTAACTCATTTTAAATCCCTTGGATTACTCGTAGTGCGTGTGACTAAATAGGCTTTCGATTTATGTTGGCCATCTATAATTAATCAATTATAGAACGATCATGAGTGACACCTAGTAGTACATCATGATCCCCAATTAATCGAAAGATCAATAGTTGACCTCAGAAACAATTCTGAAATCCTTCAGTAGCTATAATGAATCGTGCCCCATTCCCTTCACCATCATATACCCACTTAGTTCAGGACATGGTCTATGTGTGTCAGTCCCCACTAGGCTGACTAAGTTACACCTAGCCCAAGTAACGTTTTCTCGTCCTACGGATTCTAATTACTCTCATGTATTTAAGAGATTCATACTCTGAACATGTCATGCTCTGGCCAGAGGCTTCGAGTAACAATCCGACGATAGGCCTCGGGTATACATCTCCTCGCAAGGAGTGGTGAATCCATTGTAGGCTGTTCAAACATCTTCGGGCACTTCGGCTTATACCCAATTATCCTGGGTCCACACCTCCTTGGAGATGCTTTCTTAAGATGTCAAAGTATAAGTCTCCATGACCAAGATGACTTGAACACCGCAAGTCAAAGGAACATCGCACTTAAGCTGCAGTAAGAACTTCACTGACATATCTATATGTAGACTACCATATGAAGTTTTACAGCCAGTCACTCCAATGAACTAGTTCCCTTAACTAGCATTCATGTTTATCTCTGGACATCTCAATGTCACCAGCCAGTGAGAATCAGCTGATTAGAGAATAACCCATGCTAGTCTCAACAGAATTGATAGTGTCCGTATTTATCAATTCATCGACTAGGGACAATTTCAATACTTCAGAATTGCACATGTAGAGATAATCACTAGTTGTGAATTCATCACAAATTCTCTCATGCTGTGAATTGTATTGCGGACATTCAGTAAATGAGTTTAAGATCTCAATTAAATACACAAACATGTATACTCAAATAGTGAATATTCATTTATTAAAATAAATGATTACAATCATAAGGCGATTGCCTTAGGACACTTTTCTCATATCACTAACAAAGACCTAACTGAGGGTTGGGCAATAAGTCTTGGTCACGGACTAGGCACGATGTCCTATTAAAGGAATTGGGCAATAAGTCCTGGCCGAGGGCTGGGCACCGAAGTCCTGGTGAATGAAGTTGGGCACTAAGTCCTGGTCAGTGAAGCAAGGCAAAAGTCCTAATGAGTGAAGTTGGGCACTAAGTCCCGGTGAGTGAAGCTGGGCAAAAGTCTTGGTGAGTGAAGCTGGGCAAAAGTCCAACTGGATGGGACAGGTGGCAACCCTCTCCTGAGAGGAGTACGCGAAAGGCGCGTTCCCCGGGAAGGGAACATAAGCGTCGGTTCGATCTAGGTTTTCACGGGAAATCCAAAGTCAGAACCAATCTTTAACGCTAAGGGTACATATTTGTTTGTCTTGTGTTTGTGTATTTTGCAGGTACCTAGAATTGGAGGCAAGGTAGACAAACAAACACAAAAGAGGCTGAAACACAGCTTCCAGGGTGCCCCCATTGAACCAGGCTGCCCCGATTTAGCCAGGCACCCTGGAACAAGGATTTATCAACTTCGCGAAGATAGCGTTCCGGATGAAGTTTTGATCGCAACTGAGGCACCCCATAGCAAGACAGGCGCCCAACAAGAGTCTATATAAAGGGGTTCATTCCCTCAACTCTGATACCCATTCATGACATCATTCTAAGCATTCCGAGTGATGACAAAATGCTAGAGATGAAGCTCTGCGACCAAGGAGGCTCCAGGGGGAAGTGCGCGACACTTCAGGAGTTCCAGATCGGCCGGGCGTTCGACTTGTTGTTTGGTTTGCATTTACTTTCTGCATTTACTTTCCATAATATTTTGATTGTAAAACATGCATTGTAAGATGGGTTTCTCTGCCTCCAGAATGTCCGGAAAGGAAACCATTTGTGGACGGGCATTTCCCGTGCTTAGGCCTTGGACGTACTAACCCTGGGGGGTTGGGAACCAAGTAAAAACCTGTGTGCACTTTGTTGTTTGGTTTTTCGTTCTGTCTATTTTTCTGCTGTGCTACTAACTTTGAATAGAACGAACCTTAATGCTTACGACACACTTTCCGTTAGACTTTTAACAAGTCGATATTCACCCCCCCAATATCGACGACATCGGTCCCCACAGTTTTATCACTAGTAATGGAAGAAGCCTGATTTTGACGACTCTGAGTCATCTCATCTGCTTTTAACCATTTCCTAAAATATTTAAACTCCTCTTCATCATTAATCTCGCTAGGTTTTTTAGCATAGTACTCGTGTGACGGCCCGACTTCTTCTCTACCCTCTACTTAAGCCGGGTCGTCGCTTGAGCTTAACCTCAACTTTACCTTACCCTTAGCCTTAGGTTACACCTTCTCCTTGTCTTATTACGGACCGTTACTCCATTACTCCTCCGCTACTTTGAGGCATGGGAAATGCGGATTACTTTTTTTTTTCCCTACCTTAGACGAACCGTCACCTTGTCTACTACTTGGTAAATCATACTATCTCTGGACAGGGAAGGACACGCCAAGGCGTGTTGACTGACACGCCCGTGGCCCGGCTGTGCTGGCTGACACGCCCGTGGGGCGGATGGGCACGCCCGCGTCTGTCACCGCAGAGGTCTGCCAGTGAACGACACGCCCGGGGCGTGCTGAAGAGCACGCCCGTGCCCGTGTCCTCCTCTGCTACTGAAGAAAAGAAAATGCAGCGGATAAAACTTAATTCAAAAACTCACAGAACATATAGTTTCAAGCCATACACCGACATAGCACCATTTCTATACTCCATACTAGTTTTCTAACCATTTTAGCCAATCAAAACAACTTCTTCAACTGGCAGTTAGGACTTTTACGGAACTTAACCAAACTAACCAAACATATGGAAAATCATAAGTAAACATCTTCAAGTTGTATCAACTTCCTACTCTATGCGGAAATTAAACACATTGGTTCACTCTTTACCATTCAAAACATAAAACTAAATGTTTCTAAATACCGAAACTCTACTCATACTCAATCCAACGGATCTTTTTCCCTGGTTCCACCTCCACTGAACATCAATGCAAGTCCTGTCGCCTCCCAACTTACGCTTTCTCTTTTCCTTTATCTGCAATAGAAGGAAAATGCAACTAATAAGCACAATGCTTAGTAAGTAAATCCCTACTCACAAAATCATGATGTCAATACTAAACATGCTCATTTCAAGGAATGATTTAAAACTTTACTTACTTCAAAACTTACAACTAAACATGCTTACAATTTGAATCACTTTATCATGCTTGTTAATGTATCAATGTACACAACTAACCATGCTTACTACTTGAACTACTTTATCATGCTTGCATTGTAACAAGGTACACATATAATAATTAAACACTTTCTCCAAAAAGGAACTACTTGATCATACTTATATACTTGAAAATAATAATCAACTTTCTCTTTAGGCCTTGACATTGTACCATGGTATCAGTGTACCAACTGCGCGCTTTTCTAATAGGTTGCGAGGTAGCTAGCCACCGCACCCTATTAGAACTTTACTTTCTAACTTTCGATGGGCCTTACATTTGCCCGGTACATGTCTCTTTCTCAAAGTAAAATACTTTTCTTACTTACCATACTTAAACTTATCACTTTACTTGTTTTTGCATATATTTGCATGCTAAAAACCTTTACTTTTCTCACTTTAACTTTCCATCGAGCACCTTGTGTGCTCCTTAACTCAAATTCACTTTTAGGTCTTTTCATAAGTATGAAAACTCATCATGCTTGGCCTACATACATTCAATACAAACAAATTGAATTTCTAACATGATAAAACATGCAACTTTAATAGCTAAAACATAGAATAGCAAAATTCTCTTCACCATGCTTCTACTTTCGAAAACTAGGGTTCTACAATGAGAATTTCGAAACGAAACTACTCCTATTGCAGGTGAGCGATTTACTTACCTCGTTCTTGAAGAAAACTCACAAAATATCTCGAAATTCCTAGTGTAGGGCTCTTTTCCTCTTCCTTTGCAAGAGATCTCCACTCCTTAGCCTAGGGAAGAAGCCCTAGGCCTCCACTCAAGAGGAGGAAGAAGGAGGAAGAAAACCCTTGGTTTTCTCCCTGTTTTCGCAGCCCCCAAGCTCCTGTTTGCGCCGACCTATCACCAGCGGGGATAAATCGAACTTAAGCGGGCTTAAATACCTTTTCATGAAAAGCGTAACTATCCATAACATTATTCTCTCCTTTTTTTTGTACTTGATACCCTAGCCCAGCTGGTTCGTTGGCTTCCTTCCTCGCTGTGGTCGGGTTCAATCCCACCCAACCCTTTTTTTTTTTTTTCCATTTTTATTCCGAAAAATACTAGAAAATTTCCTAAAAATCCCTAATAATATAAGAAAATTATAGGGTATTACAACTCGACAAGATCACACTTGGATTCCTCGGCAGTTTCGACAAAATTTAGGTTTAATTCCCAATCATTATTATTAGGGGCATTAAGTTGGTTTTCTCTTTGAATTAAATCAAGTAGGTCTAGATCCATTTTAAAAACACCTAAGAATCACAACAATCACACACCTTAGATTTCTAAAATAAATTGATTCCTTAAAATAATAATTTTTTAAATCAACTATCACCTCAAAACACCGAGAATATCATATGCCACGATGGTGTGGACGTATATGGATTCTACATTTGTAAGAGGAGGTTTTACCCATTAATTTTATTATCTTGTCAACCTAACTTTTTGATAAATAAAATTAATAGTTGGTCCTCTTCGGCCTTACAAATAATAGCAGTGACTCCGATGGGGAGAATACTATTATTTGCATCTAAGCGTTTACCATTACACGATACTAAGAGAATTATTTCTGATTATGTGTCGTCCGATGGGGAAGTAAACATGCTCTTCAATAACATTCTATAATCTTTTCTAACCCAGTGATCCGCAGAACAAGCCCATCCGATAGGGAGGAAGGCACTCAGAGCCGACATATAGACTTGTTCGCATCACTTGTCAGATTGTAATGGAGGTCACGGGACGCTTAGGGTCCCTCTCCCACATAGTTATTTAATTTGAGGAATTTTAATGCACACACGCAACAAGCATATAACAAACATATAAGAAAAATCCTAGATTTTTTCAACTATCATGGCCTTGGTCTCCAATGCGCCTCCAGTCATGTTGCCACCTCATCCACTCCTCCCTATCCATGCGCAAGGCTCCATGAAGGGATCTCCGAGCTGAGATGATAACCTACTTATTTACATCCATCGATCTTATACACCACAAAGGAGTGTACATATAATCTAGATCGAAAGTAAATAAAAGCTCGGCTATATAGGTGCCGTATTTAATTACAAAAATTAAATACTTTATTTAGCCTCGTCAACCCCGAGGATTTAATTAATTACAATAACACACAATCAATCACATATAACCATTATTTAAGCCATGATAAGTTGGAATCTAGTGCCTGCAACAAAGAGTTAGCCTACGTGTAAGATGTGTATACTGAAAGACATGAATTTCCTTATATGAACATATTTATTTTGAAAAGAGAATCACAACTACAATAAGTGCTTGTTTACATTAGTACATGCATGAAGTCCAATTACTTTGCATTGTAGATAACATGGTATGTGGTGTCACACGGAAGATCATATTATCAGTTCCTTGCTTAGTATAAATGAGAGGCTCACAACCGAGATGAAATTGGACAACCCATCAGAATGGTTGTAGTGTAATTAGGTGTAGTTGGTCTTGACCATAGAATTACACTAGTGTGCTTTGAGTACATTGAGTAGGACCAAAACCCGAGGTTATCCAATTTGTACTGACTCGATAATTGGATAGGACCTCAAGTTTATATTATGGAGTACAATCCCTTAATCCCGATATAATAAAGGGCATATATTATTAACTATTATTTCTTTGATTCACCAATGGGCGAGATCTATTCTGTTAGATCGATAGGCCCGGTGAGTTGGGAGATAATATTAATAATATGATGTGCTGTTGATTATTGACGAAATCTGTATCCTGGTGAGTCGGGTTGATGATGCCCCCTTGATGAGCTTGAAAGGTTCATCTTGCTAAACCCAGCAGGTGGATTTGATCCGACATGATGATAAGGTCGAGTGGTACTAGTCAAGGACTCAGAGGTTAATTAATTTGAATTGTCAGTAATTTAAATTAATTAACGGGCATTCAACATCATAAACACGGGGGGATGGACGACTCGTAATATGTGGAGCCCATATGAAAATATGGGGGTTGGTGAGGAAGTTCAATTAAGATCCTTTAGTTGAATGGATCTTAATTAATAGATCGAGTTTAGATCCATTAGTGGGTCAAGATCCAACTCCTCCTCTTGGTCCCTACTTTAGCCCTATAAATACCCTATGAGATCAAGAAACCAGGTTAATCATCCAACCCAAATATTTCTCTCCTCTCCTCTCCTTCTCTCTCCTAGGTCACGATAATAAGAGTTGATATAACTCTTGATTTCTCCTTCCTTCCTCAAGTCCACCGTGATCAAGCCCCACTAGACAAGGAGAGGCGAGTCTCCTCTCCTTTGTGGAGATCCTCGGTGAGAGAGGGAGGTCAGGTGGTCGGTTGGAGGTGGTGCAAGGGAGCTAGGTGTCGGCGGCGGTGCAAAGCTAAGGGGGAGAGCTAGCGAACATGTTTTGGGCTGGTTGGAAGGGTTTTCTCCTCTCCATCTTCTTCTCCACTTCCTTCCTGAGGGTCATCTATTGGCCGGCGGCTTCTTGGTGGCTATGGTTGGCCGGCGCCGCAAGGAAGAAGGGAGCAAAGGGGCCGGCGACACTAACCCTTGGCTAGAGTTTGGTTCGGCTAAGGGAGAAGAAGAAAGTGCGATTGATTGGAGCCTTCGGTGATCTTGGTTCATGGTAGATCATCGCCCACACGACGTCCACGAAGGGAGGGACATATGGTAGAAGACCGCGAGGTGATCGGAAAGGTATAACTTTTTCCATGCTCCTTTGATTATCCTTATGTCTTACATATGCTTGTTTTCATTTACCTCGTCATTTTATGCCTGTTAGTTTTTTAATTTGATTTCGTATCATAGCCATTAATTTACTAACTGGACCCCGACCATAAACACAAAAGTCGGCGATCAACTCGTCGCCTTTTCCGCAGTCGAACGGTTGAGCAAATTACAAGGCCGATTATGGTAATTGGCCGAGTTGTAATTTGGATCGTTCGATACGGCAAGAGATGGTCGTAGGGAGACGGGTCTCCATTCGGATTAATTTTTAATCCGTAGATATAGAGAGGTCTCTCGGATCGACCGAGTATTCGCTTATGAAACCCGCCAAGCCATACACCAATAATTGGTATCAGAGCTGAAGTTTCCGGCTTTGGTGTGTTTAGGATTGGTTAATTTTTGCATTTTCATACATTTTATTTTGCTGGATGATGCGTGGATGTGCCTAGGCTACTTTGTGTTGCAGGCACGAGATTCCAACTTCATGGCCAAATATTTGTTGTGTGATAGTCATGCAAATTTTTGTAATTAATTAATGCTCGGGGTTGACAAGGCTAGGTATTTAATTTTTATAATTAAATATGACAAATGTTTAACTGAGCTTTTTTATTTTACTTTCGATCTAGTTTTCATGTACACTCCTTCGTGGAGTATAGGATCGATGATGTAAATAATTAGCTAGTCATTTTGGCTCGGAGATCCCTCGAGGTAGCTTGCGCAGAAGGAAGGGAGGAGCAGACGAAGTGACGACACGACTGGAGGCGCATTAGAGACCAAGGGCCATGAAAGTTGGAAAATCTAGGATTTTCTGCAGTTTTCATATTTTTGGTTATGTGCTTGGTTGTGTGGTTGTGCTAAGTTAAAATTCCTCGAAATAAATTACTAAGTGGGAGAGGGACCCTAAGGGTCCCACGGCTTCCATTACAATCTGATAAGTGATGCGAACAAGTCTGCGCGTCGGCTCTAAGTGCCTTCCTCCCCATCGGATGGACTTGTTCTGCGGATCACTAGATCGGAAAAGACTATAGAAAATTGTTGAAGAGCGTGTGTACTTCCCCATCGGAAGGCACATAATCGGAAACAATTTTCTTAGTGTCGTGTAATGGTGCACACTTAGATACGAATAATAGTATCCTCCCCATCGGAGTCACTGCTATTATTTTGCAGAGCCAAAGTGAACCAACTATCGATTTTACTTGTCAACAGTTTGGTTGACAAGATAGTAAGATTGATGGGTAAAACCTCCTCTTACAAATGTAGGGATTCCTATACGTCCACACCATCGTGGCATGCGAATTTCTTAGTGTATAGGGGTGTTGGTTGATTTCAAAAATTAATTATTTTGGAGAATCAATTTATTTTCGATTTCTAAAGTAGTGTATGTTGTGATTCTCAGGTTTTTCATAATGGCCTTTAACCCACTAGCTACCATTGTTAAAGAAAACAAACTTACTGGCCCAAACTACATAGACTGGAAGAGGAACCTTGATATTGTCCTCACTGCTGAAGAGTACAAATTTGTACTCTTCGAGGAATGTCCGGAAAGGCCTAGAGAGGACTCTGGTGAAGAGTTGAAGCAGTGTTACAAGAAGTGGGTCAAGGCGGATGAAATGTCGCAGTGCTACATTCTGGCATCGATGTCAAATGTGATGCAACATCAGCATCAGGCTATGCCCATTGCTAGTGACATGATGCTAAACCTCAAAGATCTCTTCGGGCACCAAGGTCGGGCTCCTAGGAAGTCCACGATGAAGAGTCTGATGACTACCACTATAGTCGAAGGGACACCCGTGAGGGATCATATTCTAAAAATGATGGCTCACCTCAATGAGATTGAGGTACTGGGAGCACAGATCGACGGGGAATCCCAGGTCAATATTATACTCCAGTCTCTGCCTAGGAGTTTTGAGCAGTTTAGGCTCAACTATAATATGAACAAAAGAGATTATACATTGGGTGAACTGCTAGGAGAACTCCAGGCAGCAGAGGGACTCTTTCGTCAGAACTCGCAGGCCTTAGTATCTCAAAGGGTTTTTTTTCTTCTGTGCCG
>JAGFNQ010001577.1:824328-879644 GCA_024364735.1 Boesenbergia rotunda
GTATGTATGTGACTTAATTTATCAAGTCTCATTAATTAAATTAGGAACCGGATTTCTTAATTCTAATTTCATACTTTATTCAAGGAATTATTTTGGGAAACAATTTCCTAAATTGTCATAATCAATTTCGGAAATAATATGTTTAAGACTTTTGATTTCTCTAAATCAAATCTTATTAAATTAAGAGACAAATTCCCTTAATTCAACCACATATTATTTTCATGAAAATCTCTTTTAAGAAAACTCTATAGGAAACCATTTTCCTAATTAATTTTGGAGACAATAATATGTAAGAGCATCACCTCTTAAATCAAATTTCCAAGATTTGATCCCATATTTTATTCATGGATTAATTAATTACAATAAATTGTTTTCTAAGGGTGGCTCCCCGAGGCTCAGATACCTAAAGAAAAGAAATTTGTTGTAAATCCAATTTGGTCCGCTCCCCGAGGCGTAACCAAATTAAACATGACAATTTTTATTCAAAATGGGAAATTAAATTACAACAACTAACTTTAAATTGGACGGCTCCCCAAGGCTCAATCCAAAATAAAGAATTTTGTTAATAATTTAAAACCAATTCGAATTTAATTATCAATTAATGATCTATAAATTTGTCTAGACTTTCTTGAAAGAAAGTGCTCAAAATTACGAGATTTCATAATAGGTTTTCAGAATAATTGTAAGTTTCTGGTACAAAGAAAATTTACATATTTCCAAAATTAGAAAGTTTCCAAAAATGGGATGTTTTCACAATTATCATAAAATTTCAGAAACTAGGATATTTCAAAAGTTTGCGAAATTTCATGAGGATTTCCAAACTTTAAAATTCCTAAATCTAAAATTTATCATAATTGGAAAGTTTCCATAATTGGAAAATTTTTCAAAATTGAGATCATGACAAAGTTTTCCGTAAAACAATTATATGATAATGTCGAACACTAAGCGGCTCTGATACCACTGTTGGGACCGGGTGCATGTTGACATGAATACGGGTTCATAATTTTTAAAAATAATTACGTGCAGCGGAAGAATTAGCATAAATAATTTCTTAAATTATTTTAACCACGTATCTAGCATGCAACCTTATGATGTGTGGACATGATCATAAATTAAAATTTTGCAGAAAAGTAAACTAATATACTTAGTACCTCGCGTAACTCGAAGTAAGGGACGAGATCCAACCGTAGCGTCCCTTGGAAGCTCCGCCTCTATTCGCGTCCACGTCGAGTTCTCTTCGGGATGACTTCACAAAGCCACGAGTTTTGTGCCGACGAGAACTACTAGATTCTCTAAAGGCACAACTAGAATATCAAGAGAGAGATGGAACTAACCACCAAGTAACGGAATCAAGATTCCGTGAAGGAAGGAAGGAGTCGCCACCCGCTTCATCTTGGTGGTGGCTCACGGCAAGGGAAGGTGGCGCCGGCCCTAGAGGGATGGGAGAGGGCGCTGGCCCTAGAGGGAGAGGGAGAGAAGGAGAGGAAGAGAGGCTAGGCAAGAATCCTTGATCACTTGAATTAATTTCCAAGCCTTGCCTTGGTGCCTTTATATAGTAGCCTCTTTATCGCCAAGTCTCCTTTTAACGGAATTAGTAATCATAAGAAATTTATCTTATAAATTTTTCTATGAATTATTCCGTTATGCCAAGTTTTCATTATAACTTAATTTATAATAAAAACAACCATGTCTCCCCTATTATTATGGAATAAATTTACACAAGAAATTTATTATATAAATTTTTTTTATCATGGAAAAATCAATTCATAATTGATTTTATAAAATAAAATAAACCAATCCAAGGTTTATTTTAATTTCCATGAAAATAAATTTATTTACATAAATTTCATTATATAAATTTCTTTATATTTATTTATCCATAATTTTATAAAACAAATCGCGCTTGATTTATTTTATAATTTAAACCAAATAAATTGGTTTTCCCTCCATGTGGTGGCCGGCCAAACCAAAGAGGGTGGGCACCCTCTTTGGCCGGCCACACTAAGCCAAACCCTTGCGAATTAAACTCATTTAATTCGTCCAATAAGCCTTCAAATGACTTAGCCATTTTAAGCTTCCGGTGCGCCTCTGATAAATTCAGATTCGACTTATTTCTCTTGATCGGAAAATTCAATTTTCAACTCGTTTTAAATCCTTCGGATTACTCGTAGTGCGTGTGATTAAATAGGCTTTCGATTTATGTTGGCCGTCTATAATTCATCAATTATAGAACGATCATGAGTGGCAGCTAGTAGTACATCATGACCCCCAATTAATCGAAAGATCAACGGTTGACCTTAGATATAATTCTGAAACCCTTCAGCAGCTATAATGAGTCGTGCCTCATTCCCTTCACCATCTTATACCCACTTGGTTCAGGACATGGTCTATATGTGTCAGTCCCCACTAGGCTGACTACGTCACACCTAGCCCAAGTAATGTCTTTCTCGTCCAATGGATTTCTAATTACTCTCATGTATTTGTTAGTGATATGAGAGAAGTGTCCTAAGGCAATCGCCTTATGATAGTAAACATTTATTTTAATAAATGATAATTCACTATTTGAGTATACATGTTTGTGTATTTGATTGGGATCTTAAACTCATCTACTGAATGTCCGCAATATAATTCACAGCATAAGAGAATTTGTGATGGGAACACAACTAGTGATTATCTCTACATGTGCAATTGTGATGTATTGAAAGTATCCCTAGTCGATGAATTGATAAAAACGGACACTATCAATTCTGTTGAGACTAGCATGGGTTATTCTCTAATCAGCTGATTCTCACTGGCTGGTGACATTGGGATGTCCGGAGATAAACATGGATGCTAGTTAAGGGAACTAGTTCATTGGAGTGACTAGCTGTTAAACTTCATATGGTAGTCTATAAAGATATGTCATAGAAGTTATTACTGCAGCTTAAGTGCGATGTTCCTTTGACTTGCGGTGTTCAAGTCATCTTGGTCATGGAGACTTATACTTTAACATCTTAAGCAAGCATCTCCAAGGAGGTGTAGACCCAGGATGATTGGGTTTAAGCCGAAGTGCCCGAAGATGTTTGAACAGCCAACAAAGGATTCACCACTCCTTGCGAGGTGATGTATACCCAGGCCTATCGTCGGATTGTTACTCAAAGCCTCTGGCCAGAGCATATCATGTTTAGAGTGCGAGTCTCTTAAATACATGAGAGTAATTAGAAATCCAAAGGACGAGAAAGACATTACTTGGGCTAGGTGTGACGTAGTCAGCCTAGTGGGGACTGACACAAATAGACCATGTCCTGAACCAAGTGGGTATAAGATGGTGAAGGGAATGAGGCACGATTCATTAGAGCTGCTGAAAGGTTTCGGAATTCTTTCTGAGGTCAACCGTTGATCTTTCGATTAATTGGGGGTCATGATGTACTACTAGGTGTCACTCATGATCGTTCTATAATTAGTTGATTATAGACGACCAACATAAATCGAAAGCCTATTTAGTCACACGCACTACGAGTAATCCGAGGGATTTAAAACGAGTTGAAAATTGGATTTTCCAATCAAGAGAAATAAGTCGAATCTGAATTTATCAGAGGCGCAATGGAAGCTAAAAATGGCTAAGACTTTTGAAGACTCATTGGGCGAATTAAATGAGTTTAATTCGCGATCGGTTCGGCTCGGTTTGGCCGGCCAAAGAGGGTGCCAAACCCCTTTGTAGTGGCCGACCATTAATAAGGGGATAAACCAATTTAATTGGTTTAATTAATAAAATAAATCTAGCGCGATTTGTTTTATAAATTATGGATAAATAAATTTGTATAAAGAAATTTATATAAATAAATTTATAGAAATTTATTCCTTTTTATGGAATTTAAAATAATCCATGAATTGATTTATTTTAATTTTATAAAATCAATTATGAATTGATTTTTCCATAATAAGAAAATTTATAAATTTCTTATATAATTTATTCCATAATTAAAGGAGAGGAGAATTTGTTTTATTATAAAGTTAGTTATAATAAAACTAGGCTTAACGGAATAAGTCATAAGAAACTTTATAAGATAAATTTCTTATGATAACTAATTCTGTTAATTCCGTTAAAAGAGAGACTTGGTAAGGGAGAAGCCACTATATAAAGGAACCAAAGGCAAGCCTTGAATTCTAATCGATATAGAGCTTTCAAGAGATCAACTCTCTCCCTCTCTCTCTTATTCTCTTCCCTTCCTTTCTCCTTCCCACCTAGGGCCGGCGCCCCCTTGGGCATCCTAGGGCCGGCGCCCTTCCTTGAGAGCTAGGGCCGGCGCTCCATTCAATTCAAGAGGTTGCCGTGAGCTATCAACACGAAGGAGAAGCCAACCAAGAAGAAGAAGAAGCGGATCACATCTCCTTCCTTCTCAGAATTTTGATTCCGTTAACTTGTTGGTTAGTTTCCTATTTTCTCTCTTGATCTTCTAGTTGTGCCTTTAGAGAATCTAGTAGTTCTCGTCGGCACAAAACTCGTGACTTTGCGAAGTCATCCCGAAGAGAACTCGGCGTGGACGCGAATAGAGGCGGAGCTTCCAAGGGACGCTACGGTTGGATCTCGTCCCTTACTTCGAGTTACGCGAGGTACTTAGTAAATTAGTTTACTTTTTCGCAAAGTTTTATTTTATGATTATGTCCTCACATCATAAGGTTGCATGCTAGATACGTGGTTAAAATAATTTAGGAAATTATTTTATGCTAATTCTTCCGCTGCACGTAAAAATTTAAAATTTTATGAACCCGTATCCTTGTCAACATGCACCCGGTCCCAACAGTATTTAAGAGACTCATACTTTAAACATGTCATGCTCTGGCCAGAGGCTTTGAGTAACAATCCGACGATAGGCCTTGGGTATACATCTCCTCGCAAGGAGTGGTGAATCCTTTGTAGGCTGTTCAAACATCTTCGGGCACTTCGGCTTATACCCAACCATCCTGGGTCCACACCTCCTTGGAGATGCTTGCTTAAGATGTTAAAGTATAAGTCTCCATGACCAAGATGACTTGAACACCGCAAGTCAAAGGACCATCGCACTTAAGCTGCGGTAAGAACTTCACTGACATGTCTATATATAGACTACCATGTGAAGTTTTACAGCCAGTCACTCCAATGAACTAGTTCCCTTAATTAGCATTCATGTTTATCTCCGGACATCCCAATGTCACCAGCCAGTGAGAATCAGCTCATTAGAGAATAACCCATGCTAGTCTTAACAGAATTGATAGTGTCCGTATTTATCAATTCATCGACTAGGGACAATTTCAATACTTCACAATTGCACATGTAGAGATAATCACTAGTTGTGAATTCATCACAAATTCTCTCATGCTGTGAATTGTATTGCGGACATTCAGTAAATGAGTTTAAGATCCCAATCAAATACACAAATATGTATACTCAAATAGTGAATTTTCATTTATTAAAATAAATGTTTACAATCATAAGGCGATTGCCTTAGGACACTTCTCTCATATTACTAACAGAGTCCCGGGTGAAGCTTCTGACCGGAGTAATGTCTCCCGAGCAGAGTGAAATTCCCGATCTGGAAATCTCGAGTAGTGGTCGAACGTCTCTCGACCAAACAAGAATTTGCTGAGGCCTGCGATGCGCAGTTTCCTTGAAATAGATTCGTCGTCCTCCGGCGGTGCTTCGAGGCTCAGATGGACGTCTATCTCTCAGGATACAACAGTTGACCACGGGCACAACAGAGCACTCGTTGCTCGTGGCGAACTGAGGAGGTACCCGACTGCTATCAATGGAGGTCGAGAACGAGGTGGAGTGGAGGAGAATTTCGTAGCGCCAGTGTCTTTTTGCTCTTGGTCACGACCTCCTTATATAGGCTCAGACCCTGCAACATTGAATGACGAATTAATCGCCATTTACTGCCATATACCCGGTCAGATCCAAACGTCTGGGGGTTACTGATCTCGCATTAATCAAAATTAATGCATCAGTTACATTTGAGCAAAAATCAATTTGACAAAATGTTGGTTCATCTGCTTGGACAAATTTTGCCCCGACCGGTCGGACATTCGACGTGCGCGGGTCGTGCACGCACACGAGTTCACTTGGTTCAGTAAAAATCCGGGCCCTGGATTTGCACCCCCCCTGCGCACCCACGCGTGAGAGAGAGCCTCTCCCCTAGCATTTGTTCACAACTATCATGCTTGTGATACAATATAAACCAAATATTTTGCCTTAAAACTCCCAATGTGGGACTAAAAGGGACTCACAAGGGATCCCTTTATTCCCCTCCTCACTTTTTACTCACTAGAAAGTTCCAATGTGGGACTAAAGTCCCACCACCTCTCTTCCATTCACACTAGATATCCAAGATATCTAACAGTCTCTAGCATCATTGTGGTCGTTATCTCCCTCGTATTGGAGATAAATTTAATTGTAATAGAGATAGAGTTTGTAGATAGAGATAAAATGAAATTAATAGATTGAAATATAATTTGATGAGTTGACAATAATGGATAGATAAGGTGACAAATAATGAATAGAGATAGAATTTGACAAGGATGAATATTCATGGTAAAATAAAAATGTCTAGATTTAATGTATGTGTAGATGATGCTTATCCAATAAGCTATAAATGTGTAACTTTTTTGATGAATAAAAGTAAGTTGAGTTCAAGTTGATTTTCTTATTCTTCTGTTAGTAGGAGCCTTAGAGCCAATTATGTGATGATTGACTAAGAATTTTTGTATCATATTCTATTATTAATAAAGGTAAGTTTGGTTATTATACTTACTTTATATTTGTGTCAAATAACTAAGTATAATAATGTCCTTGGATAGTAGGTTCTTATCTACATCATATCGATTGGTTGAATCGATAGTGAGATGATGTCGAGAACACTACACTAAACTCTTCCTAGTCAAGCATTAATATTTAAGGACAATATTAATGCATGGAGACTAGCATGTAGGTCAATTGATGACTTGAGCTCACAAGTCATGGATATGTGATATCAAGTTAACACATGAGTATACATTAGAGAATGTGTACTGAATTGACCCGCCATGATAAAGTTTCATAGATTGTCATATGAGTGTCATAAACATTCTCATGTGACTATTAATATGAATAGTTCTTAGACCTGAAGTCACTACAGTGCCCTACATAAGGAGTTATGTACTTTGGTATCGTTAAACGTAACCCATAATAGGATGGACTATAAAAGCGATCACTAGGTATGTAATGAATTATGTGGAGAGATGTGAGTGATATAGATGAGATCTATCACTTCCATATGATGGGAGTGATATCTATGGGCCCCTTGATCGAATAGGACTACTAAAACACATGACCATACTCAAATGAGTCAATATGAGATATTGAACTCATTTGTTTGAGTGAGTCTACTCGGGGATCAAGAAACACAATGATTGAGCGAGGATGACACAATCTATGCCTCATTGGTCAATCTAGATATCGAGGATAGAAGGATAAGGTCATACATTATCATAGTCACGGAGGTTAAGTCGGATCTCGACTTTCTCGTCACTTGGATATATAGCAATGATGCATTGCTAGATGCCGCATATTATTTATGTGTCTAAAGAGATTTAGACATATTGCCAACGTTACAAGAACCTATTGGGTCACATACTAAGGACACGATGCTTTGGAGATTAATTGATCTTAGTTTAACTAAGATTTGATCCGAATTGGATTAATCGAGTTAGGCTCAAGTGAATCCAATTGGATTATGAGATTGAGATCTATAGACTCATTTAGATTAAACTCAACTACATTTGATTGAGATATTAATTCATTAAAATATTTAATAAATTAATAATAGAGGAAGATAAAAAGATTCTCTTTATTGGATGAAGAGAAGTTGAAAAGTCATATGAGAAATATGTGCTCTAATTGAGTTTTTATTGACTTTAATGGAGGGAAGCTAAAAGGACAAAAACTCTTCATATTCATGTGATGAGTATAAAAGAGTTTTTCTTGTCATTTGGATGAACTACTTGCCATTTTTCTTTCCTTACTTCCCTTGGCCGAATTCCCTTCTTCTCTCTCTCCTTCTTGCTTTGTGAATCTCCTCTTATGGTTAGCACCACAAAGGTGATTCTTCTTCGAAGCTTGAGAGATCGTGTTTATGTGGATACGCATAGAGGCACGGACACTTAAACATCCAAGAGATCCGGTATACCTCGGACAAGCGGGATAAGTGAAGGGCATGCGTCAAAGGTATACTTATAGGATAAGAATTTATAGATCAACTTTGTATGAATTTTCTTTCGCATAGATCGCTCCTGGGATATATTATTTCCGCTACGATTTTTAAATGTTTATGCCTATTGATCCCGACAACTTCCACATCAAGTGCATTTCTTCTCCTATAATTTTTCTTCCAACAAAGTGGTATCAGACCAGGTTAATGGAAGTACAATTCCCTTCCATGTTCCAGTGCTCAAGGCAAGTAATTATGATAATTGGAGTATCAAGATGAAGGCGCTTCTTGGAGCTCATGATGTTTGGAAGGTTATAGAGAAAGGCTACGATGAGATGAGTGATGACTCGACACTATCTTCGACTGAAAAAGACAGTCTGAGAGATTTAAGAAAGAGAGACAAGAAGGATCTCTTCCTTATTTATCAAGCTTTAGATGAGGATGGTTTTGAGAAAATCTAATGTGCTACTTCAGCCACGCAATCATGGAAAAAACTCAAGTCACATATCAAGGAAAATAAAAGGTAAAAAAAGTATGACTTCAAACGTTAAGAAGTCAATTTAATGCTCTTTATATGAAGGAAGACGTGATTGTATCAGATTATTATTCTAGAGTCACTACCATTTCCAATCAACTGAAGAGAAATGGTGAAAAACTAAAAGAAGTAACTATCATTAAGAAAATTCTTCGATCACTGGATTCAAAATTTGATAGTATTACAACCATTATCGAAGAGACAAAGGACCTACAAGCCATGATGATAGAGAAACTCTTGGGTTCACTACAAGTCAATGAAGAAAAGAAAAAGATGAATGAAAAGATTTCCCAATAACTTCTTAAGACTTCTCTGTAAGTACCCCAGGTTGATTTTGATATGGTCAACCAATTTAAGTTAGGTCCTGGTATTTTTAATCCTTGTGTCTAAGTGTATAGGAACATAATGTTGGTGCAAAGCACCATATCGAACCTTGTTTTGATATTGGAAAATGATTCAAAGTTAAGTATTATTTGTGATCTAATGTGTTCACTCAAGTGTGCAGAAAGAAGTCCTATCGAAGGGCTGCTAGGCGTTAAACACCTGGCGAAGGACTGCTAGGCACCTAACGAAGGGCTGCTAGGAGTTGAAGACCTGGTGAAGGACTGCTAGGCACCTAGCGAAGGGCTGCTAGGAGTTGAAGACCTGGCGAAGGACTGCTAGGCACCTGGCAAAGGACTGCCAGGAATCGAAGACCTAGCGAAGGGCTGCTAGGCACCTGGCGAAGGATTGCCAGGAATCGAAGCTGGCGAGGGACTGCTAGGCACCTGGCGAAGGACTGCTAGGCAAAAGTCCAACCAGAGGAGCCGGTTGGCAAAAGGTAAACTCTCCTGAGGGAGTAGGTGAGGACGCGCTCCCCGTTGAGGAACAGTAGGCGTCGGTTCGACCTAGGGTTCCATTTGGGAGACCCGAAGTCAGAACCAAGACAGCTACGGCTGTAAAACCTAACATACTCTTGCTGTTGTGTTGTTTTGGACTAACCTTGGATGCAGGACCGAAGGAATGTGTTTCTGCAGCTCAAAACACCCCAAAGGAGAGGGGCAGGCAGCTGGGCAGGGCGCCCCCAGTGTCCTGGGCGCCCCCAAGGTCAAGGCAAAACAAGTTAAGCAAGAATCGCTTCAAAAGCTTACTGGGCCAGGCGCCCTTATGGTCCCGAGTGCCCTGATGGTCCTGGGCGCCCCCAGTGTCCTGGGCGCCCTGGGTTCAAGCTAACCACCGAGCGAAACAAACTCAGCCGCGAAGCCAAGCAGACCAAGTCAACTGGGGTGCCCCCAGTGTCCCGGGCGCCCCCGTCAGCTCCGAGCCCGATTTTGGAGGGATAAGCTCTGACTGAGCTTTAGATTAGAGTTCTCGGATCCGAAGGCACGTGTCAGGTGCCCCCAGCGTCCCGGGCGCCCCCAGCAGCAGTATAAAAGGGGCTCGACCCCTAAAGCATCGAAATCAATTCTTTCAACGCCTCTACGCTCTTCGACTCAAGCGCTCTGCTTTGAAAACCTCCCATCTCGAGATTCAAGCGCCGGCGACGACCCTCCGCACTGAAGTACGATCCACACCGGGCATCGGTAACGAAGAGTATAATTGTTTTTATTTCTGCACCATAACTGCACAAATCTTTGTAAAAACTTGCGCGATTATAGAATTGCCCGCAGTAAACGGTCAAGGACTGTGGGCCTTGGAGTAGGAGCCGACTGCGACTCCGAACCAAGTAAAAAATCCTTGTGTTCGTGTTCCATGTGTTTTAATTTTCCGCTGCGCATTCTCTTTTCTAATCTGAAACATTTTCACAATATTCACCCCCTCTATCGTGTTTTCTCGATCCAACACATAAGAGCCAGGAAGTCGAGCCGAAGATGCAGCAGTCGAGAAGGATGGCATGGAAAGGGAGCCAATGAGCTCGGTGCATCTGAGGGACGCGGAGCTCTGCGGAAGAGTATGTCGGTAGAATGAGAAGGACGCGCGCGACGTTCGAGGGATGAGAAGCCAGGAGGAAGGATGCTCGATGTGCGAAAGGTAGGAGTCGGGTTCGGTTAAGCCTAACTCCGGTTGGCCAGAAATTACTTAAGAAGACTGGAAGTTAGGCTGGAGAGTGGTCAGCGATTGCTGACCAAAAAGGCCACTCTCGGGCGCCCGTAAGCTTACGGGAGTCTGGCCTCTCGGGCGCCCTAACACTCGGGTGCCCGTGTCCCAACAGGTGCCCAAGAGACTATGTTTAGCCGTTTGTGGATGTTGCACATTGGATAAGAGTTAATCCACGTGTCAGGTGCCCAAGAGCACTCAAGAGCCCAATAAGTGCCACGTCAACAAATGGATAACTTTGACCGGGGCTATAAATGTTGGGATCTCCCGGCACCAAAACACAAAACGCAATGGAAACAAGATCCCTCGAGCGATCCATGCGAAAGAAAAACTCGTACATAGTTCATCTATCTAATAGATCTATTTAAAGTGTATACCTTTGGAGCGTGCCCTTTTGCTTATCCCGCTCGTCCAAGATGCTCTGGATTGCACGTTCAAGTGTACATGCCTCTATTCGTATCCACACGGACACGATCTCTCAACTTCGGGAAGAACTACCTTAGTTGTGCTAGCAACTTGAGGTAGTTCACAAGACCACCAAGAACCCAAAAGAGGGTTTCGGCCAAGAGGGAGAGGAGGAAGAAGAGAGGAAGGGAAGAAAGGAAAACTCACTTGCGGTCTGCTACAGGAGGCGATTTGAAGGCGATTCGGGAATTTGGGCACGCGCGCGCTTCTTCCACAGCGGCGATGGCCGTCGGCGCCTGCAAACCGCCGGCGCCGGACCTATCGTCTTTCCCCCCTCTCTCAAATGTTACCATCCATCCTGAGGGGTCGATTCTACATGAAGCTGCGATAGATCGGGGGATTTCATATGCGGCAGCATTGAGGCCATCTTCGCCAAGGACTTCTAAGAAAACCTTTGATGAGGTGGGGGAGGATTTCAAGGAGATGAAAATCTACAACAACAAACCGGGTATCTTCTACACTGAAGAGGAGGTATTGTCTATGGCCGATTCTTACAAATTTGCATTGGTGGGAAAGTTCTCTGGAAAAAAACCTAGCTTCGCAGTAATTTCACAAGCCTTTAAGAACTTAGGTCTATCTAGTTTCTACAATATCAGAATGCTGCGATCGGGTCATATTTTTTTACATCTTACATCAAGAGAAGATATGTCAAGAGTTTGGGCTCGAGGAGTTTGGTTCATTGGAGGAGTGCCTTTGAGAATTTTCAAATGGTCGCCTTTTTTTTTCATATGAAGTTGAATCTTCTATTGTTCCAGTTTGGATTCAATTACCCGATTTTCCCATTCATATGTTCAACAAGACTTCTTTGTTTTCGGCTGCTAGAATTGTGGGTAAACCAATAAAGATTGACGAGGCAACAGCGGATGGCTCAAGGCTGTATATGGCGAGAATTTGTATTGAAATTGATCTATTAAAGCCTATGATTAATGAGTTTTGGATTGGAATTGGGGAGGAGAAGAGGCTTCAGAAGGTAGTTTTTGAAAAATACCCAAAATACTGCACATCTTGTCTTCATTTTGGACATTCAGAAGATGAATGTTACACAAATGGCAGTAAGCCTAAACCTGACTGGAAAAATAAAGTAGCAGACACTATGGCTTCAAAAGAGAATCTGAATGACAGAAAAAATCAAAAACTGGGAGAGGACATTGATAAAAAAAATGAAGACAGTTTGGGTCATCCAAAAAATGATGAAAGACACAACACAGAAAGGCAAGTTTGGATTCAAAAGCACACATTTTCTAGCCACCAGGATAAAGAGCACATTGGGTTATATAATACAAAAAACAGATTTCAATCTTTAGCTATTTTGGAGGAAGATGAACAAGGTAATATGAAGGAGAAGCAAGGATCAGATTTAAATACAGATTTTAATGACAGAGAGGATAACTTGAATCCAAATAGTGATATTACTTTACAAAAGTTGCAAGCTACAAAAAAAGGGGATGCTAATAAAGCTCCAGTGGAGAATGTATCCAGTAAACAAAATGCACAGGAAGAACAAGTTCAAAAGCAGAGTAAAAAGGTTGGAACGGTAGTTCAGATGACAGAAAAGGCTGCTCCAGAAATATCAAATATAAGTAACTGTACCATTGAAATTGTAGATATGCAAGGAAAAATTGATTTGCTTTCAATGAAATCATATACGAGTGAATCTGGAGAAGCAGTAATAACAGAATATGAGCATCAGAATGAGGAGGGGCAGATTTTAAATATGTCAGATGGAGATTGTATGCAAGTAAAGGAAGGCAAAATTGAGGAAGTAGAGAAATGCAAATCTTTTGAAGAAGACGTATCTGATGTGGAGGGAGAGGGGCACTTACAAAGATCATCTTCATTTCCATCTGATTTGAACAAGGCAGCCTCCACAATAGCTCAAAAAAAGGTCCTTCTAATCTACCTTATAGGGTAACTAGAAGTAAGGCTCAGGCTTCAATGATTTCAAATTTTTAGTTTCCTAATGTCAGGGCTAATATGGAACATTAGAGGGATAGGGAATCCTTCCTCACTTAGAAGATTGATCTACTTGAAAAATCATTATCGGTTGAATTTTGTAGGTATCTTAGAACCTATGATAGCTCTAGATGGTTTTTTAATTGCAAGAAGGCTGGGGTTCTCAGAGATTTTTTCAAACTGCTCCGGTAAAATATGGTTTTCTCATGATGCAAATATAGAATGCTCTATCTTATTTGACCATGACCAATTTTTGCATATAAAACTGAAATCGGCTTTGCTCCCTACTGAAATGTTGATTACTATAGTATATGCCAAATGTTCTAAAGTTGGCAGGTATGAGCTTTGGGAGCAGTTAGAGCGTAATAAACCAGCTAATGGAAATTTCTGGTTGGTAGGAGGCGATTTTAATATTATAGCAAATGAAGCAGAGCAATCAACAGGAGCTACTACAAAAGCGGGAGCTATGGAAGACTTTAATAACTTCATGATGATTTCCGGTTTAGTTGATGTGGGCTTTGTAGGGGATTGCTTTACTTGGACAAACAACAGAATATGGAAGAGGTTGGATAGAGTTTTAGTTTCTATACCTGAGCAGGGACAGAATTTTTCGGTAAGAGTGGAGCATTTAAATAGAGCAGCTTCTGACCATTGTCCACTGTTTATTTCATTCCCAATTTTTGAACAAGCAGTAGCTTCCTTTAGATTCCAAAAAATGTGGCTACGTCACCATGGATTCAAGCAAACTGTTATG
The DNA here is from genome assembly GCA_024364735.1 of Boesenbergia rotunda. Taxonomy (NCBI): domain Eukaryota; kingdom Viridiplantae; phylum Streptophyta; class Magnoliopsida; order Zingiberales; family Zingiberaceae; genus Boesenbergia; species Boesenbergia rotunda. Next base: position 838,313 of record JAGFNQ010001577.1, read on the forward strand.
CTAAACTGGAATCTGCCTAGTGCTAGTAATGGACTGATTAATTTGCAGATCAAGTTGAAAAGATTAAAAAGTCATTTGAAATGGTGGAATAAGGAGATTTTTGGAAATATACATGATATTGTTCAGAAAGCAGATAAACAATTCAGTGAAGCACAAAGTAAGTTTGATAAAGATCCTTCGGAGGAAAACAGAACCAATAAAAACAAGCTTCAAGCCCATCTTTTTAAAACTCTTCAGATGGAAGAGGATTTCTGGAGACAAAGAGCAGCAGTAAAATGGATGTGTGAGGGTGATAGAAATACTAAATTCTTCCACAACATGGTGCAAACAAGAAGGTTAAATAATAGATTATTTAGGATATGGGACGAGGGTGAATGTCTGGAAAAGCCAGAATTGATTAGAAACTCAGCAGTTAGATATTTTGAACAATTGTTGACAGGTGAATCTTACAATGAATCGGCTCTGGATTTAAGTTATATACCGGAATTGATTACAAGGGAGGAAAATGAAACACTCACAGGATTGCCTTCCTCTGAAGAAATAAAACAGGCAGTGTGGGAAATGGATCAAAATAGTGTGGCAGGACCAGATGGATTCTCAGCGGCATTTTATATCTCATGCTGGGAAATAATTCAAACCGATGTTTGTCAAGCAGTACTGGACTTTTTTACAGGAGGAATGGTACCAAAGGGGATGGCTGCTACAACAATTGTTTTAATTCCGAAAATAGAGAATGCTCAAGCATGGATAGACTTTCGGCCCATTAGCCTTTGTAACGTTTCTTACAAAATAATTTCAAAGCTGTTGGCAAATAGATTGAAAAAAGTGCTGAACAAGATTATTTCTCTATATCAAAGTGGCTTTGTGGAAGGTAGATTAATTTCTGATAACATACTTTTAGCTCAAGAAATGACACATAAGCTGAATTACCATGTTAGAGGAGGTAATATGATAATGAAACTTGACATGGCTAAAGCATTTGACAGAGTTCAGTGGAATTTATTATTCAGAATTATGATAGCCTTTGGATTTTCAGAAAAATTTATGGCTTTTATTCGAAGATGTATTACTATAGTTTGGTTTTCTATTCGTATAAATGGGCATTTGGCAGGTTTCTTTCAATCAAAAAGAGGACTAAGACAAGGAGACCCCATTTCTCCATTTTTATTCATTATTGTTTCGGAATTTTTATCAAGGGGATTAGAAAAACTTTTCTTTAATAACCCTAAATTGGGATTTGTTTCAGGTTGCCCTTTGAGGATTTCTCACCTTGCTTATGCTGATGATGTCATGATATTCCTGAATGGATCAATCAATTGTGTTAAAAAAGTCAAGGGTTTTCTAGAAGATTATGAGAAGAATTCAGGGCAAAATATAAATGCAAAGAAAAGTTTGATATATCTATCTAGACGAATTCCGGAAATTCGGAAAAAATCAATTCTAGCTGCTACAGGCTTTTTGGAGGGAGCATGGCCCTTGAAGTATTTAGGTATCCCTTTATTCACTGGACACAGAAAATCAGCATATTTTCACCATATACTAGATAAAATAAGGAAAAAACTTTTGGGTTGGAATTTATCTAATTTGTCATATGGAGGACGTCTCTGCCTAATTCAGAGTGTGCTCATTTCTATGCCATTATATTTAATGCAAGTACTTCTTCCTCCACTATCTATTCTTCATAGCTTGGAGATGATTTTTGCAAGGTTCTTCTGGGGTTCTACGGATAACAACAGAAAAATTCATTGGGTATCATGGGAAGATATCAGCAAACATAAATTAGAAGGGGGTTTGGGTATAAGGAAACTTGCAGATTTTAGTTTGGCAATGGCTATCAAACTTTGGTTTCGATTTAGAGAGCAAAGCACGCTTTGGGCAGAATTTTTATTAAAGCTATATTGTGGTTCTGAGCATCCGGTTGTGGTGAGCTTAAAAAACAAGGCATCTCCTATTTGGAGAAGATTGATCAAAGTCCGTAGCCTGGCAGAGCAGAACATTGGTTGGTTATTGGGAAATGGTAAAATAAACTTTTGGTATGACACTTGGCTTGATATAGGCCCCATTTTTCAATTATATAAGCCTAATGGAAATAATGAGTTTAAAGTTGCTGATCTTATTGATAATGTAAATGGGAGAAAAGACAGAGTTATAGATGCCCTCTTGGAAGAATTGAAGGATGAAATTGCTGATCAGCATTTGCAACAGAATGTTTCAGATCAAATCATATGGAAACCTGCGCTAAATGGCAAATTCTTGCTGAAATCTGCTTGGGACAAGGTTAGACAAACACAAATAGTTCTTCATATTAATTATGCAATCTGGAATGATCTACTTAAACCGAGTATTTTGATCTTTGCTTGGCATTTTTTAAAAAGGAAACTTCCAGTAGATGAAGTTTTACAAAAACGGGGAGTTGCTCTAGCATCTAAATGCCGTTGTTGTAATAATATGGAGTCCTGGAAACACTTGTTTTTTGATGGTCCTATAGCAAAAGAAGTATGGTCTTATTTTGCAAGAATTTTTGAAGTGAATAGATCAGCAAATTTAGAGAATTGGAGAGTTGGTTTGGGATGGTCACATGATGGACATATTAGAGAGGTGATGCCTTTTATAATTCTCTGGTTTTTATGGTTAGCTAGGAATGAAGCTAAACATAAAGGCTTAAGACAAGATGTGCAACAAATTCAGAGTTGTGTAATCCATTATTGTATGCTAGGGGAAACTGCAGGAAATATCAAAGGTAGACATTGGAAGGGATACACATCAGTTGCTAAAAGCTGGGGATTTTCGGTCAAAGCTTTAGTCAGAACCACAATCACTATGGTGTATTGGAAGAAGCCTAATACAGGTTGTTATAAATTAAACACAGATGGATGCTCACGAGGGAACCCTGGGTTATCTTCCTATGGGGTTTTAATCTGAAATCATGAAGGGGATTTCCTTATGGCAAAGTATGGTACTTTGGGATCTTCTTCTAATGTAAAGGCAGAGCTTGTTGCAACACTAGTAGGTCTTGAACTATGTGAAGCTTATAATTTTCTGCCAATTTGGTTAGAATCGGACTCTTTGGTATCTCTAAGGATTATACAGTCTTCATCAACGTGTTGGGAATACAGAAAGATTATTCTGAAAATTAGAAGGCTTTTTATGAAACTTCAAGTATCTTACTCTCATGTGTATAGAGAAGCAAATGTTGCTGCTGATTATTTGGCTAATCAAGCTCTAAATGTGCAAGGGGAAAGAGTGTTATTGGAGAAAGATATAGGGAAAAAACTACATGGTATATGTAAGCTTGATAAGATGGGAATTCCATACATCAGATTGAATCGGAAAATATTATAGGGTTTGTACTGATCTTCTTCTCTGAGAAATCCAAAGATTTTCTTTTACCTTATAATGGCAGCTGGTTTCTGAATCCTGATGGTAACAATTATATTGTGATATTATAAGGTTACCAATGATGGCTGGTTTTCTGAAATTTGATAGTATATGGTGTTCTGTATGCTGGTTTTCTGTATGTCAACTATTTGGTTTTCTGTATGCTGGTTTTCTGATCAAGTTGATTCTTCTAGAAAATATGAATTGACATTGAACTGAAGGGTAATGGTATTCTGTACTGTATGGCTTTATTTGGTCTATAGCTGGATTTCTTGTGTGCTAAATAAGGTTATCAATGATGGCTGGCTTTCTGAAATTTGATAGAATATGGTGTTCTGTATGCTGGTTTTCGGTTTTTTCATGTCAACTATATGGTTTTCTGTATGCTGGTTTTCTGATCAAGTTGATTCTTCTGGAAAATATAAATTGACATTGAACTGAAGGATAATGGTATTCTGTAATGCCCGCTTTTTTTTTTCCTAAGCGGCGTTACGCTGACATACTTAAGGCATGTAACATCATACTGCAGCGGAATAACTTAAACCTTACATATACATGCCCCTACCACCATCCCTAATATAATGACATGGAACTTAACATATGAACGTCATGCTTAACATCATATCATAACATGCTTAACATCATACCATAAGGTTCATATCATATCATACTTGACATCTTATCATAAAGTTCCATAAGTCACTATTCGAGCATATAGGTAGCAAAAATAAAGTTCTTAGCATAAACGGTTAACACATTCGATTTCATGGGCCAAGTCACCATCACACACATATTTCAAGCCCTCCTGCTGCTTCCTCGTTATCCCCTTGCATGATCTGCGGTATAAGGAAAGAAGACTATAAGCACACAGGCTTAGTAAGACTCTTTCCTACTCACTAAAATCATTCGTCATTCATTCATAATCATATGGAACATAAGCATCATAAACATTTCTATCATAGCATAGAGCATAAACATAGGCATAAATCTAATCAAACATTCTTATCATGGCATAAAGTATAAACATAGGCATAAACCTAATTAAACATTCTAAGCATGGCATCATACATGGCATGAACATAAGCATAAGATGTAAATCAACCATAGGCATACTTTCGAGCATATCAAACATAGACATCGTAAACATTCTAAGCATGGCATGATACACGGCATAGCATAACTTAATAAACTTTCCTAGCATGGCATGAGACATGGCATAAATATAAACATAAGTTATAAACCAACCTATAGGACATAAACATAGGCATACATTCTAGCATATCATAAGAGCATCTTCTTACCATAATCATAACATGGATCATTCATTCTCATACATATCTTTTAACATGGAGCATAAGCATAACACATCATTATCATAACATAATGCATAACATGTATGAATGCATGGGTGGAATGCATATACATATAGATGCTTAACTTTTAGAATCATACTTTCAAAATGCTTAAACATAATCATCATAACATTTGGGGTCCCCGGCTTGTACCACATACATACATCATAGCGCGCATCCCTAGTAAGTCCGAGGTAGCGAGCCCCGACCTACTAGGGTAAGGACAGCATAGTCGGTAGTCCCCGAACCGAGGCGTTCTCAAGGAGCCCATCCCTGTTGCACAGCTCCGGTAGTGCCAGAACCGTGGACAGCTCCGGTAATCCAGAACCGGGGCGTTCTTAAGGTGCCCATCCCTTGGACCCATACTTGGGTCCGGTACAAGCCCATTCATAAAGTAAAATACTTTGCATGCTTCATCATTCATAAGACATTCATAGCATACTTATCATGACATCTTTCTTATCATGAACATGATCATAACATACTTATCATGGCATCATTCTTATCATGAACATGATCATAACATACTTATTATGGCATCCTTCTTATCATGAACATGATCATAACATACTTGTCGTGACATCATTCTCATTCTTAGACATGGCATAGGTACACATCATTCATAGAGCATGACATACATTCGTATTATCCTAAAACATGGCATATCATTCCTAAACATGACATATCTTGCATAACCATGGCATATCATTCATAAACATGACATATCATTCGTAACATGGCATATCATTCATAACATGGCATATCATTCATAAACATGGCATATCATTCATAACATGGCCTATCATTCATAAACATAAATCACATCTTACCATAGGGCCATTGGGACCCTTACTTGAAATAAATCTTAACTTTTATCCTATTAACCCTTATTGGCCGAAACTTGTGGAGTCCCAAGGCCATGTGAAAATTCACATAATCACCATCCTTCATCCTTATATCATGGCAACACATAAACATATGCTTGAAGTTAAAGACTCAACCCTAACCCTTGGGTCCTTGGGGTTGGCCGAACCATATGGGCCTCTAGGGTGCTCCAAAAATTCCCAAAAATTATACTTAACTTCTACACATCATAAGGGAACATCAAATAACATTATCATGATTTTTAACATATTTATAGACATTTAAATCATGGTGGCCGAAACCCATAAACATAGGGACCTTGGTTTTGTCCTTTTCATGTTGGCCGAAACCCTAGAGTGTCCTAGGGTACTCCAAAAATTCCCAAAAATTATAATTAACTTCTACACATCATAAGAGAACATCAAATAACATTATCATGATTTTTAACATATTTATAGACATTTAAATCATGGTGGACAAAACCCATAAACATAGGGACCCTGGTTTTGTCCCTTTCATGTTGGCCGAAACCCTAGAGTGTCCTAGGGTACTCCAAAAATCCCAAAAAATTATACTTAACTTCTAAACATCATAAGGGAACATAAAATAACATTATCATGATTTTTAACATATTTATAGACATTTAAATCATGGTGGCCGAAACCCATAAACATAGGGACCCTGGTTTTGTCCCTTTCATGTGGCCGAAACCCTAGAGTGTCCTAGGCTACTCCAAAAATTCCCAAAAATTATATCTACTTACTAAACATCATAAGGGAACATTAAAAAATATTATCAAGATTTTTAGAATACTTATAGGCTTTTAAATCATGCTGGCCGAAATCCATAAACTTAAGGACCTTGGTTTTTCTTTCCTTTCAACATCACATCCAAAAACTACCCCATATATCATACTAAAAATCATGGAAATCATAGATAACTATTATGACACAGGTGAGGGAGTCTTACCTTAGATTTCTTGATTTTTTTTGAACCTTGAAAGAGGAGAAGGAAGAGGACTTGGTATCTCTTGACCACAACTAGTCCTTGTCACCTTGTAGGAACTTTAGATCTTGAGAGATGAGACCTCTTGTGAAGTTTTCCCCAAGGAATTCCTTCCTTTGGTGCTCGACAAGAATGGGGAATGAAGAGGAGAGGAAATTCAATTGATTGAGAGAAGAACTAACTCCCAAAACTCCTCTCATTATAACCCATCAAGGAGGCAAATGAAGAGCCTCTCCATGACCTTTCACCTCCTTTTACCTCTTAACCAACCTCCACTTCAATTACTCATAAGAATTCCTTGCTAGGTGACTTGGTTAAAGCATTCTTGGTTGTACAAGAGGTCCAAGGTTCAATCCTTGGCTCATGCACATTTATTTTTATTTCGATTTTCCATTTCATTTATTTTATTACTTTTATTTCCTAAATTCCGAAAATCCCCCTAAAATCACCCATAATTATGCCAATATTCATAAATAAAATTCTTTTATATTTATATTAATTTTACCTAATTTATATTAATTTTACCTAATTAATACCCATCTTTGGAGCCCATTTAAAGCTCATTGGTACTTAGTTTTCTCAATTTAAATGAGAAAACATGGATTTTCTAGGCCTAAGTTCTCCTTAATATTTCTAGGTCCCTTGGAAAATTATTTAAACATGCTTAATATTTTAAGAAAATATTAAGAGAATTTTTCGGGTCGTTATATATTCTGTACTGTACGACTTTATTTGGTCGATAGCTGGATCTCTTGTGTGCTAAATATCATGCAATTTTAATCTTTCTGATGATGGTTAATATTTTGACGGTTTTACTCATTGATAGACCTTTAAGTTAGAGATTACAATGTAGCTTCTGATAATGATTTGAAGATCAGGTTACATACGTATTGCTGCATTTACAGAAGTTGCTAATCCAGAGTCAGTTTTTGTTATACCTTGATTACATTAATCTAAATTTGCTGATATACTGAGCAGTTGCCCCTGTCTGATAACGTTGTGTTGCTTGTGGTTGTCTAAGCACTATATGGACACCTGGTTTTCTTGTAATGGTTACCACGGAAATCTGATAATTTGTTGCAGGAAAAAAGATCTGATAATAGATCGTTGATTTAGAGATTGAATTATTTGAATGTAGCTTATGAAGATCAGGTTATGCTGGACTGATACATTGGAATGATACTGTGAAATACTCTTATATGTATTGCTGGATCCTGCTAATCTGATCTTGCTGCTATGGTGGTTGTCCAAAGCAGATTTATCCTGCTGCACTGCTGCATCAAAAAAGCATTTCCAGGATTTGAAATGGATTGTTATAAAATACAGCTTTCATTTTCATTAACAGATCTATGTAAATTGGAAAAAAGAAATGAGGTTTTATAGTGTTCGATGTTATGAATTCTTGTGGAGAGCTTGTAATCTCAGGTTAGAGGGTAAGGTTTGGTCCCCCCTTCTAACTTGGTTTTTTTCTCGATTTTAATAAATTGTTTTTCCAAAAAAAAAAAAAAAGGAAAACTCTCTTTTCATTCAAAATGACTAGACCCTCTTTTATACTCATCCCATGAATATGAAGAGTCTTTTGTCTCTTTGGCTTCCCTTTATTTAAGCCGATAAAGAGCACATCTTTTCATGTGACTCTTCACCTTCTCTTCATCCAATGAAGTGAGACTTTTCTCTTTCCTTCATTAAACACTTTAATGAATTTCTCCTGCAATTTTGACCGGGCCTCTCGGGCTCCCGACCAGGTCTCCCGACCAAGTCTCCCGAGCAAGTCCCCGAGCTCCCGACCAAGTCTGTCGAGCAAGTAGCCGAGCTCCCAACCCAATCTACCGAGCTAGTCGCCAAGCTCCCGACCCAATATACCGAGCTAGTCGCTAAGCTCCCGACCCAGTCTGCATCCCACATCGAGCTCCCGACCAAGTCTCCCGAGCAAGTCGCCGAGCTCCTGACCCAGTCTGCTGAGCTAGTCGCCGAGCTCCCGACCCAGTCTGCTGAGCTAGTCGCTGAGCTCTCGACCCAGTCTGCCGAGCTCCTAGCCCGAGCTCCCGACCAAGTCCTTGAGCTCCCGACCCGAGCTCCCGACTCGAGTCTCTCGAGCTCCTGTCCCGAAGTATCATGTCCTTAGTGTGTGACCCTATAGGTTCTCACGACGTTGGCAATGCGCCTAAACGCTTTAGACACATAAGCAATGAGCGGCATTGTTGGTGCAATTTGCACTAATAGTTAAACTTAAGTTTTGATGAATGACAAATAGGTTAATGTTAGGCTTGCTTTTGATTTTGACCTCTTTACTAAGTGTGCAAGGTTGAAAGACTAAGGACCTGACACCAGGCTGAAGTCCAGGGTGGTTGAGTCCTGGTGGGAAGTCCAGTTGGGTTCGCGAGGCCTGACAACTGGCTGAAGCCCAAGTTGGTTGAAACTTGGCAAAAAGACCAGGGTGGTTGAGCCCTGGCGGGAAGACCTGGTGGGTTAAGAAATTGAGTAGAGCTGCACGAGGTAAGTAAGGTAAATCACTGGAGGAGTGAACTAGTGAGGACGGATCCTATTTTAGGACTATAGGCGCGGTCCAACTTAGGCCCATTTTGGTGACCTCGGTTGAGTCCTGGTTAGATCCTTATCCATGTTTGGACGGGGTCTAATTAACTCTAAAAGCATTCTTATCTTAGTCCATTGCATTAACTCTATTTTACAAGTTTTATTTGATATGTGAACTAATTAGACTTTGTAGGTAAATTATACAAAATTATTCCTCATCTAAAGCCTTGGTGGAGGATAAACTCTCATTTAAATTATTCGTATTTCTTATTTTATTTGAGAATAAAATTATAAATTATTCCTCATCTAAAGCCTCAGTGGAGGATAAACTCTCATTTAAATAATTCGTATTTCTTATTTTATTTGAGAATAAAATTACTCCTACTAATGATAAAATGTTATTCTGTACGAGAGTTTAAACTTTAAATTATTTTTTTTAAAATTTAATTGGAGAAAAGGATAGAAACGTTATCTTCTTTGGATTATTCCAAAGAATAGCTTGCTAACTTTATTTAAATTATTATTTTAAATTTAAGTGGAGCATTCATATCTTAATTTAAGTGGAGCATTTTTAATTAACTCTAAATGCATTCTTATCTTAATTTAATTAGCTATTTTTAAATTATTTAAGAATAGCTTGCTATGGATAATGTTTGGGTTGAGAAGATCATGCATCGAATTGAATATTGGCAGCTCGAGGCACTATAAAAAGAAGCAAGCGAGCCCTCTAAAGATATATATATTTTTTAAGTTTGGTTCAAGCTTTGGCGCTCTCTAGCTTCCACGCTCCTCTGCTGCGGTTTGTGATTTGACTCGACGCTATCTGACTGTTGCCGGAAGATCGCTCCCAACACCCAAGATGCTTCAGATAATCTTAAGTGTTGGGTAACACATTTTTATTTGTTCTGTCTGTACTAAAATTATTTAAGGGGGAAGTGTAGGGTTGTTACACTTTCGCCTAATCTTGTATTCGAATCGCTCTACCGGGAGTTCATCGGTAGAAAATTTTAGTGGATTGCCCACAGGAAAGGTTCAAGGAGCCTGGGCCTTTGAGTAGGAGTCGCTGAAGGCTCTGAACGAAGTAAAACTCATCGCTTATTTTTTTATTATTTTTCACTTTCGCATTTCGTTTTAATTCTTCTGCCGTGCACGTTTTTCAAAGCATCGTACGATTTTCTATCGACTCTGATTTTAAAACGAAAGTTTTAAAAGTCACGTGATTCATCCCCCCCTCTCACGTGCATCAGTCCTACAAGCATCTAGCAATGTATCATTGCTACCCAAGTAACAAGAAAAGTCGAGATCCGACTAAACCTCCATGACTATGATAATGCATGACCTTGTCCTTCTATCCTTGATATCTAGATTGACCAATGAGGGATAGACTGTGTCATCCTCGATCAATCTTTGTGTTTCTTGATCCCCGAGTAGACTCACTCAAACAAATGAGCTCAATATCTCATATTGACTCATTTGAGCATGGTTATGCATTTTAGTAGTCCTACTCGATCAAGGGGCCCACAGATATCACTCCCGTCATATAGGAGGGATAGATCTCATCGACATCACTCACATCCCTCCTCATAATTCATTACATACCCAGTGATCGCCTTTATAGTCCACCCTGTTACGGGTGACGTTTGACTATACCAAAATACATAACTCCTTATGTATGGAACCGTAGTGACTTCAGGTCTAATGACTATTCATACTAATAGTCACATGAGAAAGTTTATGAAACTCATATGACTGCGGCGATAAGAATGCATGTACTGTAGCTCTGGGCGATTCAAAAAGCGTTTGCGGTGATAGACGCCTGCGCGTCTCCTTCACCTGCGGCGATGGCCGCCGGCGCCATCAAACCGCCGGCGCCAGACATTACTACTTTCCCTCCTCTATCCTCCTCTACTCTTAAGCCTCTGGAGGGTTCCTAGATAAGCCAAGGAGTGGAGACTGAGCATCCGAAGTTGTATGCTCAGATTCTTCGACCAAGTTCGCCGTGCGCATTGAAAAAAGAATTCGAAGATATCGGGGATGCTTTTAAGGAGGCGACGATTTATAATTGCAAGCCTGGCATCTTCTACTCGGAGGAAGAGGTAACAACCATGGCTGATTCTTACGGATTTGCGCTAATTGGGAAGTTTTCCTGGAAAAGACCTAGCTATGCGATAATTGTGCATGCTTTCAAAAACCTAGGGTTATCCAGCTTCTACAATGTTTGATTTCTCAGATCTGGACATATTTTTTTGCACTTAACATCAAATGAGGATATGGCTCGAATCTGGTCTCACGGGATTTGGTATATCGGTGGCGTTCCTTTACGAATTTTCAAATGGTCGCCACATTTCTCATACGAGGCTGAGTCTTCAGTAGTTCCTGTATGGGTGCAGTTCCCAGATTTTCCTATCCACATGTTTAACAAGAGCTGCTTATTTTCGACTGCCCAGATTGTTGGAAAACCTATCAAAATAGATGAGGCGACAGCAGATGGAACCAGGTTGTATATGGGAAGAGTATGTGTGGAAATAGATCTGTTAAAACCAGTGATTGATGAATTCTGGATTGGGATTGGAGAGGAAAAGAGACTCCAAAAAGTAGTTTTTGAAAAATTCCCTAAATATTGTGAATTCTGTCTGCATTTGGGGCACTCTGTTGGAGAATGCTATGCAAATGGTAAACAACCAATGCCGGATTCGAAAAGGAAAAGAGCAGATGGTTTTGTTCCTGGAGAAGATTTATGCGGGAGACTAAATCAAAAGCAAGCACAGGAAATAGGCAAGGTAGATGAATTTACCTGTGGAACTTTGCAAGCTGGAGATATGCAAAAAATAGTCAAGCAAAATTGGATTCAAAAAGGAAATTTGCTAGGCAAGTCAGTTCCCGTAGACAAGTTAGAAGGTATATCTACCAACAGATTTCATTCTTTGACTGCATTAGAGGAAGAAGAGCAAGAAGATTTGAATGAATTCTTTATTGAGGAAATGAATGAGAAAAATGTAAAGGAGGCTAATGATTTTGAAGCTGGAAAGGAGGTCAAAAAAGACTGTATTAATAAATGTTCTATTGTTGAATAGGTTGTTTCTGGGGATGAAGAAATATAGAGGCTGGTCAAGGATGTATCTTTTGTTGGAAGAGAGGATAAAGAGAAATCAGTGGCATCTACATTAATGAACCAATCTGAGCAGAATGAGCAGAATAAGCAGTTCTCTATACATAAGGAAGGTTCAAAAAGAGATATTCTTCCAACAGGGCAGTTTGTGCCAAAGGTATCAATTTCTACTCAAGCTGTATTTATGGAAAAAAAATTTATCTGACAAAAATGTGGCATCTAGTAAAGAAGATTATGTTCTGAATTTAGAAGATATTAGTTTGAAAGATCAGGTGGACTACGGTAATTCCAAACAGGATCAATATATGGAAAAATGGGATAATTCCAGGGTGACAGATTTTCAAAAAGATCCTGGTGAAGCTGAATTCAATAAATCTTTTGTGGAGGAACAAGGTTCGGATGATGAGGAAGTGGGGCGGTTGCAAAGGTCTTCATCACTACCCATGGTGGTATATCCAGAGAATAATCAGATTGCTTCTACAAAAAAATTATTTGTTAATAAGAATGCTCCTCTTGGTGGTTCACAAAGGGTCACTAGAAGCAAATCTCAAGCACAAAGGTTATCTTTTTCTTCATTGCTTTAAATGTCAGGTATGATATGGAATATTGGGGGAATAGGTAATCTTGCATCAATTAGAAGATTGCATTATTTGAAGAAAAATTTTCATTTAAATTTCTTGGGAATTTTAGAGCCAATGATCTCTCTTGATGTTTCCTTTATTACTAGAAGATTGGGATTTTCCTCAGTAGTTGCCAACTCTTCAGGAAAGATATGGTTTGTTTATGACTCTAATATTGTTTGTGATGTTTTATTTGATCATGAGCAATTCCTTCATTTGAGTTTGAAATCTGCCATGTTACCAATTGAAATGATGTTGACTATCGTATATGCAAAGTGCACAAGAGTTGGAAGATATGAACTCTGGGAGAAGGTAGAAGAAATTAAACCAAATGATGAGGCTTTCTGGATGGTAGGTGGAGACTTTAATATTATAGCTAATATATCAGAACAATCCATAGGGAACATAACAAGTCTGGGAGCAATTGAAGATTTTAATAATTTTTTATTGGCAACAGGGTTGATAGATGCTGGTTATGTGGGAGATTGTTTCACTTGGACCAACAACAGAATATGGAAGAGGTTAGATCGTATTCTAATTTCTCCATCTTGGAAAGGACATGAATTCTCAGTTCGGGTTGAACATCTTAGCCGTGCTGCTTCAGATCATTGTCCATTACTGATATCCTTTCCTATTTTTGATAAAGTAGTTGTTTCCTTTCGATTTCAAAAGATGTGGCTAAGGCATCATAGTTTTCTACAGACGGTAAGATTAAATTGGAATCTTCCAAGTTCAGGTTTTGGCCTTCAGAAACTGCAGATGAAATTAAAGAGATTAAAGGAGCATTTAAAGTGGTGGAACAAAGAGGTATTTGGGAACATTCATGACAACATTCAAAAAGCTGAACAATTGTACTCTGAGACAGAGAAATAGTTTGATTTAGAACCCTCTGAAGAGAATCGAATTTATAAAAATAAAAGTCAAGCTCACCTCTTTAAGACACTTCTAATGGAGGAAGACTTTTGGAGACAAAGAACAGCAGTTAAATGGAGGGCAGAGGGGGAAAGAAATACTAAATTCTTTCATGATATGGTGAAAACCAGGAGAATAACTAATAGAATTTTTCGGATATGGGATGAAGGAGAATGTTTGGAAAAGCCAGAACTTATTAAAGCTTCAGCTGTTAAATTTTTTGAATAATTATTAACGGGAGAGGATTTTAATCATATGGAGGCAGATGTTAGTCATATCCCCAAGCTGATCACTGCCGAAGAAAACTTATCTTTCATGCTCTTGCCTTCTAAGGAGGAAATAAAGCAAGTTATATGGGAAATGGATCAAGATAGTGCAGCCGGGCCAGATGGTTTTTCCTCAGCCTTTTATGTTTCATGTTGGGATATTATCCAAGATGATGTGCAACAAGCTGTAATGAATTTCTTTAATGGAGGAGTTTTGCCAAGAGGAATGGTAGCTACAACTGTAGTGCTGATTCCAAAGAATGATAATGCTCAAAAGTGGCATGATTTTCGCCCCATTAGCTTATGCAATGTTTCATATAAGATTGTTTCAAAGATTTTGGCAAATAGGCTTGCGAATACTCTACATAAGATTATTTCTCTGGCTCAGAGTGGTTTTGTGAAAGATAGATTAATTTATGATAATATTCTTTTAGCCCAAGAATTGACTCATAAGCTAAATAATCATGTCAGAGGAGGAAACATCATTATGAAACTGGACATGGCTAAAGCTTTTGATAGAGTACAGTGGAATTTATTATTCAGGATTATGGTAGCCTTTGGTTTTTCGGACTCATTTGTAAATATGATCAAGAGATGTATTGCTTTTTGTTGGTTTTCTATTCGGGTTAATGGTCAGATTGCAGGTTTTTTTCAATCTAAAAGAGGATTAAGACAGGGAGATCCTATCTCTCCTTTTTTGTTCATCGTAGCATCTGAGTTTTTATCGAGGCGTTTGGAGAATTTTTTTCTCAAAAATCCAAAGATGAGTTATGTCACGGGATGTGAGATGAAGATATCTCACCTAGCTTATGCAGATAATATTATGGGTTTTCTGAATGGATCAATTGATTGTGTAAAAAAGGTAAAGGCTTATTTTGATGAATATGAGAGGCAATCAGGCCAATTGATAAATGCTGGAAAAAGTATGATATATCTTTCTAAAAATATAACTTCGGCCCGTAAGAATTCAATTCTAGCTGTCACAAATTTTGCGGAAGGCACATGGCCTATAATTATTTAGGGGCTCCCATTTTTGTCGGGATCCGAAAATCAGTATATTTTCAACCTTTGATACAAAAAATAAGAAGGAAACTTATGGGATGGACTATTTCACGACTCTCTTATGGTGGCCGCCTTTTGCTTATTCAAAGTGTTTTAATTTCTATATCTCTTTATTTGTTACAGGTACTTTTACCTCCTTTGTCAACCTTACATAATATGGAAATGATCTTCGCGAGATTTTTTTGGGGCTCTACAGATACTAAAAGGAAGACTCATTGGATTGCTTGGGAAGAGATCAGTAAGCCAAGGATGGAAGGAGGGTTAGGAGTGAGGAAGCTAGCAGACTTTAGTGTGGCAATGGCGGTTAAACTTTGGTATAGATTCAGAGAACAAAAAACACTTTGGGCAAATTCCCTATCAATGATGTATTGTAGTAATACTCATCCTGCCATAGTTCGGTTGAAAAGTAAAGCATCCTCTTGTTGGCGCCAAATGGTTAAACTTAGAAGTTTAGCAGAACAAAATGTATGCTGGATTTTGGGTGAAGGCAAATTGTATTTCTGGTTTGATACATGGTTGGATAGTGGTCCATTGTTTCATTCTTATACTCCAGTTGGAGATATTGACATAAGGGTTGCAGAATTTTTGGAAGGATCTCAATGGAGAATGGACAAAGTTAGTAAGATGCTGCCGGAAGAAATAGTTGCTAAAATAGTAGTACTTGTGCAAATAGAAGATATAGACCATATCATATGGAAAATATCTTTGAATGGCAAGTTCTCTTTAAAAACGGCATGGAATAATGTTAGACAAACTCAACGAATGATGCCTATAAATTATGCAATTTGGAGTGGATTACTCAACCCTTCTATTTCCATTTTTGCATGGTGTTTCTTAAGATTCAAGTTACCTATTGATACCATTTTGCAAAAAAAGGGAATTACACTGGTTTCTAAATGTCTTTGTTGCAATGATTTAGAAACTTGGGATCATTTGTTTTTTAATGGATCAATAGCAAAGGAAGTTTGGTCTTACTTTGCAAACTTGTTTAGGGTGCACAGATTTTTCTTAATGGGAGATTGGATGATTGGTCAAGAATGGTCTCATGGTGGACATGTTAGGGAAATCATGCCTTTCCTTGTATTATGGTTTTTATGGGGGGCTAGAAATGATGCAAAGCATAGAGGGGTAATGTTGGTGCAGGAAGCACCAGATCGAACCTTGTTTTGATATTGGCAAAGGATTCAAAGTTAAGGGTTATTTGTTGTCTAACAATGCTGCTTGAGAGTGCAGGAAACAAAGTCCTAGCGAAGGGCTGCTAGGCACCTGACGATGGGCTGTCAGGAAACCAAGTCCTGGCGAAGGGCTGCTGGGCAAAAACCAAGTCCTGGCGAAGGGCTGCTGGGCGAAACTCAAGACCTGGCGAAGGGCTGCTGGGCAAAAACCAAGTCCTGGCGAAGGGCTGCTGGGCGAAACTCAAGACCTGGCGAAGGGCTACTAGGTGAAAACCAAGTCCTGGCGAAGGGCTGCTAGGCGAAAACCAAGACCTGGCGAAGGGCTGCCGGGCAAAAGTCCAACTGGAGGATCCGGTTGGCACCAGGTAAATTCTCCCGAGAGGAGTAGGTGAGGACGCGTTCCCCTTGAGGGAACATTAGGCGTCGGTTCGACCTAGGGCTCCATTTTGGAGACCCAAAGTCAGAACCAAGACAGCCAAGGCTGTGTAAAATTAACTTATTAATTGCTATTTTGGACTAACCCTGGATGCAGGACCGAAGGACTGTGTTTCTTCAGCTCAGAGAGCCTCAAAGGAGTGAGGCAGTAGCTGAGCAGGGCGCCCCGGATGTTTCGGGCGCCCCAGAGTCAACCCAAAGTCAGCAGAGCAAGTAAAAGCTCCGACAGCAGCACATTTGGGGGCGACTCGGATGTTTCGGGCGCCCCGCGCGCATCGGGCGCCCCGCGTGTCGCGGGCGCCCACTGTGCCACGCCACTGGCAGCTGCAGCAGCTCACCCTCGCGAAGAAGATGAAGCCTTGACCGGTCAACCCGGGCGCCCCGCGCGCGTCGGGCGCCTCAGTCAACTGTTATCCCGAAGTCGAAGCGATCAGTCACGACCGAGAGCACGCCGGATCACAAGCCACGTGGGGGGGGGGGCGCCCCGAGCATCCCGGGCGCCCCCAGTCCTATATAAAGGACCCTCGACCCTCTTCTTCAGCAATCAAATTCTTCGGACACTTCCACGCTCTTCTGCTCTCGTACTTTGCTCCAGATACTGCCCAACTCGAGCCGACGACGTCCCGCTGCCCCGAAATCTTCGATCTAATCCTGACGTCGGTAAAAGAAGAGCATAATTCTTGTTATATAAGTTTACTGCACTTATTCTGTATTCAATAATTGTAAACTGGTTTACGAACTTATAGAATTGCCCGCAGAAAACGGTCAACGACCGTGGGCCTTGGAGTAGGAGTCGACCCAGGCTCCGAACCAAGTAAAAATCTTGGTGTTCGCATTGTTTGATTTTTATTATTCCACTATGCAATTGCTCTTTACGAAATCCGAACGATTTGCGACATTCACCCCCCCCTCTATCGCATCTCTTGATCCAACAAGTGGTATCAGAGCGGGGTAGTTCAAACTTGGTGCAACCACCAGTTTGAAAGTTTTTCGGATTTACAAAAATTTTTTTATCTTATTTTTTTTCTTTTTTTGTTAATCAACACCACTACATCTTTTCCGCCTTTTTTAATTTTGAATTCTCATTTTTTCACTATAAGTTTGAATTAATAAAACGAACAATTCTTGAAAATTTGTCATAAAAATTTTTTTATATTATTTCTCGAAATTTGTGCCACATTAATTCGAGCAATCTTTTAACTCTTATTTTTCACCATTAATCAGAATAATCATTTCCTAAATATTTTGTCTCAAATTTTTTTTTATTATTTTATTATATTCTTCCTCGAAATTCGTGTAATTTTTTTTTTGGGCAAATTTTTTTTCTTCTTCTCCCGCACTACTAATCCAAGACCAAGTCTTGGTACATTTTGTTCGTTCTTTTGTGTGCAAGAGGTTATTTTATAGCCAACCAAGAATGGAATAGCATCCGTCCACCACTCATCTCCGGCGAGAACTTCAATTCTTGGAGAAGTCAAATGGAGTCCCTTCTGAAGGCCCACATGGACATATGGATGATCCTCCAAACGGGGTTTACAGTACCTACAGAAGATTGTATGTCGATCGCCTGGGAGAAATTGGACGAACAAACTTTGAGGAAGATCGAGGCAGATGCAAAGGCGACTGTAATCATACAATGCGGCCTAACTAACGAACAACTCAAGCTAGTTGGATCCTTCAACTGTGCTAGAGAAATTTGGGAGAAATTGATCAATCTTCATCAAGAAATCTCAGATGAAGAAGAAGATCAGGTAAGTTATCTCGCACTCTCGGCCCAAGCACAGACAGCCGAGTCAGAGTCTGAACCTGAACCCAGAGTCGAAATCGAACCAGCAGAATCAGACGACGAACTGACTGAGATGGTAACCAATTTCAAATTCTTTTCTAAATTAGAATTAAATAATCAAGCTGATACTGTAATGGTCGAGGAAGGTATAACTTTTGCAGGGAAATCTCCTAAACAACTACCAAAAAAGGAGCTTCAACAAGTATCCGAGTCCGACTCAGACACGGAACCAGAAGATGAATCTAGATCCGAGACAGCAACAATTAAGGGGGAGATTCCCAATAAGGAATCAAAAGGTAAAATTACAAATTTAAATTTTAAAAATCATATAATTTGTTACATATGCAGGGAGAGAGGGCACTACCAAACTAAGTGTCCTACTCGTAAGATTCAAACGATACCACCGACGGCAACAAAGAAACGAGCTCCAAAAGCACGAAAGAACAAGAGTCGCATTCAATGCTTCAAGTGTCAGGAGTTTGGGCATTACAAAGAGGAATGCACAGATAAACGTTACAAAGATCCAGGGAAACCAACCAAAATGGGTAACTGTAATTTACATCCAAATCAACTCTTTACCTTGAATACTGATAGTTTAATTAATCTCCCTTGGTCAAATTCAGATATGGATGCATGCTTAGATAACTTGATGAAATCATATATATTAGCAAAGTCAAAATTCAAAATGTTAAGACAAGAAAATGAGACTTTGAAAATTAAAATTGATATACAAGAAAAACTGATTAATAATTTTGCAAACTTAGAAAATCCAGAAATTTCTCCTCACTATGCCATTATCTGAAGTGTTGTTTTGGCTATTCATAGGACTAGATAGCTTAAGGACTTAACCAATTACTTGAAATTTGAAAACATAGTATTGGGAGGAGGTGAGATGATAGTACGTTGGGGAAACCAACTCTAATAAGATCAAGTCTACTTGGTCTCTTTAGACTGGTGAAACCAGCCGAAGCTACCGATCCAAGACCCAAGCTAGTTAGACCAGAAAATGACCTAATTTAATTTGAAAATGAAATTTTATTAAAAGGCTTTGTCTAGGAAAGGGTGGATGATCCCATAAGGCTACGGCCAAAGAAGGCTTAGTGCCTCGCCAAGACCTGGAAGCCAATTTCTGAAATTCAAATTCAAATTATCTTTTGTCAAATTCGAATCTAACACAAATTTCAAATAATTATAGATTCTAATCTATTTTCAAAATTCTATTTTTCAAAACTTATTCTGTTTCAAAAATCACTTAATCAGTGTTCAAAATTTCTGCTTTCTAAACTTATTTTTTATCAAATCTGTTTTCAAAATTAAATAACTTTTTTCAAAATAAATGAAAATTCCTTTTCAAAATATTTTTACCTTCAAACCTGTCTCACAAAGAACTTTTAAGGTTAACTGTTTGAAAATCCTAGATTGGGTGAGACAGGAAAATTAAGTTCAATTAAAATTTCTTTTACGTTGTGTTTTAATTCAGAGGATAATTCCAACATAGTCAAACCATGATTAACATAGTCAAACCTTAGTCAACTGAGTCCAACATAGTCAAACCATGATTAACATAGTCAAACCTTAGTCAACTGAGTCAAACATGGTCAAACCTAGTCAACACTAAGGTCTTAGATAAAGTCAGTCTATGTCGGATACAGGGGGAGTTCTTCCTAATGTTTTTTAGATTTCTCAAAATCCTTATGCTTTAAAACTTATTTTCATCTCAAAATAAGGCTTTCAATAAGTTGATTCAAAAACCTTAATATATTACTATCACTTTGGAAAACTTATTATCATTTCAAAGTTTTTTTAAACTGTGTTATTATTCCAAATTGAGTTTTCAAAAATTTATCTCCTTGAAAGTTATCATACTCAGAAGATTGTTCAAAAGTGCTTCTTTTGATCTTGACAAACCCTAAAGACACAGAGGAAAGGTCCACTTCATGATCTTCAAGGACTCCTAGGATGTGTCAAATTAAGGGGGAGTCTAAGTCAAAAGAAAAACTTCAGAAAAAGTTTCTTTTTACTTATGTCTTTATTAAACAGTTCTTTCTAATCTGACTCAAACCTTAAGACTCAGAGGAAGATCACTTGTAGTCAACAAGCTTCCTAGGACTGGGTCAAGTTTAGGGGGAGATCAAATTAAAAGAATTGTTGAAAATTTTCAAAATATATGTTTTCATGCACTGCAAGTTTAAAATCCTTTTGAAAACATAAATAATTTTTCGTTCAAAATATTATTATTATTGTGGCCTATAAAATTGCTTTTGAAATAATATTTACTTGGGTTGGCGAATTTCCAGGACACTTAGGAAAATATCCTTGTAGTCAACAAGGTTTCCTAGGATTGTGTCAGACTGGAAAATAAACCAAGTCAAGCAAAATATTATGTCTTCAAAAGGTCATACATTTTTTCAAAATGTACTAGCATATACTTTCAAAGTACTATCATTTTTTTTAGATAGTATTTACTTGAATTGGAGAACTTTTCTAGGACACTTAGGGAAATGTCCTTGTAATCAACAAGGTTTCCTAGGATTGTGTCAGACTGGAAAAGAAACCTAGTCAAGTAAAATATTTTATTTTCAAAATGCATAATACTTTTCAAAAATTACTCATATCTTTCAAAGTCTAATATTTTTCTAAAAGTACTTATGTGTTTCAAATCATAATTTATTTCAAAAGTACTTATGTCTTCAAAAATACATAATATCTTTCAAAAAGTACTACTATATAATGTTTCCAAAAGTACAAATATTTTTCAAGGCAAAAGTGTTCTAAGTGCGTGAAGCTTTTAAAGATTTGCCTACAAATACATTTTTTTTAAAAAAATGGATTTAATCTAGAAATTTAAGTTTTTATGCCTTCAAAATTATTCTAAGTATCTTTTTGCTATCAAAATTCATAGGCTCTGATACACAAACTAAGTACTTAATTTTCTTCAAAATCAATTTAAGTACTTGATTTTTTTACTTAATTTTTTAAAATACAACTTAAGTACTTAACATTTCTTTTCCAATTACTTAACTATTTCTTTCAAAAATTATTTCTAAGTCTTTCTCAAAAATTATTTCTAAGTACTTAAAAAGTCCTTTCTAAAATTTATTTCAAGTATTTAAATGAGTTTAGTACTTAATTATTTTTAAACCAAGTACCTGACACTTAATTTTTCAAACTTCTCAAAAAGTACTTGCTTTATACTTGAAAATTATCTAAGTGTAAAAAGTTTTGAAAATATTTTTACTCTGTTTTTGAAATACTTTGTCAAAAACATGAAGCACTTAGAAAAACTCATAAATCCCTGTTAGATACATTGTTCACCCATGCCTGTTTTTGATATATGTCAAAGGGGGAGGAAAGGTCAAAGTTAAGAGTTGTAAATACAAGTATTCAGGGTTTTAGGGGGAGTATGAAAAATAAATATTTTTTTTCAACTCTACATTTATTCTATTCATAAATAGTTATACTTCATTGCTTAAACCTTTTGTGCTTAAACTGCTATCTTTTTCCTTAACTTTGAATTGTGTTGCCATAATCAAAAAGGGGGAGATTGTTGGTGCAGGAAGCACCAGATCGAACCTTGTTTTGATATTGGCAAAGGATTCAAAGTTAAGGGTTATTTGTTGTCTAACAATGCTGCTTGAGAGTGCAGGAAACAAAGTCCTAGCGAAGGGCTACTAGGCACCTGACGATGGGCTGTAAGGAAACCAAGTCATGGCGAAGGGCTGCTGGGCAAAAACCAAGTCCTGGCGAAGGGCTGCTGGGCGAAACTCAAGACCTGGCGAAGGGCTGCTAGGTGAAAACCAAGTCCTGGCGAAGGGCTGCTAGGCGAAAACCAAGACCTGGCGAAGGGCTGTCGGGCAAAAGTCCAACTGGAGGATCCGGTTGGCACCAGGTAAATTCTCCCGAGAGGAGTAGGTGAGGACGCGTTCCCCTTGAGGGAACATTAGGCGTCGGTTCGACCTAGGGCTCCATTTTGGAGACCCAAAGTCAGAACCAAGACAGCCAAGGCTGTGTAAAATTAACTTATTAATTGCTATTTTGGACTAACCCTGGATGCAGGACCGAAGGACTGTGTTTCTTCAGCTCAGAGAGCCTCAAAGGAGTGAGGCAGTAGCTGAGCAGGGCGCCCCGGATGTTTCGGGCGCCCCAGAGTCAACCCAAAGTCAGCAGAGCAAGTAAAAGCCCCGACAGCAGCACATTTGGGGGCGCCCCGGATGTTTCGGGCGCCCCGCGCGCATCGGGCGCCCCGCGTGTCGCGGGCGCCCACTGTGCCACGCCACTGGCAGCTGCAGCAGCTCACCCTCGCGAAGAAGATGAAGCCTTGACCGGTCAACCCGGGCGCCCCGCGCGCGTCTGGCGCCTCAGTCAACTGTTATCCCGAAGTCGAAGCGATCAGTCACGACCGAGAGCACGCCGGATCACAAGCCACGTGGGGGGGGGGGGCGCCCCGAGCATCCCGGGCGCCCCCAGTCCTATATAAAGGACCCTCGACCCTCTTCTTCAGCAATCAAATTCTTCGGACACTTCCACGCTCTTCTGCTCTCGTACTTTGCTCCAGATACTGCCCAACTCGAGCCGACGACGTCCCGCTGCCCCGAAATCTTCGATCTAATCTGGACGTCGGTAAAAGAAGAGCATAATTCTTGTTATATAAGTTTACTGCACTTATTCTGTATTCAATAATTGTAAACTGGTTTACGAACTTATAGAATTGCCCGCAGAAAACGGTCAACGACCGTGGGCCTTGGAGTAGGAGTCGACCCAGGCTCCGAACCAAGTAAAAATCTTGGTGTTCGCATTGTCTGATTTTAATTATTCCGCTACGCAATTGCTCTTTACGAAATCCGAACGATTTGCGACATTCACCCCCCCTCTATAGCATCTCTCGATCCAACAGGTAAGACAAGATTCAAAGAAGATTAAAGGGAATATAATTCAATATTTATTCCTAGGAGAAGCAGCCGGTATATTGAAAGGGAAGCATTGGAAAGGTTTTTCTTCAGTGGCTACGGCTTGGGGGATTCCTATCAAAGTAAACATCAAAAATACTATCTTTGTGGGGCATTGGAAGAAGCCGGAATTTTGTGGTTATAAATTAAATACAGATGGTTGCTCAAAAGGAAATCCAGGTGTATCATCATATGGGCGTATAATTAGAGATCACACAGGACAATTTATAATGGCAAAGCATGGCACATTGGGAGTTATCTCTAATGTAAAAGCAAAATTGTCGGCTATCTTATTTGGATTGGAATTATGTGTTGCCTACAATTTTTTCCTGTGTGGTTAGAATCAGATTCAAAGATTGCTTTGAAGATTATACAGTCCCCCTATGTGTGTTGGGATTACAGAAATATAGTGCTTAAAATCAAAATTATTATGGGAAGATATAAGGTGACTTATTCACATATTTTTAGGGAAGGAAATATGGCTGCGGATTACTTGGCTAATCAAGCTTTCCAATTTGCGAGGGACAAAGTCTTGAGAAGACAGGACATAAGCAAAAATTTATATGGCATTTGTATGATGGACAAGCTAGGGCTTCCTTATGTTCGAATGGATAAGAAAATGGTTTAAAGAAATTTGCTTAGAAGCTTGGAAAAGCTTTTCAGATTTAGGAGTTTCTATCAAATAGTGTCATTGCTAATTGTTTTATATTTTGCTACACTGATATAATGTTTTGTAGAGGTCTTTAATGGAATATGGGAAACTAATAATGGTATTTTTTTTTCTGGTTTTCTATCTCATGATATGAGAAGATGAATTTTTTTTTGGAAATCTGCAGATTTCAGAGATGATTTTCAGACCAATGGTTTCAATAGATTGATTTGAAAAATGATCTATATTTGGATGCAATGTTTTTGAAATGGTTGCAAAAGTATTTTGAAATTCAGATTATGGTTGATTTTTCTGGTCTTATTGCTGCATGCTAACAGATACAAACTATTTCATTCTCTGGTTTTCCTGATATATCAGTTGTTTTAATGAATTCTGATCTATTTTCTGGTTTTTTTGGTTTCTTGTCATGCTGAATGGAGATACTATATCTGGTTGAAGGAGTTTCATTCTGAAATTAAGATATAATGCAGAAAATATTGAAATATTGAATTCCAAGAACTTACACTGAGTATAGTAGGCTCACAGGGCTGCAAAGATCTGGACAGTCATTATGATTATCTGTTGCTTATTTCGGATATTACTCAGAAAGTCTGAAGAGTCTGAAAATCATACTGAATTTTGTTCTGGATGGTTTATATGATTGTATCTACTGAATGACCGGAGGTTGTTTGAGGAGTGCAGCATCTTTCACCAACAGGAAACTGATAGTTGGGACTTGGTTAATGGTATTCTTGTTTTGAAATTCTGAAATGCAACACTGTGATGGTCTCTGATACGGAACTGGGATGGTTACTGAAATGCCAATTCTGATACACAGATGGTATCAGAATTAAGGGTTGGTCTCTAATATATGAAAGGTTTCAGATAGCTTTCGGATGGTTTTTTATATATATGATTCTGGATATGCAAGGTTGTAATACTTTAAATGAACAGAGTTTTATGGGTTATCTTCAAAAGATTTGCTGTATCGAAAATTTATGGAATTCTATCAGTGTATCTGTATGCTAAAGGGACTGGGCTATCGATAGGTATTATTGCTGAACGACAGGCTGATCTGTACCAATCTGAAGATTGAAGGTTCTTTAAATCTGATTGACTTTGCTTGGCTAAAGGATGCTTTCAATGATATTAATTTCAGAATCTGGTAAATAACAAAAGCTTACTGTCGCTTGATAGTTAAAGGCTGGGACATGGTTTTCAAAACGCAATATGGCTCAATGAATTCTTCGTATGCTTATAAGGATGTAGATGCCTGGCTATAGGGATTTAATGTAGACGTTTCAATGGCTGTGTAGCTGATTATATTATGCCTGGCTGAAGATTCATATGCATGCTTATATCTGCCATTGAATATTCATATGCATGCTTATAGTGGATATTTTTGCAAGTGCTCAGAATTTTATGAAATGCTTATCAAAAAGGAGTTGGAAATTCCAAGAGGGTTATGGCTTTGGATGAGGAATTACAAATGAAGAGCTGTACAAATTATTCAAAGCCAATTTCTTTTGAATTCCTTAAGAGTAAAATCAGTTTGTCCTTACTTTGTAATTCCATATTAGAAGGTTAGGTTTGACCCCCCTTCTAATATGGTCTTCTTTCTTTTTTTCTTGAAATAAAATTTTTCTTTAAAAAAAAATAGGTGGAGCCCATTTTTAAATATGGGTTGGTGAGGTAGATCAATGAGGATCTTTTAGTGGAATGGATCTTCATTAATGGATCGGTCCTTGATCCATTAAGTGGCCAAGACCCAACTCCTCCTCATGGTCCCTATTGTAGCCCTATATATTGTTGGGGCAATTAGCCCAACGATGATCTGGAAGATCATGAGTTTTGATATGTGTGTCAATATGATTAAGTTAGGGGTTGTTGTTGGACTAATATGTGTATGTAAGTGTGCAGGGTTGCATGTACACATATACTTGGTTGGATGTCTTTAGGTGAAGGGTGGAATGGAGGCAAGTTGGAGGCTTTGTGCGCATTCGAGGGACCATGGGCAGAGACGATGAGCCAAGGGACACGAACTTCGAGGCGTACGTGAAGGATGGCATGGAGGCAAGTTGGAGGCTTGTGTGCGTATCTAAGGGATGAGGGTTGAAGACGAAGAGGGCATGAAGGCAACAGATCGAGACTGCTAATTGAAGAGTCGACCAGGTTGTGAGGGTCCGAGTGTGAGTGTTTGTACTCGGGAACTAAGCTGGGAGGGTTTGAGTGCAGAGAGAAATGTACTCGGGAAAGGAACCCTAACCTTAGAAGGGGACCAGTCGACTGCCCTAGGGCTGGGATGGCTAGAATTCGAAAGCTCAGTGTGTGAGAATTCGAATTCAGGGAGGACTAGTTGACTGCTCCAGGAGAAGTTGACTGGCCAACGGTCATATTTTGCTCGAGCTCTATTTAAAGGAGCTTGGTTCAAGCTGATTACCCTTGGCGAAACTTGCTTGGATAGAGTGAGTTAGTAGCCTGTTGTGCTCAGATAGTGTCCAGAAGTTGTGGAGAGGTTTCTCTACCCACAAGGAGCTATGAGATCTAGCCGGAGAGGTGCTCCGGGAAATCATCCACAGACGGATTAGGGATCGTCCACCTTACAGGCAACCGTGGAGTAGGAGTTTTTATCTCCGAACCACGTAAATAGGTGTGTTAGCATTGTTTTCATTTGTTTTATTAGATTTCTGCTTGCACTTGCTAACGTTGTAGGTAGAAAAATCGAAAGTTGCTATTCACACGATCTAACAAGTGGTATTAGGGCGAAGGTTCACTCTTGTTGGAATAACCGCCAAAGGAGCACAAGTTAGAGGAGAAGAATGATGGAAGATAAGTTGGGGGATGATATCAGCACACCACCTCCTTATGATCATGAAGACTTTGATTATTGGAGGACAAGGATTAAAACTTGGCTTGGAATGGATTGGGAATGCATGATGGTGCTAGAAGAACCATTCGAGATTCCAAGAGACAAGCATGGGAAAAAGCTCCGACCTAGATATTGGACTAAGGAGCAACAAGCACATTCTAGGGCAAATGAGAATTTAATTGGTATATTAGTTAATATTTTGCCTAATGATGTTTTGAGTGGTGTAGGGGAATATAAAAGTGCTTATGAGTTGTGGAACAAGATGGGAGAATTCTATGAGAACTCTACACAAGCCAAATTAGTGGAAGAGCCAAAGGAAATAAACTCAATGGTCCAAGAAGATAAAGAAGACTCATCTCATCAAGTGAAGTGGAAGAAGAAAGTGAGAGATCATCCACTTCATCAAGGGAAGAGGAAGAGGTCACCACCTCAAGGATTTGTTGGTGCCAGAAGCACCAAAGTCAAACCTGTGTTTTGATAATGGCAAAGGGTTCAGAAGTTAAGGTGTTGGTGTGATCTAACAAGCTTACTAAGTGTGCAAGAAAGTCCTAGGTACACTAGGCAAGAAGTCCTGGTAAAGGGCTGGGCAAGAAGTCCTGGTCAAGGACTTGGTAAGAAGTCCTGGCAAAGGGCTGGGCACCGAAGACCTGACCGGAAGTTGGGCAAGAAGTCCTTGTCGCAGACTGGGCACCGAAGACCTGGTGAGTGAAGCTGGGCAAATGTCCAACCGGAGGAGCCGGTTGGCAAAGAGGTAAATTCTCCCAAGAGGAGTAGGTGAGGACGCGTTCCCCGGAGGAGGGAACATTAGGCATCGGTTCGACCTAGGGTTCCATTTGGGAGACCCAAAGTCAGAACCAAGACACCTTAGGCTGTTAATAATGTCTAACATACTTGCTTCTTGTGTTTTGGAACTAACCTTGGTTGCAGGGAACGAAGGAACGGTGTTTCTACAGCTCAGGCGCCTCAATGGAGTGAGGCGCCTCACTGGGCTAGGCGCCCGGATGGATACGGGCGCCCCAGTTCAAGGCAAAAATAAAACCATCGAAGCAAACTGCCACGAAGCCTCTGGACCAAGTCAGCTCAGGCGCCTGTGTTAACACAAGCGCCCCCATCAGCTCAGGCGCCTCATTGAAGGGGATAAGCGCTAACCGAGCCTGCGGATTGTAATTCTCACAGGAGATGCCACGTGTCAGGCGCCCCCATCAATACAGGCGCCCCTATGGCTGCTATAAATAGGGGTTCATCCCCAAGGCTTCAAACAATCTCGCTCATATCGCTCCAAACACTTTCGTTCAAGTGTTACGCTCCGACAAGCTCCGACCTCGCGATTCTAGCGCCAACGACGACCCGCTGCTCCAGACTTCCATCCACCTCGGGCATCGGTAATATTTAAATTAGGAAAAGTGTTGTACTTTCATTCCAATTCTATATCTGTACTCGAAACTGTAAAAGATTTTTACAAATATAGAATTGCCCAACGTAAATGGTCAAGGACCGTGGGCCTTGGAGTAGGAGCCGACCGCGACTCCGAACCAAGTAAAAAATAACTTGTGTTAGCGATTGTTTTTTTGTTTTCTGCTGCGCAATCGCTCTACTTTTCCAAAAAATTTAAGATCGATATTCACCCCCCTCTATCGATTTTCTCTGATCCAACAGGATTGAGGGGGAAGAGAGACCCACTTCCATACCGGAGTAAGAATAAGCTCCTACCTACACCAAAGCAAGAACCAAAGAGCATATCATATGCTTTGGATGCAACAAGAAAGGGCACTATAAGGACAAGTGTCCACTAGGTAAAAAGGAGGTAATCCCTAAACCCAACTCAATTCATTTTAAATCTAATGTGGGTTGTAGGGAAAAGAAAGAAAAGAAGCACAGTAGGTGCTATACTTGCGAGGAGCTAGGACATTATCACACTCAATGTCCAAGAAAAGGAGAGCTCAAGAAAATGGCGCATTTGAGAAGATGGGAAAAAGTAGAAAAGAAGAGAAGCTCACATCAAGGGGGAGCTACAAGGGTAAGGGAGGTAATCCCTAACTTTGCATATGCTTCCAATGCTTTTATGAATGATAGAAATAATAATGATTGCTTATCTATGCATACTTTTGGCTTTAAGTATCATGATAAAAATAAAAATAATATTGCGTGCCAAAATACCAAGAAATCCATGATTCATGATAAATCTAGGGTTGCTAGACCTAAGCGTTGGACCGAGAAAGCACGATAGAGGGGGGGGGGTGAATATCGTGAAAACTTTTCGGATAAAACTTAAGAGAAGGTATGCAGCGGAATTAAAATCAAACACGAGGAACACAAGTATTTTTACTTGGTTCGGAGTCGCGGTCGGCTCCTACTCAAAGGCCCACGGTCCTTGACCGTTTACTGCGGGCAATTCTATAGTAGCGCAAAGATTTACAGAATTTTGGTACAATAGTAGTGCAGTAAATAAACAAATACACTTTTCGTTACCGACGCCCGGTGTGGATCGTACTTCTGAGCAGAGGGTCGTCGTCGGCGATAGAATATCGAGAACGGAGTTTGCCAGAGCAGAGCGCTTGAACGAAAAGCTTAGAGGCATTGGAAAATTCTTGTGTTGAAGCCTTGGGGTCGATCCCCTTTTATAGTACTCCTGGGGGCATTGGGACGTCAGGGGTGCCTGACACGTGCCTTCGGATCCGAGAACCTCTATCCGAAACTTGGTCAGCACTTATCCCCTTCGAATCGGCTCCTGGAGCTGACTGGGGCGCCCAGGACCTCCCGGGCACCCAGGTTGACTGGGACCGCTGGCTTCGTGGCTGATTTTGCTTCAACTCATCTTTGGCTTTGACCTTGGGCGCCCGGGACCTCCCGGGCGCATAGCCCAGTGTTGTTTCGAAGTGATTCTTGCTTAACTGCTTGTTTGGCTTTGACCTTGGGCACCCGGGACCTCTCGGGTGCCTACCCCAGCTGTCTGACCCTCTCCTTTGGGGCGTTCTGAGCTGCAGAAACACACTCCTTCGATCCCTGCATTCAAGGTTAGTACCAACACAAACAAGGCAAGAATGTTAGTTAGTTTTTACAACCGTAGTTGTCTTGGTTCTGACTTTGGGTCTCCTAAATGGAACCCTAGGTTGAACCGACGCCTACTATTCCCTCGACGGGGAACGCGTCCTCACCTACTCCTCTCAGGAGAGTTTACCTTTTGCCAAACGGCTCCTCCGGTTGGACTTATGCCCGATGCACCTGACCATGTCTTCGTGCCCAGTCCTCGACCAGGACTTCATGCCCACCTTCTGAGCAGGTCTTCGATGCCCAGCCCCTTGCCAGGACTTCGTGCCCAGTCCTAGACCAGGACTTCGTGCCTACCTTCCGAGCAGGTCTTCAGTGCCCAGCCCCTTGCCAGGACTTCGTGCCTAGTGTGCCTAGGACTTCTTTCCTGCACACTTAGTAAACACATTAGATAACAATAACATCTTAACTCTTGAACCCTTTGCCAATATCAAAACCCAGGTTTGACTTGGGTGCGACCTACACTAACAATCTCCTCCTTTTCGATTTATGGTAACCCAATTCAAAAAGTCAAGCTTAAACAACAGATAAGTAACTTAAATTTCCTCCCCTAGAAGAAATCTCCCCCTAAGTTTTTCAAAAGTCCGTGGGGTTTTTGAAAAAATTTCTTAGTCTTAAAGTGAAGCGTTTTTCAAGTTTTCAACACTTAGAAAATTTTCAAGAAAATGTTTTTAAGTTTGAAACCATTTTCAAAATATTTTGAGTTGGAAAATTTTCAGGGGAATTTGAATTTTACACTTAGAAAATTTTCGACCAACCAAAGATTTAGAATAAGTACTTGGAATAAATTTTTGAAAGCAAGTGATTTTGAAAGTATAAGTACTTAGAGAATTTTTTAACTGTTTAAGAAAGCAATTTAAGTACTTAAAAAATTTTCTTACAGTTTAAGAAAGCAGTTTAAGTACTTAAAAAATTTTCTAACAGTTTAAGAAAGCAGTTTAAGTACTTAGAAAATTTTGTTAACAGTTTAAGAAAGCAATTTAAGTACTTAAAAAATTTTGCTAACAGTTTAAGAAAGCAGTTTAAGTACTTAAAAAATTTTGCTAACAGTTTAAGAAAGCAGTTTAAGTACTTAAAAAATTTTGCTAACAGTTTAAGAAAGTAGTTTAAGTATTTAAATACTTTGAAAGCATTTTTCAGGTACTAAATGTTTTTGGAAAAAGATTTAATTTTGGAGAAAAAAGTTTAAAAATTTTGAAAATTTTGAGCCTTTTCTCTCCTCTCCAATCTCTCCCCCTTTTCCATATATAAAAAAAATATAGCAAAAAATAGCATTAAAATTGAGTAATCAAGGTAAAATGCTGTACTGAACCAATTGTAAATTTAAACTGGACCAAATCAATTTGAATTTCTGCTTTCGGGTCCTGTCTAACCCAATTTGCTACTTACTAACTGTAATAAATAGTAGCTTTCGCTAGGGTTAGTCAAGTTAAGTGATCTGATCAAGTTAGATTTTCTAAGCTTGACACCTAACCTGATTACTGTTTAGTTGGTATTTAGTGCCCCAATTACTGCAGATGCACTGACTTAAAGCATCTTGAATTAAGGCAAAGATCTAAGCATCTCAATCCATTCTAGGTTATAAATCAAAAGTACCCTAAGGTGTTTGTGAGATGTTGGCTTCTAGATCTATAGGTGCATGCAGTTCTAGGGTTAGGGCCTAGGCTAAGTCCATTTGCAAAAAGCCCTAGTTTTGAAGGGAGTAATTTTGTAAAAAAAACTAAGTCGGAACAGTCATTTTAAATAACATAATGAAAATTAAGAAATGATTTTGCAGCAAATAAAATAGTTTTTGAAAAACATAATTAGAGTAGTCCTATTCTAACTAAGTAACTGATAAAAAGCAGATAATCAAGTAAACAACTAGCAACTGGATATAGAAGTCAACTGGTCAAGGCGAGGACCAACATAGTCAAACCATAGTCAAATACATGTCAACCCTACTAAGTAGGGGTAGTCAACTAGTCAACAGTACAACAGAAAATGAACTAAGAGGAAGGGCCAGGATGGTCAAATGGGCCAGGCTGCCATGATCGAAACAGAGACATCATTTCATTATATCGTGCGTCATTAGTATGTTGATCGGCTCTGAGGGCATTCATATACTCAGTGTAGCGTGCCTCATTTGCCTCCATATACTCTGCATGATTGGCCTCCACTTCCTCCCTGAGGTTGTGGATCTCTGTCTGAAGTAGTGATAGTCTCTCATCAGTCGTCGGAGGTGGGGGCTCGTCCATCTGCTCTCGAATCTCGGCAGAGAGCTCTGCAACGTCGACCTCTACGTCCTCGTCAGAATCGATCTGGGTTTCGGCTCGCTGACGTCTCCATGATAAAACCCCGGTATCCGAGACACGCTAGGGAAAAGTTTCTAAACCCAATCTCGTCAAATTCAGTCATCGAGGTCATCTCTCCATCGGTAATATCGCGACCGTAATGATGAAGAAGAGAAGTGATGATGTGGCATTAAGGGGTGCGTACCCGACCCTGGGTAGTAACACTGGACGCATGTAGAATGGTGTGGTATATATGAAGTCCAATGTCTATGTCTAAGTGATGGATCAAGGCATACAGTAGGAAGGTATGGAATGGTCGCATGGTCGCGACGTCCATGGTGGTCAAGGGAAGAATGCAACGGACCAGTACTCTATAAAGAGCGTAGTCCTGGACTTGTAGATCTACTGATTGAAACCGACTAACCAGGGGTTTTGGGCAGTTCTATAGAAGTACGAATAGAGGGTATCCAGATCGATATGGGAGTAGGAGGATCAAAGGGATGATCTCTAGGAGGGTAACAGCAGAAGGTGGACTGGGAAGGTCGCAGTCCAAGGAATCTGTTTAACAACGAAGGCGTGATAGTCAAGGGCATTCCTTGTACACACTGATATGACTAAGATCATCTTGTCTTACTAAGTTGTTGTAAAATTCTGCACATAGGGTCGTATTTACAGGATGAGTGCAGAAAACAAGTCGATCAAGTTGGTAGAAATTGATTACATCCATAGCCAATAGACAGGATTGAGTGAAAACTGTCTATTCAAGAAGCTTGTCTTGATGGGTTTGTAGGTCGTCCTAGCAAACTTATTGAATAGTTCTAGGGTTGGAAACCTAGGGTCAGGGCTAGGCTCGGGCCCGGGGTTGGGTTGAATAGTACGACCTTTTCTAACATAATAAGGAATATGCATTAGTGAAATAACTAAAAGGAAATAATTAAAAATGCATGAAAAATTGATACCGCGTAGCCATCCGGGGAGGCATGGTTGAAGTGGAGCGTTTGAGGATACGAGAGGGTCGTTCGGGCGCATTAGGAGGTGAAAAGTTAGAGAAGAGGTTCGTTTTTGGTGTGGCAAATGAAGGGGGTTTCGGTGGCTTTATATAGGGCTTGGACGGGCGCCCGGGAAGGGTCGGGCGCCTGAAGTCAGTTGCATGCTGCCAAGGCAGCTTTGGTGTTGATGCTGTCCTTGTGGGCGCCCGTGAGGACCAGGGCGCCTGGGGTCAGCTGCTATGTGTGGCAGCTTTTGCTGCCTTTGATTGACTTGAAGGTGTAGGCGCTTGATATGTCACGGGCGCCTAGCTTAGCTAGGTATTGACAGCTTTTGCTGTCTTGATCGAAGAGAAAAGGGAGATGGGGCACCCGAGGGGTCACGGGTGCCCGATTTGACTATTGTTTGACCATTGACCAGTTTGACTGTTTGACCAGGTTTGATAGTTTGACCTGGTTTGACTCTAATGACCAACCAACAATCAAGACAATTCAACTCTAAATTCAATGTTTTTATTTAACAATATTACAAAATCAAGTTTTGCATTAACTTAAGTCTAACTATCTCACCCGGTATCTAGTTATCGATCACGTTACCTTATAGGTTTTTGTGAGACAGGTTTTAGAAAGAAAAATTTATTTTGAAAAGACCATGATTAATTTTGAAAAGTTAAATTAATTTTGAAAACAATTTGTTCTAAATTTATTTTGTAAAAGACATTATTGAATCTAAGATTAATTGAAATTTATGTTAGATTTAAATTTGATAAAGAGTAAATTGAATTTGAATTTCAAAAATTGGCTTCCAGGTCTTGGCGAGGCACAAGGCCTTCTTTGGTCGTAGCCTTATTGGATCATCAACCCTTTCCTTGACAAAGCCTTTTAGTGAAATTTCATTTTCAAGGTTACTTTTTGAGAAATTCTGGTCTAACTAGCTTGGGTCTTGGATCGGTAGCTTCGGCTAGTTTCACCAGTCTAAAGAGACCAAGTAGTGTATATTTGACCTTATTAGAAAAGGCTTCCGTAACGTACTATCATCTCACCGCCACCCAATACTATGTTGTTCAAATTTCAGTTAATCGGTTTAGTTCTTAATCTAACCAGTCCTAGGTCTAAGCATGGTAAATTGCAGAAAATAAATAAACAAGCAATCATGCAATTTTATAACAACAAAAGGAATTTATTTAACTATAAAAATAATTTTTAAGTTGGCTCCCCCTGGACTAAAGCCACGGTAGTGATTAGGAAAGATATGGATCTTGTCCTTGGGGATCCAATACTGGTTTGGTCTAGCTTGGTTGCTCAGGCAAATTTTGGGTACCCATGCCTGAACATTGGGTCTAGACTGATTCAGTACAACATAATATGACCTTTGTCTAACCTTGGTTCGATACCCTAATCCGGATCGATTTAGAACGGACTTCTGTTTTCCAAGGATCATGTCAAGACCCTTGGAACCCGAAGTGAATCGTTCCAAAGCTGCTCTAAGGTCCTTGACTTGAGTTTTCAAGGAGGAGTTCTCTTTCTTATGTTTTTCAACTTGAGTAGAGATTCCTTCTTGAACCTTCTCAGTTAAGGATCTAGATTCAGCGTCCTCTTTCAGGAGTTTTACTTCCTGTCGGAGTGACTCGACTCAAATTTTGGCTTTCGCCAAGTTGCTAGAAAGGTAAGAAATTAACTCTGATAATTGAACTATAGAAAATCCAATTACATTGATCTTGCCATCCACCGAAAATGTGAGCTTTTCGTCATCCGACTCTGATTCTGATTCGGTGTTGATTTCTTCCGAAGCAGTAAGAGCGAGCAAGTTCGATTGTGGGACCTCTTCTTCTTCTTCGGATGAAGACTTGCCCCACGTTGCTTGAAGGGCCTTCTTCCTTCATGTCTTCTTGGCTTCTTTCAAATTAGGGCACTCCGATTTGAAGTGTCCCTTCTTGTTGCATTCGAAGCAGGTCACACTTGATTTGTTCTTGGATGGTTCAGCTGGATCCTCCTTCTTTCGGCTGGCTTTTCTTCTGTTGGACTGATTCTTCAGCTCCTTGTAGTAGTTCCGTGCAAGTCGAACTAGCTTGGGTCGATCCCCTTCGCTGTCTTCTGAGTCTGAGTCTGAGTCAGATTCGGGTGCAGGTTTAGGCTTCTTCTTGACCATCTTTCCTGATTTACCTACAACAAAAGCAATGTCTTTCTCGACCAAGGTGCAGTTAGTCTGCTCATGTAATTCAAGTTCAGAAAACAACTCATCTAATTTGATTTTAGAGAGATCCCTTGAAACTTTGTACGCATCTACCATAGATGCCCACAAAGTATTTCTCGGGAAAGCGTTAAGGGTATACCTGATCAGGTCACGGTTCTCTACCTTGTGACCGATTATGTGTAGACCATTCATCAACTCTTGGATTCTAGCGTGGAGCTGAGCTGCTGACTCGTCGTCGTTCATTTTGATTGTGTATAGCTTGTTTAGCAGTAGGTCCCTCTTGCTGATTCGAGTGTCGAATGTTCCTTCGTGCAGTTCAATTAACTTACCCCAGAGTTCCTTTGCACTGTTGAATGGTCCCACCCGGTTTAGCTCTTCTTTGGTTAGACCACATTGGAGTGTCTGAGTAGCTTTACCATCAGCCTCGATCTTCCTTTTCAGCGAGGCATCCCATTCGGTGTATGATTGTGGCAGTCCTTCAGCATTTTTCGGGATTTCCAGTCCAGATTGGATGATTATCCACATGTCCACCTGAGTTTTCAGGTGGACTTCCATCCGACTCTTCCAGTAGGAGAAGTCCTCCCTACTGAAGAGTGGTGGTTTGGCTGTACTGAAACCCTCTTGCATGGCCATTTAGAAATTACTGAAATGAAACAAAAACAGAAAAACTGTCTCAAGACTTGGTCTTGGATTAGCAGTGCAGGAATAAAATATTTAAAAGAAATTATCGAGTGGTGTTGCACCAACCTCGATTAACGATAAAAACTTCAAAAAAAAACTTCGTAAAAATATAAAAATTTCATAAATTAGTGGTTGCACCAAATTTGAGCTACCCCACTCTGATACCACTTGTTGGATCGAGAAAGAACGATAGAGGGGGGGGGGGTGAATATCGTGAAAACATTTCGGATAAAACTTAAGAGAAGGTACGCAGCGGAATTAAAATCAAACACGAGGAACACAAGTATTTTTACTTGGTTCGGAGTCGCGGTCGGCTCCTACTCCAAGGCCCACGGTCCTTGATCGTTTACTGCGGGCAATTCTATAGTAGTGCAAAGATTTACAGAATTTTAGTACAATAGTAGTGCAGTAAATAAACAAGTACACTTTTCGTTACCGATGCCCGATGTGGATCGTACTTCTAAGCAGAGGGTCGTCGTCGGTACTAGAATGTTGAGAACGGAGTTTGTCGGAGCAGAGCGCTTGAACGAAAAGCTTAGAGGCATTGGAAAATTCTTGTGTTGAAGCCTTGGGGTGGAGCCCCTTTTATAGTACTCCTGGGGGCGCCTGGGACGTCGAGGGCGCCTGACATGTGCCTTCGAATTCGAGAACCTCTATCCGAAACTTGGTCAACGCTTATCCCCTTCGAATCGGCTCTTGGAGCTGACTGGGGTGCCCGGGACCTCCCGGGTGCCCAGGTTGACTGGGTCCGCTGGCTTCGTGACTGATTTTGCTTCGACTCATTTTTGGCTTTGACCTTGGGCGCCCGGGACCTCCCGGGCGCCTAGCCCAGTGTTGTTTCGAAGCGATTCTTGCTTAACTTCTTGTTTGGCTTTGACCTTGGGCGCCCAGGACCTCCCAGGCGCCTAGCCCAGCTGTCTGCCCCTCTCCTTTGAGGCATTCTGAGCTGCAGAAACACACTCCTTCGATTCCTGCAATCAAGGTTAGTACCAACACAAATAAGGCAAGAATGTTAGTTAGTTTTTACAACCGTAGCTGTCTTGGTTTTGACTTTGGGTCTCCTAAATGGAACCCTAGGTCGAACCGACGCCTATTGTTCCCTCGACGGGGAATGCGTCCTCACCTACTCCTCTCTGGAGAGTTTACCTTTTGCCAACCGGCTCCTCCAGTTGGACTTTTGCCCGATGCACCTGACCAGGTCTTCGTGTCCAGTCCTCGACCAGGACTTCGTGACCACCTTCCGAGCAGGTCTTCGGTGCCCAGCCCCTTGCTAGGACTTCGTGCCCAGTCCTCGACCAGGACTTCGTGCCTACCTTCCAAGCAGATCTTCGGTGCCCATCCCCTTGCTAGGGCTTCGTGCCTAGTGTGCCTAGGACTTCCTTCCTGCACACTTAGTAAACACATTAGATAACAATAACATTTTAACTCTTGAACCCTTTGCCATTATCAAAACCCAGGTTTGATTTGGGTGCGACCTGCACCAACACTAAGGATCAAGGCATCAACCCTAAGAAAAGGAGACACGTGACTAAGAAAATAGGTAGGTCTAGGAATGATCAAAATGTGCATGGTGATGCTAAGGTTAGGGATTTAGAGAAGAAAAATCAAGTTTTAAGAGCAAAACTTGATAAATTAGAAAAGAACCTAGATAGACTCATTAGAGGATCCAAAGAATTGAGTGTGATACCAAAGGATCAACGCATTAGAAATGATAGGCCAGGTTTAGGATATAATCCTAGGAGGTCAAATGATAGCAAAAAGTCATATTCGAGGATGCCTATGATTATGGTAAAGGAAAGACCAAAAATGACATGGAAAATCCATTTAGAGGAGAAAAGAAAAAGTCAACCAAGGACAAGGTATGGAAAGTTAAGAGAGTGATAGGTGGAGGTCAAGAAGCACCGGAGGAACACCGGTGTAGTCTTGCAATTGTGAATGAGTCATCTATGGAAGTGGCTCGGGCTAGGAGCTCAAGGGAGAGCTCTAGAGGTCAAAATGAGATCTATGCTCAATGGATCTTAGAAGGATTTCTCCTAGGAGATTAGATGGACTATGGAGTGTGCCGAAGGGTTTAGAAGACTAAGGTGAGTATTAATCCTAGAAAATTAGCACACTAAAAGGAGATTTATGGAGAAAAATGTGAAAATGGGATTATATTTGGTAGATATTGATTTTAATGTGTAAATGTCATATAACTTGGTTCTAGGAATGTAATGTGATTAAGTATGGGAAGAGGCATCAAGGTGAGGCAGAAATTAGAACTTCTGGACAAGATTTAATAACACAATTTAGGTAGACTTAAATTTTGTGCCAATCATGGGATCTGGAGTAGATTTGTTTGAAAACATATTTTTTTCCAAGTAGACATAGTCTCCACAAATCTCTATACAAAATTTTAGATTTTTTGAAGATTTGTGAAATAAATTAGGCATTTCTGAATTTAGGACTGGAATACCGAAATGTAGGTATCAGCCGATTAGTTCAGAACCAGTCGACTGGTCTAGTATAAACTCGAAACTGGGAAATTCAAATTTCCAGTCGACTGCCCATGGGGTAGTCGACTAAAGTCTTTGATCAGTTTCGCAGTCGACTGCCCCTAGTATGCGGCGTTTTAAATAAGAACAGTCGTGCGGGGGTGGCCAAATCCTAGGGTTTTGCGTGCCACCCCCTGCAAAATCATCTCCTCCCTAACCTCCTCTCTCGTTCTATGGTCCTCCCAAGACCTAAAAACACCTCCCTAGCCTCCTTCAGCTCAGATCTACACCTAGGGTTAGGGAAAATCTCTCTTTTGGAGTCAACCCTCACCACCATTCATCATGGAACACCCCAAGAAACGGTAACTGTTTGCAGAGTTTATTTTTCCATTAAGTTTGTGATTTGGAACTAATGTATCTCATTTTGCATGTTTTGTCTTTGATTTTTCTCTTTGTGGGATGGTTGTGGTACATGCTGTTGGGTTCTCGCGGCACCAAAACACAAAAACGTAGTGGAAACAAGAACCCTTGAGCGATCCATACGAAAGAAGATATACCTTTCGAGCGTGCCCTTTGCTTATCCCGCTCGTCCAAGATGTGGCGGATCTCTTGCACGTTCAAGCGTCCGTGCCTCTATTCGTATCCACACGGACACAATCTCTCAACTTTGGGAGAACTACCTTAGTTGTGCTAGCAACTTGAGGTAGTTCACAAGCCCACCAAGAAACTACAAGGGTTTCGGCCAAGTGGGAGGAGAGGAAGAAGAGAGAAAGGGAAGAAAGAAAAACACACTTACTTCCTTCAAAATGACTAGAGCCTCTTTTATATTCTTCACTTGAATATTAAGAGTCTTTTGTCTCTTTGACTTCCCTTCATTAAAGCAAATAAAGAGCACATCTTTTCATGTGGTTCTTCACCTTCTCTTCATCTAATGAAGAGAGTCTTTTCTCTTTCCTTCTCATGCAATTCCGACCGAGCCTCTCGGGCTTCCAACTAGGTCTCCCAACCAAGTCTCCTGAGTGTCGAGCTCCCGATCCAGTCTGCCGAGTGCCGACCCAGTCTGCCGAGTGCCGACCCAGTCTACCGAGCTCCAAGCCCAGTCTACCGAGTGCCAATCCAGTCTGCCGAGTGTCGAGCTCCCGACTCAGTCTGCCAAGCTCCTAGCTCAGTCTGCCGAACATGCCTCCCGAGCTCCCAACTCGGGCTCGGACTTCCCGAGTTCCCAACTCGGGCTCGAACTTCCCGAGTTCCCAACTCGGGCTCCCACTTAGATTTCCCGAAGCATCATGTCCTTAGCGTGTGACCCAATAGGCTCTTGTGGCATTGGCAATGCGCCTAAATACGTTAGACACATAAGCAATGAGCGACATCTAGCAATGCATCATTGCTACCCAAGTAACAAGAAAAGTTGAGATCCGACTAAACCTCCGTGACTATGATAGTGTATGACCTTGTCCTTCTATCCTTGATATCTTGATTGACCAATGAGGCATAGATCGTGTCATCCTTGATCAATCTTTGTGTTTCTTGATCCCCGAGTAGACTCACTCAAACAAATGAGCTCAATATCTCATATTGACTCATTTGAGCATGGCCATGCATTTCAGTAGTCCTACTCGATCAAGGGACCCACAGATATCACTCCCGTCATATGGGAGGGATAGATCCCATCTACATTACTCACATCCCTCCGCATAATTCATTACATACCCAGTGATCGCCTTTATAGTCCACCCTGTTACGGGTGACGTTTGACGATACCAAAGTACATAAGTCTTTATGTAGGGAACCGTAGTGACTTCAGGTCTAAGGACTATTTATACTAATAGTCACATGAGAAAGTTTATGACACTCATATGACAATTTATGAAACTTTCTCATGGCGGGTCAATTCAGTACACATTCTCTAATGCATATTCATGTGTCAACTTGATATCACATATCCATGACTTGTGAGCTCAAGTCATCAATTGACCTACATGTTAGTCTCTATGCATTAATATTGTCCTTGAATATTAATGCTTAACTAGGAATGATTTAGTGTAGTGTTCTCTACATTATCTCACTATTGATTCAACCAATCGATATAATGTAGATAAGAACTTACTACTCAAGGACATTATTATACTTAGTTATT
Source organism: Boesenbergia rotunda (assembly GCA_024364735.1). Classification (NCBI taxonomy): domain Eukaryota; kingdom Viridiplantae; phylum Streptophyta; class Magnoliopsida; order Zingiberales; family Zingiberaceae; genus Boesenbergia; species Boesenbergia rotunda. The sequence continues at coordinate 879,069 of JAGFNQ010001577.1, forward strand.
TGACACAAGTATAAAGTAAGTATAATAACCAAACATGCCTTTATTAATGATAGAATATGATACAAAAAGTCCCTAGTCAATCATCACATAATTGACCCTAGGGCTCCTACTAATACATTCATGGTTGTGTTACATGTTAGAATGACACATAAGAGGAAAGTTGGTGAGGGATCATCCCGGCAAGGGCGTATAGATCCGGAGACACATCGATTCCGGTCTGATGAGTGTCTATGGAGATTTGAAAAGAATGAGTTTGTATTGATGAATTGCTGGTATCTCAACCGAGTATACTTTCGGGAGAATGCGCCTCATATCTCTGAGATGATTACCCAGTTTGGTCTAGGGCGATTGGTGTATTGTCAGCACAATGCAAACATTGACATGTGTAAAGAATTCTATGCAAACCTCACATGCATCAATTCCGATAATAACCTCTATGAGTCCATGGTGGCAGGAGTCACCATTCCCTTCTCATCCACAGTTTTAGGTGCATTTCTAGGTTGAAGGGCGTCTAATAATGCATTTACATATTTTCCTAAGATTATCGAGCATTTCATATTGCCTGGTGGGACCTTA
>JAGFNQ010001577.1:881238-935145 GCA_024364735.1 Boesenbergia rotunda
GTAATTGGACTTCATGCATGTACTAATATAAACAGGCACCTAGTGTAGTTATGATTCTCTTTTCAAAACTAAGATGTTCATATAAAGAAATTCATGTCTTTAAGTATATACATCTTACAATCTCCCACTTATACTTAAAGACATTGCTGTTCTCTCACTACCATACATCTGACTCCCATATCCTCCACACGCCTATCAAAAGCTCTAGCTGGAAGAGCTTTCGTGAAAGGATATGCCAGGTTGTCCTCTGATGCAATCTTGGGCAACAACCACTTCTCCTCACTTTACGATTTCTCGTATCAGTTGACACTTGCGCTCTATGTGTTTACTTGACTTATGGGCTCGTGGTTCCTTTGAGTTTGCAACTGCACCACTGTTATCACAAAAGATTGTGATAGATCTGGGCAAACCAGGAATCACATCCAAGTCCATGACGAAGTTCCTGAGCCATACAACTTCCTTGGCTGCCTCTGAGGCTGCCACATATTCAGCTTCCATGGTGGAGTCTGCCTCGCATTTCTACTTGACACTCCTCCAAACAATGGCTCCACCTGCTAAAGTAAACACAAATCCCGAGGTAGACTTACTCTTGTCCTTATCTGATTGGAAATCTGAGTCTGTATAACCCACAGGGACTAATTGGTCTGCCTGGTAAACCAGCATATAATACCTAGTCCGTCTCAAGTATTTCAATATATGCTTTACCACAGTCCAATGTCCCTATCCAGGGTTACTCTGGTATCTGCTAACCATGCCCACGATAAAACAAATATCAGGTCTCGTGCATAACATAGCATACATGAGACTTCCTACTGCCGAAGCATAAGGAACTGCCTTCATTTCCTCTATCTTCTTTGATGTTTTCGGACACATCTCTTTGGATAGAGGAACTCCATGCCTAAAGGGTAGGAAACCCTTCTTGGAGTTTTCCATGCTAAAACGAGACAAGACAGTGTCAACATATGAAGCTTGGGATAAGCACAACATCCTTTTCTGGCGATCCCTTATGACCTTGATCCCAAGGATGTGTCCCGCTTCTCATAAGTCCTTCATATCAAACTACTTTGATAGCCAGACCCTTACATCTGATAACACTTTGACATTGTTACCAATTAACAAAATGTCATCTACGTAAAGTACAAGAAACACCACGACATTTCCGTCACATCTTTTGTATACACATGACTCATCCGAGCTTTGAGTAAACCCATATGACAGGATTACTTCATCAAAGCGGATGCTCCAAGATCTCGAAGCTTACTTTAATACATAAATGGATCGATTCAGCTTGCACACTAGATGCTCTTTTCCCTTTGCAATGAACCCTTCTAGTTGCTGCATGTAGATGGTCTCCTCAAGACTTCCGTTAAGGAAAGTCGTCTTGACGTCCATCTGCCATACCTCATAGTCCATATGAGCTGCAATAGATAAGAGAATCTGGATAGACTTAAGCATGGCTACCGACGAAAAAGTCTCCTCATAATCAATACCCTCTTTCTGAGTATACCCTTTAGCAACAAGCCTAGCTTTGAAGGTCTCAACCTTCCCGTCTAATCCTCTCTTTCTCTTGTAGATCCACTTGCATCCAATGGATTTTACACCATTGGGTGGTTCTACTAACTCCCAGACATGGTTAGAATCCATAGATTCTATCTCAGAGTTCATTGCCCTTTGCCAAGAATCAACATCCTTATCTTGGAGGGTCTTGTCATAGGTCCAGGGATCCAGTTCATGTTTACCAGAGACCAAGTCCGAAGATTCTCCCAAAAACATGAACCTTTCAGGCTGTCTGACAACCCTCCCACTGCAACGAGGCACCACCTGTGTTTCCTCAGTGACATGCGGTGCAGTGACTTGTGGTGTGTCCTCTTGCACAATTGGTCCTAAAGTCAAAATTCCCCCTCTTAACTCTTCAAGCACTAGTCTACTCTTGGGCTTATGGTTCATCACATAGTCTTCTTCTAAGAGTCTGGCATTCATGCTAACGATTACCTTTTGATCCTTAGGACTATAGAACAAACCACCCTTCGTTCCCCTAGGATAGCCTACGAATAGACATACCTCCGTACGAGATTCCAACTTATCAGTATCTCCCTGCAACACATGTGCTAGACTACCCCAAATCCGAACATGTCCTAGACTGGGCTTGCGCCTAGTCCACAGCTCTGTGGGTGTAGAAGGGACTGACTTAAATGGAACCAAGTTCAGTATGTATGCTGCCGTTTCAAGAGCGTATCCCCAGAATGAATCAGGTAAGTCTGAATAGCTCATCATTGACCTAACCATCTCTATAAGAGTCCTATTACATCTTTCTGCAACGCTGTTCTATTGGGGTGTACCGGGTGTAGTTAGCTGGGACTGAATCCCAGCTTCTGATAGGTAGGTCCTAAACTCTCCAAAGAGGTACTCGCCACCATGATCAAATCGTAGTGTCTTGATACTTTTACCCTGATGAATCTCCACATCAGCCTTGAATTCTTTGAACTTTTCAAAGCATTCAGACTTGCAGCGCATCAGGTAAATGTACCCATACCTTGAATAATCATCAATGAAGGTGACGAAACATTCAAAGCCACCTCTAGCCTGGATTGACGTAGGACCACACAAATCAGAATGAATCAGTTCTAACACATCTTTGGCCCTATACCCCTTAGCATTGAAAGGCCTCTTGGTCATCATACCTTCCAAGCAAAATTCAAAGGTTAGGAAGTCTCCCACTACCAATGAACCCGAGGGTCCATCAGCTATCGACCTTTGAATCCTACTAAGGTTAATATGACCAAGCCTTAGATGCCAAAGTCATGTTTTGTTCGTCTTGAAGGAACCTTTCTCTTATTTTGATTAGATGATGAGCTATTAGCTGCTATTTGCATCATGGGAGACTTTAGTTTTAATTGCTTAAATTGCTTATCCATGTTACTAAACATATAATCTTTCTATTCCACTTTTCATAACAAAAAGCAATAGAATATCCATTATTTCAGAAACTGAACCAGAGTTCTTTCTAAAAATTAGGTACATAAAAGCAATCTTCATAAAACCAAAAACTTTATTTTCCTATCTAAGGACAAATAAATAACTCCCACTGTAATAGTCGCCACCTCCGTAGCATATCCCATGTAGACGGTAATCTTTTCTTTAGCTTGTCGTTGGGCTTCCTGGAACCCCTGCAAAGAATTGCAGACATGTTTAGTGGCATCCGTATCTACCCATCAGGTACCGGTAGATAACACCGCTAAACATGTTACAACGATAAAAGGAAAAGATATACTTTTCTCTTGACGATGGGGAGAATTCGCCTTCCAATGTCCAGCCTGTTGGCTCGTGAAGCACTTGCCTTTCGACTTCTTCACACCAGCCTGAGGGCCTTGTGATTCTGCTGCCTTCTTGGACTCACCTTGTTTCTTCTTCTTCCTGGCTTTCGGCACAGAAGTAGAAACCTTCTGAGTGACCAAGGCGTGCGAACCCCGACGAAAGATCCCCTCTGCCACCTAGAGCTCTCCTAGTAGTTCCCTCAACGTATACCCATGCTTATTCAAGTTATAGTTGAGCCGGAACTGCTCAAAACTTCTTGGCAGAGATTGGAGTATTATATCGACCTGGGTTTCCCCGTTGATTTATCCTCCAAGATTCTCAATCTCATTGAGGTGGGCCATCATTTTCAGGGCACCCTTGGAAGAGCACATATTTGTACTCTTCAGCAGTAAGGACAATGTCTAGGTTTCTTTTCCAGTCTATGTAATTGGGCCACTAAGTTTCTTTTCCACTTCTGAATCCTTGACTAGTACCACTAAACCTTATCATCGTGCTGGATCAAATCCACCTATAAGGTTTAGCACGATGAACCTTTTGAGCTCATCAAGGGGGCATCATCATCCTGACTAACCAGGACACGGATTCCGTCAATAATCAACAGCACATCATATTATTAATATTATCTCCCAACTTATCGGGCCTATCGATCTAACAGAATAGATCTCGCCCATTGGTAAATCAAAGAAATAATAATTAATAATATATGTCCGTTATTATTTTGGGATTAAGGGATCGTACTCCATAATATAAACTAAGGTCCTATCCAATTATTGAGTCAGTACAAATTGGATAACCTCGGGTTTTGATCCTGCTCAATGTGCTCATAGCACACTAGTGTAATCCTATGGTCAAGACTAACCACACCTAATTACACTACAACTATTCTGATGGGTTGTCGAATTCCCTCTCGGTTGTGAGCCTCTATTTATACTAAGTAAAGAACTGATAACATGATCTTCCGTGTGACACCATACACCATGTTATCTACAATGCAAAGTAATTGGACTTCATGCATGTACTAATATAAATAGGCACCTAGTGTAGTTGTGATTCTCTTTTCAAAACTCAGATGTTCATATAAAGAAATTCATGTCTTTCAGTATTCACATCTTACAGTGTTTATATCCATCGTCCATTTTTCCCATAGTGTCAATGGAAAGATATACATGCACGTTTGTCATGTCCTGACCGAGTTCATTGAGTCTAGGGGTATATGCATGACTAGCGGTGAGTGTGGGGACCGGTGCCGTGGATAGAGGGGGGGGGGTGAATATCGACCGTAAAAATCTTCGCGGAAACTTCGTAAACTTTCATTCTGATCAGAGAGTTAGTAGCATAGCGGAAAACAAAAACGGAAAAATAAACGACAACACAGAACTCAGAATGCACACGAGATTTACTTGGATCCCAACCCCCCAGGGTCAGTACATCCAAGGCCTATGCATGGGAAGGCCCGCCCACTAATGTCTCCTTTTCGAACTTTCTGGAGGCGGAGAAACCCGTCTTACAGTGCAAGAGTTACAATAAAAAATATAACAAAAATTAAGTGCGGAATGTAAACTCAAACCAAATGGAAAAGTTTGAAGACTCGGTCGATCTGGAACTCCGAAGTGCCGCACACTTCCTCCCGGAGCTTTCTTGGTCACAGAGCTTCGTAGTTAGTGCTTTTCTTCCATTCAGAATGCTCAGAATGATCGTAGAAGTGTTGTATGGAGTTGAGGGGTCGAAGCCCCTTTTATAGCCTTGTCTAGGGCACCCGTGATGCTATGGGGCACCTCATAAACCTTGGTCAAAGCTCATCCTCACGCTGAACTCGCAAAGCTGATAAACCTGCTTTATTGGGCTCCTGTATTGAAGGAGGTGCCTGATTCATTCAGGGGCCAGAGTCAATAGGGGCGCCTGTATCAATGGGGGCGCCTGTATCAATAGGGGCGCCCGGGAAGCTGTTTTTTAGCCTCTTTGTGGTTGTTTGCCTGCTTTCTCTTCAGTTTTAGGTACCTGCGAGATTCATAAATACAAGACAAACACATATACAATCTTAGCCTTAACGAAATGGTTTTGACTTCGGGTTTCTGCGAAACCCTAGGTCGAACTGACGCCTTTTGTTCCCATCCTGCGGGAACGGGCCTTTCACCTACTCCTCTCAAGAGATGGTTGCCACCCGGCCCATCCGGTTGGACTTTTACTTAGCCTTCGATACTCTCGGATCTCGAGACATCCGAACCTTGACATGTCTCTACTTATGTCCTTAGTCATCGCTCAGCTAAGTTGCTCAATCCCACGGACTAAGACTTCGTGCCCAAACCCTAGGTCCAGGACTTCGGTGCCCAACCCTCGGCCAGGACTTAGTGCCCAATTCCTCGAACCAGGTCTTCGGTGCCCAACCCTCAGTCAAGACATAGTGCCCAATTCTTCGAACCTGGTCTTCATGCCCAACCCTTGGTTTGGACTTAGTGCCCAATCCATGATCAAGACTTAGTGCCCAATTCTTCAAACCAGGACTTCGTGCCTAGGTTAACTAGGACTTTTCATCACTTTGGTCCAGTTTTCTTGACTACCCTTCCCTTGTTCAATGTATCACTGACTTAAGTATATTGTCAAACATTGAAACACTTAGAGGAGGGCATCACTGATGCATCTTGCACCAACAATCTCCCCCTTTTTGATGTTTGACAATGTCTTAAGTTAGATTGGATGAAAGGGATTAGTTATAAACCTTGGGTCAAAAAAAATGATCTAAGTTTTGAAATTACATTTTGATCTTTGGGAGAAAAACATTTCTAACATAAGCTCACTCTCCCCTTTATTCAAAAAAACATTTTGATTTTCATTGATCCTTGGGAAGAAATTTTTTTTTCTAACTTAAGCTCACTCTCCCCCTTTATCATACATCAAAATTGATAGAAACACTTGCACCAACAATGAAAAAAACTTTTTCAAAACACATGCATCAATCTTTGAAAGCATAGCAATGAGCTAGTTAAAAATACAATTGTACCAACAGAAAATTAATTTTACTTAAATTGCGCCAAAAAATTACACTTTGAAGAGTATTGTGTAAATCGAAAAAAATATTTTGAACTTAGAAAATTTTCACTTTTAAAAAATATTACCTTAGAAAATTTTCCAATTGAGAATGATTTTCAAAAATAATTGCATACATAAAAGATTTTAGAAAAAATATTCACTTTTTCAAAAATATTTCACTTAGAGATTTTTGCACTTTAAAAGAATACTTTGAAAAATATTGTGCAAAAACGTGTACTTTAAAGATATTTTTTCATTAAAAGTTTGTACTTTGAAAGATATTTTTTCTTTTAAAAGTTTGTACTTTGAGACATTTGTACTTTGAAAAATCTGTACTTTGAAAAATATGTACTTTTAAAAAATCTGTACTTTAAAAGATATGTACTTTTGAATGATATTATACATTTTTGAAAAATATAAGTACTTTTAAAGGATATTATGCATTTTTGAAAAATATAAGTACTTTTGAAAGATATTATGTATTTTTGACAAATATGTACTTGAAAAATAAAAAAAACATGTACTTTGAAAAATATAAAAAAATATGTACTTTGAAAAATATGAAAAAAATATGTACTTTGAAAAATATTGTGCACTTTTGAAAATACAATATCTTACTTGACTTGGTTTATTTTCCAGTCTGACACAATCCTAGGAAACCTTGTTAACTACAAGAACATTTTCCTAAGTGTCCTGGAAATTCTCCAAACCCAAGTAAATATTCTTTTCAAAAGTGATTCAAAAGAAACTAGTTTTTGAAAGTGATAGTATAATAAAAAGTATGATTAAAATGGTAGTATTTTGAAAGGGAGAATGCTTATAAGGATTTTAAAAACAGTGTATGAAAACATGAAATTTTGAAATGTTTAATAACTCTTTTAATTTGACCTCCCCCTAAATTTGTCCCAGTCCTAGGAAGCTTGTTGACTACAAGTACTCTTCCTCTGAGTCTTTAGGGATTGGTTTAGACCAAAAGAATTATCTGATAATTAAAAAAATTTCTAGAAATAATTTCTTTTGATTTAGACTCCCCCTAATTTGACATATCCTAGGAGTTCTTGTAGATCATGAAGTGGACTTTCCTCTGTATCTTTAGGGATTATCAAGATCAAAAGGGAAATAAGCACAATTTTTAGAATGTATTTTGAACTATTGACATTTCGGGAAAAAATGAGTATTTGAATGACATATATTGAAATGAAGGTAATTTGTCAGGCACAGTTTTAAAAAAAAATGTAAGTGATAGTAATTTTTATAACGCACAGTTTTTGAGAAATATTTTGAAATGATAGTAATTTGTAAGGAGTAATTTTCGAAAAGCATAAGTGATAATGATTTGTAAAGCACAGTTTTCGAAAAACCAAAAAAACCTTTTAAAAGAATAAGACACTCCCCCTGTATCCAACACCGTTTGAATCTATCTAAGTGCCTTAAGGGACATTAGTGTTGACCTAAGAGGCTTGTGTCTAATTGTGTAGGTCAAATAATTTTTCAAAAAGATATAATTTTGAAAGTGTATAATATATATCACTCAGACAATCATGAAATCCAAAAAAACATTATTTTGTTAAAGCACTATTTTGAAAATAGATTTTTAGAAAAATATTCTAAGAATTTTAAAAAAAAAATTTCAATTCATTAGTCCTTAATATCTCACCCATTTTAGATGTCTCAGTACAAGCTGTTGGATCGAGAGAAAACGATAGAGGGGGGGGTGAATATCGTTAAATGTTTTTCGGATAAAATTAAGAGCAAATGCGCAGCGGAATAAACAAAACACAAAAACACAATCGGTTTTACTTGGTTCGGAGTCACGGTCGGCTCCTACTCCAAACCCCATGGTCGTTGACCGTTTACTGCGGGCAATACTATAATCACGCAAAATAATTTACAAAAGGATGATTACAATGATAGTGCAGTAAGAAAAAAAATGCAGCTCTTCGTTACCGACGTCCGTTGTGGAATGTATCTCAGAGCAGAGGGACATCGTCGGCGCTTGTATCTCGAGTTGGGAGGTTTCTGTAGTAGAGCGCCTCGAGTGGAAGAGCGTGAAAGCGTTGGAAAACTTGATGTTGAGAAGCCTTGGTGTTGGGTTATATATATAGCACTTCGGGGCGCCCCCCACGTGTCAACCGATCCAGAATTACCTCGGTCAGCCCTTATCCCACTCGAATAGGGCTGAGGATTGACTCTGGGGCGCCCGGGACGCTGGGGGCGCCCTGGTTGACCATTTCAGCGAGCTTCTCGGCTGGATAAGAGTTATCCACTTCGTTGGCTTGAGTGCGGGGCGCCCTGGGCACTGGGGGCGCTCGGGAGCACGGGGGCACCCCGCCCAATAAGCTTCTGAAGCGTACTATTGCCTAGTTTGTTTTTCCTTGACCTTGGAGGCGCCCTGCCCAGCTGCTGCCTCTCTCCTTTGAGGCATTCTGAGCTACAGAGACTCGTTCCTTTCATCCTACATCCAGGGTTAGTTGCAAATACAATAAAGCAAGAGTATGTTATGAGTATACAGCCTTAGCTGCCTTGGTTCTGACTTTGGGTCTCCCAAATGGAGCCCTAGGTCGAACCGACACCTACTGTTCCCTCGACGGGGAACGCGTCCTCACCTACTCCTCTCAGGAGAATTTACCTGTTGCCAACCGGCTCCTCCGGTTGGACTTTTGCCTAGCGCTCCTTCGCCTGGTCTTGGATACCAAGCTGTCCTTCGCCCGGTGCCTAACAGTCCTTCGCTAGGTCTTCGTATCCTAGCAGCCCTTCGCTAGGTGCCTAGCAGTCCTTCGCTAGGTCTTGGATACCAAGCTGTCCTTCGCCCGGTGCCTAGCAATCCTTCGCTAGGTCTTCGTATCCTAGCAGCCCTTCACTAGGTGCCCAGCAGTCCTTCGCCAGGACTTAGGGTTTCAGTGCCTAGCATTCCTTCGCTAGGTGCCTAGCATTCCTTTGCTAGGACTTCAATCTGCACACTCAAGCAGCATGTTAGATAACAAATAAGACTTAACTTTTGAACCCTTTGCCATTTATCGAAACACAGGTTCGACTTGGGTGTTGTCTGCACCAACAATCTCTCCCTTTTTGATTTATGACAACCCGATTCAAAAAGTTAAGTTGATCAGAGTAGATGATAAATTAGTTTAGTTCCCTCCCCCTGGAAGGAATCTCCCCCTAGGTTTTTCAAAGTTTCAAGTCAACATGATGGAGTTAATTTTTCAAAACTTAGAAGATTTTTCAAAAGTAAATTTTCCCAAAAAGAATTTTATACTTAGAAATTTTTAGAAAAACAACATAGTGAAAAAAGTTTCTAAAACATCTCTTTTGAGTTTTTGAAAGTACTTTTAAAAGTTTTCAATCTCTTTAGTACTTCGAAACTTTTCTAGGGAAGTTTAGAAATAAGTACTTAGTGATAGCTTAAGTTTAAGTACTTAGAAAATGCTTTATTTTGAAAATAATTTAGACTAAGTACTTTTGAAAATAGTTTTGGAAAAAACAGGTTCAGTACTTTGAAAGAGAAAAATAGAGTAAGTATGAGTAAGTACTTTTTGAAGAAAGGATAAAACTTTGAAAAAAAATTTAAAGCTTAAAAATTTAAAGCTTCTCTCCTTTCTTATCTCTCCTCCTTTGCCATATATCAAAAAAATCAATATAGCAAAATAACAAATAACTTGCATATAACAGAATAATGTGCTGTACTGAACCAATGCAAGATAAACTGAATCAAACCATTTAAATTTTCTCTGTAGGGACCTGTTTAACCCAATTAGCTACTTACTACCTGTTATAAACAGTAGTTTTCACTAGGATTAGTCGAGTTAAGTGTTCTGTTCAAGTTAGATTGTCTAAGCTTGACACTTAACTTGATTACTGTATTTAGTTGTATTTAGTGCCCCAATTACTGCAGATGCACTGACTTAAAGCATCCTGAATTAAGGCAAAGACCTAAGCATCTCAACCCATTCTAGGTTATCACTCAAAAGTACCCTAAGGTGCTTGTGAGATGCTGGCTTCTTGATCTATAGGTGCATGCATTTCTAGGGTTAGGGCCTAGGCTAAGTCCATTTGTGAAAAAGCCCTAGTTTTGAAGGGGGTAGTTTTTGACAATAAAACTAAGTAAAAAACCTATTAAAAAGATTTTGAACATTAAGTAATGCAAATTTTAAAACTGTTTTACAACTTGATTTTTCAAATCACTTAAAGCAGAAAAAATAAAGTAACCCTATTCTACCAAGCATAATCCTAACTGCCTTCTTAATGAGCTGAACTCAGACTCAGGTAAGGGTTTAGTGAATATGTCGGCTAAGTTGGATTTAGAATCTATATGCTTAAGGACTATTGCTCCCCTGGCTACATGATCTCTTACAAAGTGGTGTTTAACTTCTATGTGTTTAGTTCTGGAATGTTGGATTGGATTTTTAGTTAGATTAATTGAGCTTATGTTATCAATGAAGACTTGAGTTAGATTGTAGTCAAGCTGGAAGTCTTTAAGAGTGTGCATCATCCATAAGAGTTGTGCTACACACTCTCCTAAAGCAACATACTCGGCTTCGGTTGTGGACAAGGCTACACAGTGTTGCTTTCTGCTGCACCAACTTACTAGGCTGTTTCCTAAGAGTTGTCAACTTCTGCTTGTACTTTTTCTATCTAGCTTACAACCGGCATAGTCAGAGTCTGAATATCCTGATAGTTTAAAAGTTGAGGTCCTAGGATACCAAATCCCTACATTTAGGGTGCCCTTAATGTATCTTAATATTCTTTTTAAGGCTGCTAAGTGCGTTTCCTTAGCACAGGTTTTGGTNTTCACTATTTATTTTTATATTAGTGGTCATAGGAGTTCTTATGCTTTTAGAGTTATCCATTTTAAATTTCTTTATTAACTCTATAGCATATTTGGATTGATGGACATAGTTTCCATCCCTAGTTTGTTTAATTTGTAACCCTAGGAAAAAGTTGAGCTCACCAACTAAGCTCATTTCAAATTCATTTTCCATTATTTAAACGAATTCGTTTAAAAAATTAGAGTTGGTGGACCCAAAGATTATGTCATCGACGTAGATTTAGGCAATAAATATTTCTTTTCCTAATGTTTAAATAAATAGGGTTGAATCGATTTGTCCTTATTTAAATTCTTTAGAAATTAGGTAAGTAGATAAGCGTTCACACCAGGCCCTAGGTGCTTGTTTTAGTCCATAAAGTGCTTTGGTAAGTTTGTAAACATGGTCACGTCTTTCTAAGTCCTCAAAACCAGGGGGTTGTCCTACATAGACTTCTTCCTTAATGAATCCATTTTGAAAGGCTGACTTTACATCCATTTGGTATAGTTTAAATCCTTTATGGGATGCAAAGGCCAATAACATCCTAATGGACTCAAGTCTAGCTACCGGGGCATAGGTTTCGTCATAATCTAACCCTTCTACTTGACTGAATCCCTTCGCTACTAAGCGGACTTTATTTCTAATTATTTCTCCTTGATCATTTAACTTATTCCTAAAACCTCACTTAGTGTCAATGACGGATTTGCCCTCAGGTTTAGGTACTAACTCCCAGACTTGGTTCCTCTCAAATTGGGCTAATTTTTCTTGCATAGCTATGATCCAATCAGGATCAGGTAGAGCATCCTCTATAGTGTTAAGTTCTATTTTTGAAATCATTGCTATCTGACTAAGGTTTCTATAGGAAGACCTAGTTCTGACTCCTAGAGTAGGATCACCCACAATTTGATCGGTTGGGTGACTAAGTCTGGATTTCTTGGTTTTTCTAGAACTTGTTTCAGCCTCAGGTCCGGCTGGTCGGTTTGGTTCACTATTTGATTCAGCTATTTGATTTGGTTCAATTATTGGTTCAATAGTTGGTTCAACTGACTCATTAGTTGGTTCAATAGTTAGTTCGTTTATGGGTTTAATTAAGGACTCAACAGATTGTTCATTATCTTCTTGATCAATATTTGATGAAGTATTATCTGATTTTGAGTTGATTTCTTCATCAAATATTAGATTTGTTGTTTCTTCATTTTTCTTAGTCTGTTTGTTGTAAACTCTATAGGCTCTACTTGTGGTTGAATATCCTAGGAATATACCTGGGGTTGATTTAGACTAGAATTTACCTAGATAATCCTTGGTGTTTAAGATATGGACTTTGCACCCAAAGACCCTTAGGTAGTGTAGGTTTGGAAGTCTATGGTAGTATAATTCATAGAGTGTTTTGTTGTGTCGCTTGTTAATCAGGACCCTATTTTGAATGTAGCAAGCCGTACTAATTGCTTCTGCCCAATATAGGGTGGCTAGGTTAAATTAATTGAGCATAGCCCTAGCGGCTTCCTGTAGAGTTCTATTTCTCCTTTTGACTATCCCATTTTGCTGGGGGGTTCTAGGACATAAAAATTCATGTATGTACCCATTTACCTTACAGAATTCCTCGAACCGTTGATTTTCAAATTCTCCCCCGTGGTCACTCCTAAATCTTTTAATTTTAGTATCATTTTAATTTTCAATTAACTTACAAAATTCATTAAATAGGTTTAGGGTTTCATCTTTGGTCTTTAGAAACCTAACCCAGGTAAACCTAGAGTAATCATCAACTATTACTAAGCAGTACCGGTTTCCACTTAGTGACTTGGCTCTATGTGAATCAAATAGGTCAAGGTGCAGGAGCTCAAGTGTGGTTTGAGTTTGATCAGATTGGATTAGTTTGTGACTAGACCTGGTTTGTTTACCTTGATTACATGATTCACATATTAAGTTTTCATGATTTTTTATTTTAGGGATACCATTAATTAGGCCAAGTTGGGTGATTTTTGAAATAATTCTTAGATTAGTGTGACCTAATCTCCTATGCCAGAGGTTTGATTGTTCTAACTGAGTTAACATACATTTAGGTACTAGGGGTAGATTTATAGTGTAAACATTATTTTTCCTAGTGCCCTTAAGAATGATTTCCGAGTCTTGCAGGTTTCTAATCAGGCAGTTAGAATTGTTGAAGGTAACTACATAACCAGAATCACACAACTGACTTATGCTAAGTAAGTTGAAATTAAAATTTTCAACCAAAAGTACTTTCTTAATAACAAAGTCAGATTTAAGTTCAATATTACCTGACCCAATTACCTTGAGTGTAGCATTGTTCCCAAATGCCACTGAGCCTAGGTTTTTGAACTTGAGTTTGGTGAATTTCAATTTATCTCCAGTCATGTGTCAGGAGCAACCGCTATCTAACATCCATTGGTCCAAATCTTTATGTTCCTACACATAAAGAGTTCTGTTGATTTAGATTCCAATTAGAATCAGGAATAGCCTAAATTGATTTTCACAGCCTAGTCTGTCTCACCCAATCTAAGGTTATCAATCACGTTTGCCTTATAGGTTTTGTGAGACAGGTTTTGGTGGATAAAAAAATATGATTTATTTTGAAAAAAATTGAGTTAATTTTGAAAACAATTGATTTTAAGTTTAAAAAAATGTTTGAATCTACACGTAACTGACAATTTGTGTTAGATTTAAATTTTACAAAGAATAATTTGAATTTGAATTTCAAAAATCGGCTTCCAAGTCTTGGCGAGGCACTAGGCCTTCTTTGGCCGTAGCCTTATTGGATCATCAACCCTTTCCTTGACAAAGCCTTCTAATCAAATTTCATTTTCAAAATTATTATTTGAAAAGTTCTGGTCTAACTAGTTTGGGTCTTGGATCGGTAGCTTCGGCTAGTTTCACCAGTCTAAAGAGACCAAGTAGAGTATACTTGACCTTATTAGAATTGGCTTCCCTAACGTACAATCATCTCACCTCCTCCCAATACTATATTGTCAAATTTCAGTTAAGTTGGTTCATTCCATAAACTAACCTGTCCTAAGTCTAAGCATGGCAAATTGCAGAAATTAAATATACAAGCAATCATGCAATTTGAAAACAAAAATAGAATTCTATCTAACAATAAATATAGTTTTTAATTTGGCTTCCCCTGGACTAAAGCCACGATAATGGTTCGGCAAGATTTGAATCTTGTCCTTGGGGATCCAATACTGATTTGATCCAGTTTGTTTGTTCAGGCATAGTTTGGGTACCCATGCCTGAGCTTTAGGTCTGGATTGGTTCAGTACAGCATTGTAGGATCTTGGTCTAGATTTGGTTCTGTATTCTAGTCCGGATCGATTTAGAACTGACTTTTATTTTCCATGAATCATATCAAGACCCTTGGAACCAGAAGTGAATCGTTCTAAAGCTGATCTAAGGTCCTTAACTTGAGTTTTCAAGGAGGAGTTCTCTTTTTCAAGTTTTTCAACTCGAATAGAGGTTCCTTCTTGAACCTTCTCAGTTAAGGGTCTAGAGTCAGCTCTCTCTTTCAGGAGTTTTACTTCCTGTCGGAGAGATTCAACTCGGAGTTTAGCTTTCGCCAAATCTCGAGAAAGATACGAAATTAACTCATTTAATTGAATTCTTGTAAAACCACTAACAGTTATTTCGCCGTCCTCTGAGAATGTGAGTTTGCCGTCGTCTGGCTCCGACTCTGACTCTGTCTCTATTTCTTCTAAGGCGGTTAGTGCGAGCAGGTTCGACTGTGGGACCTCTTCTTCTTCTTCAGAGGAGGACTCGCCCCACGTTGCCTGAAGTACCTTCTTCTTTCTTATCTTCTTTGTTTCCTTCAGGTTGGGGCATTCAGTCTTGTAGTGGCCCTTCTTCTTGCACTCGTAGCAGGTTACGTTGGGTTTGATCTTTTCATTTGAGGGTTCAGTTGGTTCATCCTTTCTTCGGCTGACTTTTCTTCTGTTAGTCTAGTTCTTTAGTTCTTTGTAGTAGTCTTGGGCTAGCCGAACCAACTTAGGCCGATTTCCCTCGCTATCTTCTGAGTCAGACTCGGGTGCAGCTTGAGGCTTCTTTTAGGTTGTCCTTCCAGTTTGACCTGCAACAAAGGCGATACCTTTCTCGGCCAAATTGCAGTTAGTCTATTCATGTAATTCAAGTTCAGAAAAAAGTTCATCTAACTTAATTTTGGAATGATCCCTAGAAACTTTGTAAGCATCTACCATAGATGCCCACAAGGTGTTTCTTGGGAACGCGTTAAGAGCGTACCTTATTAGGTCATGGTTTTCTACCTTGTGACCGATTGTGTGTAGTCCGTTCATTAATTCCTAGATTTTGGCATGGAGCTGTGTGTAGGACCGATGCACGTGAGAGCGGGGGGTGAATCACGTGACTTTTAAAATCTTCGTTAGAAAATCAGAGTCGATAGAAAATTGTACGATGCTTTTTATAACGTGCGCAGCGGAAAAATTAAAACAATATGCGAAAGAGAAAAATAAAAAAAAATTACACAAGGAGTTTTACTTCGTTCGGAGCCTTCGCCGACTCCTACTCGAAGGCCCAGGTTCCGTGAACATTTCCTGTGGGCAATCCACTAAAAACCCCTACCGATAAACTACCGATAGAATGATTCGAATACAAGTTTGGGCCGAAGTGTAACAGCCCTACACTTCCCCCTTAAATAATTTAAGTGAAAAAAAAATTCGTTACCCAACACTTAGATTTATCTGAAGCAGCTTGGGTGTTGGGAACGATCTTCCAGTAGTGGTCGGACAGCGTCGAGTTAAAGCACAAACCGCAGCAGAGGAGCGTGGAAGCAAGAGAGCGGCAAAGCTTGAACCAGAATCAAATTTTTCTTTTCTGTTAGAGGGCTTACTTGCTTCTTTTTATAATGCCTCGATGCATGATCTTCTCGGCTCAAATTTTATCCATCAACAAGATAAAATAATAAAAAAAGATAATGTTTCTATCCTTTGCTTCAATTAAGAAAATAATTTAAATAAAATATAAATACAGAATATTGAAAAGTTAACCGAGAGGTTTTATCCTCTTACAATTTTAATTAATAATAAAAAAGGAGATTTTATCCTTCCAGCTAAGCTTTACGTGAGAATTTTAAGCATTAGTAGGAATAATTTTATTCTCTAAAAAGAAGGAAATACGAATAATTTAAATAATAATTTATCCTCCACCAAGGCTTTAGATAAGGAATAATTTTATAAAATTCAACTACAAAATTCTAATTAAATAAATTCTGTAAAAATAGAGTTAATGCATTTAGAATCTAATTAAATAAATTCAGTAAAATAGAGTTAATGCATTTAGAATCTAATTAAATAAATTCTGTAAAATAGAGTTAATGCATTTAGAATCTAATTAAATAAATTCTGTAAAATAGAGTTAATGCATTTAGAGTTAATTAGACCCCGTCCAAACCTGGATAAGGACGTCCGGTGTGGAATGTATCTCGGAGCAGAAGGACGTTGTCAGCGCTTGTATCTCGAGTTGGGAGGTTTCAGTAGCAGAGGGCCTCAAGTGGAAGAGCGTGAAAGCGTTGGAAAACTTGATATTGAGAAGCCTTGGTGTTGGGTAGAATTTATAGCACTTCGGGGCGCCCTGAACGTTGGCGGCGCCCCCCCCCCCCCCCCCACGTGTCAACCGATCCGGAATTACCTCGGTCAGCCATTATCCCACTTGAATAGGGCTGAGGATTGACTCTGGGGGCGCCCGGGACGCTGGGGGCGCCCTGGTTGACCATTTCAGCGAGCTTCTCGGCTGGATAAGAGTTATCCGCTACGTTGGCTTGTGTGCGCGGCGCCCTGGGCACTGGGGGCGCCCGGGAGCACGGGGGCGCCCCGCCCAGTAAGCTTCCGAAGCGTACTCTTGCCTAGCTTGTTTTGCCTTGACCTTGGGGGCGCCCGGGACACTGGGGGTGCCCTACCCAGCTGCTGCCTCTCTCCTTTGAGGCGTTCTGAGCTGCAGAGACTCGTTCCTTTGGTCTTACATCCAGGGTTAGTTGCAAATACAATAAAGCAAGAGTATGTTATGAGTATACAGCCTTAGCTGTCTTGGTTCTAACTTTGGGTCTCCAAAATGGAGTCCTAGGTCGAACCGACGCCTACTGTTCCCTCGACGGGGAACGCGTCCTCACTTACTCCTCTCAGGAGAATTTACCTATTGCCAACCGGCTCCTCCGGTTGGAATTTTGCCAAGCGTTCCTTCGCCAGGTCTTGGATACCAAGCTGTCCTTCGCCCGGTGCCTAGCAGTCCTTCGCTAGGTCTTTGTATCCTAGCATCCCTTCACTAGGTGCCTAGCAGTCCTTCGCTTGGTCTTGGATACCAAGCTATCCTTCGCCCGGTGCCTAGCAGCCCTTCGCTAGGTCTTCGTATCCTAGCAGCCCTTCGCTAGGTGCCCAGCTGTCCTTCGCCAGGACTTAGGGTTTCAGTGCCTAGCATTCCTTCGCTAGGTGTCTAGCATTCCTTTACTAGGACTTCAATCTGCACACTCAAGCAGCATTTTAGAAAACAAACAAGACTTAACTTTTGACCCCCTTTGCCATTTATCAAAGCACAGGTTCGACTTGGGTGTTGTCTGCACCAACACTATCCTCAGGTTTCGAAGCCAGTCCATGAAGTTTGGCCCAGTCAGCTTATTAATGTCCAAAATGGAACGCAAATTCAGAGAAGACATGATCAGGTGATTGTCCTAGAAATACAATTTGAGCTTATGTGATAAGAATGATAAAGTATGCATCAATATACATTAATTAAATCCTATTTATTTTTCGAATTGAATAACCCTTTTTATCAATTCAGGAGATCGTAGGAATATCTCCAAATAGGTTGATATCCAACCATAGATAAGAACAACCATGGCTAGAGTTCATCAAGTTATTCTTAGCTATGATGGTAGGTAATTATACCGATTACATATTATTCATATGTAACTATCACATCATGCTATCAACTAATTGAATGTTTGCATAAATCATTGGGTTGTTGATGTAACGACACGGTCCCTCAACCCATTGGCGACCAAATCAACATTTGGTGGCCCAACAACTTGGCCCGTAGGCCCAACAAACTGGCCCGTAGGCCCAACAACCTGGCGGCCAAATCAACATTTGGCGGCCCAACTTTGTCGTCGACCAACAACCGATGTCGACGACTAACAACCGTGTCGTTACTCACTAGGTCTTTCCACCCCTGGCTAGTGGATTTTTGTCTTCCTCAGGATTCGAACTCTAGACCTCCAGGATAAGTACTAAAGTTTATGAATCCTGATACCAATTGAGCTACTTAGTCGTCGACATCGGTTGTTGGTCGACGACATAGTTGGGCCACCAAATGTTGATTTGGCCGCCAGGTTGTTGGGCCTACGGGCCAGGTTGTTGGGCCTACGGGCCAAGTTGTTGGGCCACCAAATGTTGATTTGGTCGCCAATGGGTTGAGGGACCGTGTCGTTACAATAAAAAGGCGCCTTTTTATTGTAACGACACGGTCTCTCAACCCCTTTGGCGGCCAAATCAACATTTGACGGCCCAACAACCTGGCCCCTCGGCCCAACAACCTGGCGGCCAAATCAACATTTGGCGGCCCAACTATGTCGTCGACCAACAACTGATGCCGACGACCAATAACCGTGTCCTTACTCACTAGGACTTCCCACCCCTGGCCAGTGGATTTTTGCCTTTCTCAGGATTCGTACTCTAGACCTCCAGGATAAATACTAGAGTTTATGAATCCTGATACCAATTGAGCTACACTTGGCGACCCAACTGGCGGTCCCATGGGCGGCCCAACTGGCGGCCCATTTGGCGACCCCTTATGTCGTCAACCGACGACCATTGGTCGTGCCGTTACTCACAAGTACTTCCCACCCGTGGCCAGTGGATTTTTGCCTTCCTCAGGATTCGAACTCTAGACCTCCAGGCTAAGTACTAAAGTTTATGAATCCTGATACCAATTGAGCTACAGCTCAATTGGTATCAGGATTCATAAACTTTAGTACTTAGCCTGGAGGTCTAGAGTTCGAATCCTGAGGAAGGCAAAAATCCACTGGCCAGGGGTGGGAAGTACCTGTGAGTAACGACACGGTTATTGGTCGTCGATTGACGACATAAGGGGTCGCCAAATGGGCCGCCAGTTGGGCCGCCCATGGGACCGCCAGTTGGGTCGCCAAGTGGGCCGCCAGTTGGGCCGCCCATGGGGCAGAGGGGCCGGGTCGTTACAATAAAAATGCGCCATTTTATTGTAACGACACTGTCTCTCAACCCCTTTGGCAGCCAAATCATCATTTGGCGGCCCAACAACCTGGCCCCTCGGGCCCAACAACCTGGCTCGTAGGCTCAACAACTTGGCCCGTAGGCCTAACAACCTGGCGGCCAAATCAACATTTGGCGGCCCAACTATGTCGTCGACCAACAATCGATGTCGACGACCAACAACCGTGTCGTTACTCACTAGGTCTTTCCACCCCTGGCCAGTGGATTTTTGCCTTCCTCGGGATTCGAACTCTAGACCTCCAGGATAAGTACTAGAGTTTATGAATCCTGATACCAATTGAGTAGGTAATTATAACGATTACATATTATACATATGTAACTATCACATTGTGCTATCAACTAATTGAATGTTTGCATAAATCATTGGGTTGTTGACTCATTAACAAGTATGCAACAATATACATAGCACTCAACTGCACCTCTCTTTACATCGACCTTGGCTGTGGCACAACAAATCGATGCCCCAAGCTCAAGGATGACCCATTAATCAAGAAATAGTTTTAAAATGGTTGGAGCTCATTCAACCATTTAGTCAGTCTTGGATGTGTCCAACAACCAAAACTAAGGATTGACCTCTGATTCCAACTATATTAATCATAAACTAATTCCATGGTTTGAACATGTTGAGGTTCAAGCCGGGCATGGATGTGTCCATCAACCCAAACGAGAAACAAAACTCCGGTTCTAACCATATTAATGGAAGGTGTTGACCTTAATATTTTGTAAGGGGTTTTGGGTCTCATCCTTTTCTTTTATGCACATTCATGACATATAATTATGTCATGTTCTAACGATTTCCTTAATAAAGTATGTATGTGACTTAATTTATCAAGTCTCATTAATTGAATTAGGAACCGAATTTCCTAATTCTAATTTCATACTTTATTCAAGGAATTGTTTTGGGAAATAATTTCTTGAATTATCATAATCAATTTCGGAAATAATATGTTTAAGACTTTGATTTCTCTAAATCAAATCTTATTAAATTAAGAGACAGATTCCCTTAATTCAACCACATATTATTTTCATAAAAATCTTATTTAAGGAAATATACTCTATAGGAAATAATTTTCCTAATTAATTTTGGAGACAATAATATGTAAGAGCATCACCTCATAAATCAAATAAGGAAATTGTCGTTTGATAATCACCTCAAAAATTTCCAAGATTTGATCACATATTTTATTTATGGAAAATTAATATCAATAACTTAATTTGGATGGCTCCCCGAGGCTCAATCCAAATTAAACATTTGACAATTTAAATTCAATTTAGAAATTTAATTATAACAACTAACTTTAAATTTGACGGCTCCCTGAGGCTCAATCCAAAATAAAGAATTTTGTAAATAATTTAATTTCTAATTATAAATTTAAATTGTAAGGCCCCAAAAATTCTACTTTAAGTCCTTAAAGTCCTTGAAATTAGTTAGATTTGTTTTAGAAATATTCTTGATATTTTTAGAAATTTTTGGAATATTTTTAGGGAATTTTCCGAGTCCATTTAGTATTTTTATTAAAAGAAATAGAGTTTTCGGCAAAAAGTTGCCTGGATGAGTTTTGAACCCGAGACCTCCCGTGGGATCAACGACTTAAGTTGGTCGGGTTAACCAGGAGCCCCAGCAGGGGTGTGCTGAAAGAAAATAGAGAAATATTAAGTTAAGTTATAAAGTTGGACTTAAATACCCTAAGTATAAATAGATCATTAAAGAGAGGAATTTTATTTTCTCTCAACCTAAATCCTCTCTCCCTCGCCCAAGCCCTCACGCCGATCCCCCCTCTTCCTCTCTCTTGGGCGCACGCCCCACACCTCCTCTCCTCCTCTAAGGGGGCGCCGGCCAAGGAAGAACCAAAGGGTGCGGAGCGTTTCGTTCGTCTCGACGAGAGGAACGCGTAGGCGCGAACGGTTCATCGAGATCTCAAGTTTCTCCCGAGCCCTAGATGTCAATTTTGGTTGTAAGTCCAAGATATCAATGTAAGTACTGCTCACCTGCAGTAAGAGGCGGTTTTTCCGCAAGTTTTTCCCGTTAGAAAGTTAAAAGTGCAATTTTCCTTGAGTTTATGATTTTGCATGTAATTCTAGTTTAATCCATGCTTGTATAAGTTTAATTAAGTACCCTATATGAGGTTAGGGTCTAAGAAAAGTTATGAGAAAAGAAAAGAGAAGATAAAGATAAGAAAAGAAAAGGCCAAGGCCTTAAGAAATCCCCAAAAGTCAAGGCTTAGGGATTTGGGCACACAAGGTGCTCGTTAAAATGCCAAGGCATTCAAGATAAGAAAAAGAACGTATTTTATTTTCTAAGGCCAGTACCCGGCGTCCAAGGGCGTCGTTAAAGAAATCCAGGTGTCCAATTCCAAGGTCTTGGCCCTGGTAGACCAAGGTCTGCTCTATTAGGATTGGTGGCTCGCTACCCCAACCTTTTAGGGAACGCGCATAAGATGGTACTTACGTCTTAAGTGGATCCAAGTGAGTTATTATTTTCAAGTATATGCTTTAGCAAAGTTTTCTAAAGTTTAAAGAAGTTTTCTAAAAGTTAAAGGAAGATTTAAAGTTAAAGAATTGCTAAAGTTCAAGTTAAGCCAAGAACAAGTAAGTTGAGACTTATTAATGCTTGAGTATACATGGTTTAGTTTTCTCTTAAGCATAAAAGTATCTCATGTGATTTCACATTGTTTAAAAAGCATGTTTGCACATTTTCGAGATTTTGTGAGCTAGATAGTACTTACTAAGCTTTTTGCTTATTAATTGCATTTCCTCTTGCTGCAGGTAAAGGTAAAGGCAAGCAATTCTGAAGGAAGGCGATAAGGCGGTGCTGAGTGACGTGTGTGTGGTGGCTGACCTTGGAGAGGCCCTTGGGACAAGATGAATGAAGGACTTAAAGTGCATTATTATAAAGTCTTAGTTTAAGTTAGATCATATAGCATTTATCCAAGTATTTGTGTTTTAGATATTTTGCATATCCTAAAACCATGAGTAAAGATTCCATGTCATTTTATTTAGCATACATATCCTTATGATTGCATTGGATGAGTATAAGTGTGAGTAGTTTTGAATATTGATACTTGATGGAGCTATTTGATGCATGTGCCAAGATATTGTGAGTTTCCCTTTGAATCAAATTTTTATTGCTATAAATATGCCTAGAAAAGTTGCATTACATTCCAAAATGCTTTAGTAAGGTGTAGAACATGTGTTTTGGTATTATGAATGCATAGGAGTTATGTTTGGTACAAAACTCTAGTTTAAAGTTCATATAGAATTTCATAACTTAATCTCTTCCGCAAAAGTTCTAATTTCGAGTTTATGAAGATGTTTTGATTGGCTAAAATGTTTAGGAAACTAGTATAGAGTATAGAAAGGGTGTTGTATCTTTGTATGGCTTGAAACTATAAGTTTGGTGGACCATTGAGGCAAGGTTTCGAATCTGAATTTCAGATTTTCAGGCGTGCCAGTCGACTAGTTCAGTATCAGTCGACTACCCTATCGAACGGCAGCTTCTGTTCGATGCATCAGTCGACTGCCAAGAGGCCAGTCGACTGGTGCCGCTCCCAGAAACTTTCTGTGGCCGATACCAGTCGACTGGTTAGATGGCAGTCGACTGGTACCATTGTAGTGAAGTTCTAGAGAAAGGAAGTATGCCATTGTATCATGCATGACTATTAGAGTTAGAATATCATCCCTAGATGAATTTAAAAGAAAAAAAAAGAAGTTCCGCATTCTTAGTCGTGCATTAGAGTTAAGAAGTAGATAAAGTAACGATCCGTCAAAGGTGGAGAAGGGCGGGTCGCTACATAAATGCCAATTAATATTCTCATAATTTGTCTAGACATTCTTGAGAGAAAGTGCCCAAAATTGTGAGCTTTCCATAAATGGAAAGTTTCCAAAATAAAAGGTTTTCAGAATAATTGTAAGTTTCTGGTACAAATTAAACTTATGTTTTTCCAAAATTGGAAAATTTTTGAAAGAAATTAAACTTATTTAATTCATCTATTCATCTATTAACTTATTTAATCCATCCAAGCCAAGCTCCAATGAATTAAACTTATTTAATTCATCTATTAAGTCTTCAAAAGACTTAGCCATTTTACGCTTCCGATGCGTCTCTGAAAAATTTAGATTCGACTTATCGTTTGGCTCAACCAAACTTAATCTCTCTTGATTGGAAAATCCAATTTTCAACTCGTTTTAAATCCCTCGGATTACTCATAGTGCGTGTGACTAAATAGGCTTTCGATTTATGTTGGCCATCTATAATTAATCAATTAATTATAGAACAATCATAAGTGGCACCTAGTAGTACATCATGATCCCCAATTAATCGAAAGATCAACGGTTGACCTCAGAAACAATTCTGAAACCCTTCAGCAGCTATAATGAATCATGCCCCATTCCCTTCACCATCTTATACCCATTTGGTTCAGGACATTGTCTATGTGTGTCAGTCCTCACTAGGCTGACTACGTCACACCTAGCCCAAGTAACGTTTTCTCGTCCTACAGATTCTAATTACTCTCATATATTTAAGAGATCCATACTCTGAACATGTCATGCTCTGGCTAGAGGCTTAGAGTAACAATCCGATGATAGGCCTCGGGTATACATCTCCTTGTAGGTAGTGGTGAATACTTTGTATGTTGTTCAAACATCTTCGGGCACTTCGGCTTATACCCAATCATCCTGGGTCCACACCTCCTTGGAGATGCTTGCTTAAGATGTCAAAGTATAAGTCTCCATGACGAAGATGACTTGAACACCGCAAGTCAAAGGAACATCGCACTTAAGCTATAGTGAGAACTTCACTGACATATCTATATGTAGATTACCATATGAAGTTTTACAGCCAGTCACTCCAATGAACTAGTTCCCTTAACTAGCATTCATGTTTATCTCCGGACATCTCAATGTCACTAGCCAGTGAGAATCAGCTGATTAGAGAATAACCCATGCTAGTCTCAACAGAATTGATAGTGTCCGTATTTATCAATTCATCGACTAGAGACAATTTCAATACTTCACAATTGCACATGTAGAGATAATCACTAGTTGTGAATTCATCACAAATTCTCTCATGCTGTGAATTGTATTGCGGACATTCAGTAAATGAGCTTAAGATCTCAATCAAATACACAAACATGTATACTCAAATAGTGAATATTAAATTTGGTTGTTAAAACTTTGGATTTGAGCCAATGGATAAAAATTCTTGGATGCTTGAGTACTACTTAGTTATGGACTCTAGATTGATGACTTGGGATGAATTCGTTTTACCTAGTGAGGAGTTGGCCAAATTTTTTGTGATACACATATGTGATTGTACTCTAGAACTTGCTTAGGTTCTTTCAAAACTATATTTCTATGAGTGGACCACATTTATAGAGGTGAATCACTTTGTTTCCTTTCTCATAGCATTTTTGCAATATTATTGTTGATCTACTCTATATTCCATTTTCCTTCCCTAAGTTTCATGTTCATCATAATATTTTCATTGGACTTGGGTGACTTAATGTTTCTTGATGTTACTTTGCCCGAGACGGACAAAAATTTAAGTGTGGGGGAGGATGTGGCATTTGGCAACATACAAGCAAAGGTGCCAATTGAAGGAGTTTGTATCAAGTTTGGTTGCAAGAGTAAGTAGAGCATATGATTCCGAATTCATTATATGTTTTGATCAGAAACGTTTCTGTTGAAGATGAATTGAGCTGTACAATTCAAGTGTGAATTGAATTTGAAACTGCTGAAAGGAAAAAAAAACTGAGAAGCTAAAAGGAAGCAAAGACAGAAACAAAAACTGGGTGGCTGTAAAGGCAGCTAAATTGAAAGAATTAATGATACATTACTATCATTTTGATGGGAAGAAATGGGAGCTTCCAAGTGTTAGAATCATTGAAAGAAATGGAAGCAAAAACAAAAACAAAAACTTGGCTGCAGAGAAGAAAAATTAGAAAAAACAATCATCAGGAAAAAGAAAAGAAAAGAAAAGGGCATGAAGTGTAAGTCACATGCTGAGTTAGATATCTGAATTGGAAGAAGTGATCAAGTTTAAGAATGAGTTATTGATTGAAAGAAGAGAAGTCTCGGCAGAAGTCAGCTTCAAATTCTGCAGTTTGGCTACTGATCATCACCTGATTGATCTCCAGACCGATCAGGCAAGTGACTGATCGATCCCTTGACCGATCAGAAGCATTGTAGTCCGATCTCCAGAACGTTCAGGCAGTGACTGATCGGTCCCTTGACCGATCAGTAGAGGCTGGCACAGAACAAAACCTAGGCACACTTCATTCAGCAATGTTTTCATCCAAATCAGAGGCACTATACAATTCCTACTCACCTTACCTCTAATTTCACTAGAAGATACCATCAAAGGGGCAAAGTGCATTACGTTACATTTTTAGTGTCCAAGTCTCCCACTTTCATTATTTTTCCATATTTCCTTATCATTCCATATTACTTTTCCATATTTCCTTATTACACCATATTTCTTTACTTTTTTTTATCATGAATCCTTAGAATCAAAGTTCATTAAACTTCTATTTCATTTCTATCATTTCATATTTCTTAACTTGTTCCCATAAGCTTTTGTAGATGTGGATCCAAATCAAGAATGATGGTGGAGAGTAGATAATAAGCAAGCTTATGGTAGTATATGAACCATGTTGTGTTTGAGTGAGCTCCACTTTCATCAAAAATGTAGAACTTAGGAAAAGAGTCACTTTAAAATTTCCTTTGGAAGGTTTTTTTGAGTTTAATTCATCTCAATGAGTCATGAAGGATGAAGTATTCTAAGTTGTTAATTTAAGGACAAGATACTAGTCCATTGAATTTAGATTTTAGAGAATTGACAACCCTAGGTAATTTCCTTTCAATTGTTTCTGACTATGATTGAGATTAATCTAGGGGGTACGTTACTAGTTAGCTTGTGTGAGACGCCCAAGAGTAAGTGTGGGGGAATTGATAATTACCATTTTGTTGATAAATTTAGGCTCTCAAATCCATGTTTTGATCCACTTTTATATGCTTAAGTTTGCATTTACATTAGGATTCATGAATTACCTCTATTTTAACATTTGATTCAAATCTTTGTATATTTGAGATATTTTGGCACTCAAATTTGAATCTAATTTTGTAGGCTTCAAATGACCATGGACTTAGATCCGATTGGGTCAGACTTGAGTCAGAATTGGACTAGGATCAAGATGATCAAGCATTGGATCAATATGGGTCGTCCGATCAAGGAGTAAGTAGATCTGAGCCATCTGTGAACTTCTGATCAATCTGAGTTCAGGATAGGACTAATCATGACCCCAGATCAAGATCAGAATGTTTGGACCAAATCAGAGTCCATTTGACTGTCGGATCAAGTGTGGTGGAGTTTCAACCGTCCATTCAAAAGGGCAGAGAGATGTGAGCCATCCATTGCAGATCCGGTTGATCCCAGCTGAGGAGAGGCAGATCTGACCGTCAGATGGAGATCTGGAAACTTTGGTTCAGATCTGAGAACATTCGACCGTTGGTTGAGATCGGAACAATCACAGCTGTTCAATTTCAAATGCAGTTAATTAAATCAGGAATTCCCTCCGCAGCTCGTGGTTGTCGCGTCATCGCCAGTAGCTGAGTATTGCATCGTAGAGTAGATTTCTTCCCAGTTCATCGTTCGTTCTTCATAGTTTCTTCTCAGATCATGCGGCCAACATCAACATCTAGTACATGTTAAGATTTCATATCATAAAGGTAATCTCCTTGTTCAATTTGCTAATCGATTGTGTTTTTGGAAGCTCAGGTGAGGGTGTCGTCGGAGCTATGTTTTCATCGATCGATCCATTGCCGAACGCTAGTTCCCATCAACCGGAGCTGTCGAAGCTATAGAGGGGTTCTCGCAAGCATTTGATGGTTTCTGAGCATCGATCGTCATCCAGTCGATCGAGATGGAGGAGATCGCGGAGTGATTTCAACTTCCAATCGTTCACTGCGATCGGACAGACACGCCTCTGATCGGTTCCCAGTCCGATCAGAGGAAGATCTGATCGGTTCAGTGACCAATCAGGAAGATCCAAACGTATAGATCCATTGCAACTTGATCTTGGGAGTTCTTCATTGGTTTTCGAGCTAGGGGGTTCATAGATGGACCTTTGTGTGACAGCAAAGGGAAGTCTTGATTAGAAACTGATTTGGTGTTTAATTTAGGATAATTTTGTTCCAAGCATTTGTTTTCTTTACATTGTCCTAGTTGTTTCCATTACACTTCAAGCCAATGTTATTAAACAATGTTTGATCTGGTTTTCATTATCTTGCAAGTTAGTTTTCTGAAATTAATTCCTTGCAACTAGTTCTTTAATTTCAATTCAATAGTTGAAGTCGAATTGCTTAGTTCCTTTCAATAGGTTAAGATTAGTCCTTGCAATTTCCTAATTCACTCTCTGCTTTAGTTAAGCTCATTCATTTTATACTGTTATCTCATTCTTGTTGCAAACAAACCCACATTTTATTAGAAAACCCAAATC
This sequence comes from Boesenbergia rotunda, assembly GCA_024364735.1. Taxonomy (NCBI): domain Eukaryota; kingdom Viridiplantae; phylum Streptophyta; class Magnoliopsida; order Zingiberales; family Zingiberaceae; genus Boesenbergia; species Boesenbergia rotunda. Next base: position 909,145 of record JAGFNQ010001577.1, read on the forward strand.
ATCAAACGACAAATAACTGTCATGCTCGAATTAAACAGTCACAACTAGTCCTTGGAAAAATACGACCTGAGGCCCCTATACTACATTTCAATTTTGTTAGCCAAGGGTTTTCAGTTTATAAATATCTAAATTTGAGACTCATCATGATACTAGTAATTGGGCAACATCAGCTTGATACCATTTAGGCGCCTAGGTTCTCGGGCGCCTGAACCCTTTCAGGCACTGGGATCACAATAGCCAACTCCTTTCCCAGCCTTTGTTTATTTTACGTTTGCTATCTATCTTGCCTCCAACTTCCAGGTTTCTGCAAGACAACAAAATACACAACAAACAATCTTATGCCTTAATGATTGACAGCTAGTGGTGTCTGGTTCTGACTTTGGATTTCAAATGAAATCCTAGGTCGAACCGACGCCTACTATTCCCTTTCCTGGGGAATGCATCCTCACCTAGTCCACTCTAGAAAAGTTACCCTTTGCCAACCGGGACCTCCGGTTGGACTTTTGCTCGGCCTCCAAGACTCTCGGATCTCGAGACGTCCGATCCTTGACCTGTCTCTACTTCTGTCCGTAGTCCTCACTCGTCTATGACTTTTGCCCAATCCTCGACCAAGACTTCGTGCCTAATTCCTCAAACCAGGACTTTCAGTGCCTAATCCACGACTAGGACTTCATGCCTAATACACGACCAGGACTTCGTGCCCAATTTCTCGAACCATGACTTCGCGCCCAATTCCCCTAACCAGGATTTCGTGCCCAACTTCACTCACCAAGACTTCGTCCACCTAGCTTCACTCACTAGGACCCAGCTTCACTCACCAGGACCTAGCTTCACTCACCAGGATTTCGTTCACCTAGCTTTACTCACTGTACCCAACTTCACTCACCAGGATTTTGTTCCTCGATAAGGACTTCTTTACTAGTCATCTTAATCTTGACTCGACTTCTCTCTGCTAATCATCAAGTCCTATTGGCTCAGTCCTTGGTCATTCTGACCAAATATAGGTTTAGTCACTCTGCCAAATATCAAGTCCTGTTTGGCTTATCCCTTGGTCAAACTGACCAACTCTGGGTACTATTCACTATGTCAAACATCAAGTCCTATTTGGCTAACCCTTTGTTAAACTGATTAAACCTGAGTTTACCCAACCAAATATCAGATCCTGTTTGGCTTAACCCTTAATCACTTTGACCAGATCATGGTATATTGTCGAACATCAAAACACTAGAGGTTGACTGTGATGGATCGTCTAGGCGTGCTAGGGGGGGTGAATAGCACTTTTTCCGGATTGGATCTCTACAAATTTGTTAGCGCAGCGGAAATAATATGCAAATGAAAAGATTAACAATGCTAACAATCAACCGTTTACTTGGTATCCACCCAGATGGATGATTAATCCAAGGATCCACGCCGCGAGCGCCAGTTTCACTATGAAAACCTCCTTCAGGCGGAGAAACCTTTACAGTCGTGATCTTCCTCTTTTCAGAATGAAGTAGAATGTGAGAGGAAGAAGAAAAACACTCTTCAAACGAGCAGCACTTCGACACTGTACGGAACCGTGTCGTACACGAGCAAAAAGGTGCTCCTTTTATAGGTGAGAAGGACAAACTCATAGTTTGTCCAGCCACGCACCAGTCGACTGCCCTAGGGGCAGTCGACTGGCATAGCATTAATTGCTAGCCAACGGGTAGTTTTTGGGGTATACCAGTCGACTGCCCCAAGGCCAGTCGGCTGGTCCAAGGCCGAAAACTCTCTGTGAGTTTTCGCAGTCGACTGCCCTAGGGTCAGACAATTGCCCTGCCTATCAGCTTGGTTCCAGCCACTCCGGACCTTCTCCTTCACGTTTGCCTTCAGGTCTGCTCCCTTTACTTGCCACTTGAAGTCCTCTTCCTCTGGCTATCATCCATCGGATGCGCACGCAAGCCTTCCCTTGGCTTGCCTCCATGCCACCCTTCATGTGTGCCCTTGAGGTTCACTTCCCGGCTTGCCCTTGGAGCTCTCTGATAATCACCATTTTGTTGATTAGTTTAGGTTCTAAAATCCATGTTTGATCCATATTTTATATGCTTATGTTTGCAATTGTATTAGGTTTCATGTATTTCCTCTATTTTGGCTTTTAATTCAAATCTTTATATATTTGAGATATTTTTGGCACTAAATTTGAATATCATTTTGTAGGCTTCAAATGATCATGGACCTAGATCAAATCGGGTCAGACTTGAGTCAGCATTGGATCCAGATCAAAGGGATAAAGCATCGAATTAATAGGAGTCGTCCATTCCAGAGAATGGCAAGATCTAAGCTATCGGTCAACTTCTGGTCAAGTACGAGTTCAAGATAGAATCAATCATGATCATAGATCAAGATCTGAAAATTGCAGCCAAATCAGAAGTAATCTGACCGTTGGATCAATCTCAAGATGCTCTAGACCATCCATTCAAGAAAAAGGAAGATCTGGACCATCCGCCACTGATCTGGTTAATCTGAGCTAGGGACAGGTAGATCAGGACCATTGATTGGGATCTGTGGAGTTTGGTTCAGATTTGAAGAGATCCGACCATTGGATGAAGCCAAATCGATCTCAGCCGTCCTTTGCTAATTTTCTTGTGAGCTGTGAACTCTGGCTGGGTTGAACCAAATTGCTTGGTCTGTTGGGCTGCACACAAGGCTGATCTGCTGGACCGAACCAAGAGGGCTGAACTCAAGCTGGGTCGAACCCAAGGAAGGGAGAAAAGACCTAGCACTCAATTTTTCCACGATCATCCACTGAAGGAGAGAGGACTCAACTGATCTTCCTCTTCGCATCCTCTTTTCACCTTCTCCATCTCCTCCACCAAGGCCGGCGGCTGCTTTCCATCATCTCGCCACCGCCCGGTCGACTTTCTATCCAGCTCTCTCTCTTGGGTTGAGAGAGGGCAGGATTAGGAGGCGACCATCTACCTCCATCTCACCGCCGACCGCACAAGTTAGGGCCCGGGGTCCAAACCCTAGCTGACCTCCATTTCCTTTCCATCTCTTCCACCTTCTTCCGCCGACCGCACAAGCTAGGGCCCGGGGTCCGAGCCCTAGTCGACCTTCATCCAGCTCTCTCTCGGGTTGAGGGAAGCGATCATCCATCTTCACCGCCGGCGATCCATTTCTTCACAGTTTTCTTTCACAGCTTTCTCTTTACAGCAGTTTTCTTTCATAGTTTTTCCCTTCACAGTTTTTCTTCTTACAGCACATCTCTTCTCATCAATTCCGGTAGCTTCCTACTTCATAGCAGTTTCATCTTCTTCATAGCATTTCCAGTAGATATTCTTCATACTATTTCCAGCAGATTTCAGAGCTTTCCTTCCCAGCAGATTTATTTCCAAGAAGTGCTTTCATTTCCAGTAGTTCATCCGATCTGGCAGCTCCTTCCATTAGCCATCCTTGCAATCTAATTTTTGTTTGTTGATTGTTCTTAATTGATGTTTTGATGTATTGGATTGATCCTCATGTTGAATGCTTGTAATTGATGGATTTTCCCCAATTCAAATTGCACGTACTTGAAGTCATTTAAAACATGTCTATCTTGTGTTTGATTAAATGCTTCTTAGAACAGTTACTTTCAATTATGATGTTTCTTAGTTGTTTAACTTTTGTTTTGTATTGCTCTTCCCATTGCTTTAAGTTTCATGACTTGATTTAAATGCAATTAAGTTAGATCAGACTAGATTTCTTTAATGCTATAGGTTTTGCTCCATGTCCAGGTTTCATTGATGCCCTATTTCTTGAATGCTTCTTTCATGTTGCCTTTTCTCTTTTCTGCAAGTATAGTTTAGATTAGATTAGATTTCCTTACCTGCATTGTCTTTCATTAATTAGAACTAGATTTCATACATGTTTCGCTATTTCTTTTCGTAGTCTTAACGTTCAAATCCAAACCCCAGTTTAGTATCCAAAAACCCAAAAGCAATAGCATACGATCCTAAGGTTTATCATGTATCAACTACATTCGATGGGAGACGACTCGAGTTACTCTATGCTACATTAGTTTAGAGGAGTTCGATACTTTAATTGTATTTGATACTCGCGGTACGACACGCAGCCATCACTCTCCTCCCTCGGCTCTCGTCCCTCGGATATATCCACCATGTGTGATTCTCCAAGTCCTGCAAACTCAATCACACACATCAAATACAATATAACACTCTATCCTTAAACATATTCACCCACACACATCAAAACCATGATCTTCCAATCATTTAAGGGTCGATTGCCTCAACAATCTCTCCCTTTTTGATGTGTGGCAATATGTTTAAGTTTAGAGATAAATAACAGCCAACAATAGCAATAGCAAAAGATAGCAATTGAAAAAGCATAAGACATCGTAACCCTAAGAGGTAACCTCCCCCTTAATCCATGTCTTCTCCTATTTTCAATTCTAATCATAATCCAAGTTAAGTTTCCACTTAACACTAAACATCACTAAAAATGTAAGACATGTCCAAACCTAAGAGGTAACCTCCCCCTTAATCCATGTCTTCTCCCCATTTTTAATTATTCAAGGTCTAAGTGGGAAAGACAACCTTAAACCATCAATTCCAAGTTAAAATTCTAACTTAAACCACCCATTCTCCCCCTTTGACACCATCAAAATGATTGCTTCAAGCAACCCAACCCTATGGCATCAAATGAAAGAGATTTTGATTTCTGAAAGAAAGTTTCAGAACCTGAAACAAAGCGTGTCAGTCGACTGCCCATGGGGCAGTCGACTGATACGCTATAAGTCAGAATTTTCAACTTTTCTGTCGAATTTCAAAAACTCCCAGAAAATTTCAGAAAAATTCAAAAATTATAAAATTTTGCATACATGTTTGAAATGATATACTCTATCAAGGAAAAATATTAGTCCATATAAAATTTCAAACATGCATGACTTTTGATAAAAATCCAAACTCTTTGAAAACAACTACATTTTGTATTAAACTAATAATCTAGTTTTGCAATTACATAACTTTCAAAAGTACGGCAAATTATATAAAACATAAAATGGTTTTCAAAGGTTTAAAATGTCCAATTATGATCTTTGAGCAGAGTGTCCATTGATTAAACACTTGCCTTCCCCATAGTTGGTCTAGTTTTCATATTTTGATACTTCTAATAGTTCAACAATATGCCACAAGCTCAAGTAAACCAAATGTATCACCCTAATGAATCAAACACCCTTTTTCAAAGCTGATATCTCCAAGTTCATCCTACACTTCTACAAAACACATTCCAAGACCTCTTCTTAAGGATGTAAACTCCGATTCGGGAAGAGACTTGGTAAAGATGTCAGCTAGGATCGACTTTGATTCAACATATTGTAGTTCTATGTCTCCCCTTGCCACATGGTCTCTAATGAAGTGATGTTTCACTTCACTGTGCTTTGTCCTCGAGTGGTGAACCGGATTTTTGATCAAGTTGATTGTGCTTACATTATCACACAAGACTTTGACCTTGGTGTAATGTAACTCATAATCCTCTAAGGTGTGCATGATCCAAAGGAGTTGGGAAACACACCCACCCATTGCCACATATTCTGCCTCCGTTGTTGATAGGGCAACGCATGGTTGTTTCCTACTACTCCAGCTAACTAAGGAAGACCCAAGGAATTGACACCCTCCACTAGTGCTCTTCCTATCTAGCTTACAACCCGTATAGTCCGAGTCGGTGTATCCAATTAGATCAACACTAGGGGTTCTAGGATACCAAAGTCCAACATTGAGAGTACCTTTAACATACCAAAGTATATCGGGTCTACTAGCGGTTAGATATAGGAGGCTACCAATCATGCTTCTGTATTGTTTAGAGTCTACCATTTTCCCTTCAAGGTCACTATCCATTTTCACATTGGTTCCTATGGGTGTAGATGCTACCTTAGAATTTTCTAAACCAAATTTCTTTAACATGTCCTTAGCATATTTGGTTTAAAAGACATGTGCACCTTCATTAGTTTGCTTAACATGAAGACCTAAAAAGAAGGTTAACTCTCCTACAAGACTCATCTCAAATTCATCTTCCATACACTTGATGAACTCTTGTAAGAAGTCATTATTTGTTGACCCAAAAATGATATCGTCTACATAGACTTGGGCAACAAATATGTCCTTATCCTTCGATTTTAGGAACAAAGTAGGGTTAATTGTTCCTCTCCTAAACCCCTTAGACACTAGAAATGAAGAAAGCCTTTCATACCAAGCCCGGGGAGCTTGTTTCAATCCATATAAGACTTTTCTTAATTTGTAAACGTGTCTTGGATAGTTAGGGTTCTCAAACCTGGGGGGTTGTTCTACATAGACCTCTTCCTTAATGATCCCATTAAGGAATGTCGACTTCACATCCATTTGGTGATGTGTGAAACCCATGTGAGCGACATAGGCTAGTAGAATTCTAATAGATTCTAACCTAGCTACGGGGGCATAAGTCTCATCATAATCTAATCCCTCAACATGGTTAAACCCCCTAGCTACCAATCTAGCCTTGTTCCTAGTGATTTTCCCATGGTCATCTAGTTTGTTCTTAAAGACCCATCTTGTGGTTTCAATAGTACAGTCATTGGGCCTAGGAACCAACTCCCAAACTTCACTCCTCTCAAATTGAATTAGCTCCTCTTGCATAGCTAAAACCCAATCAACATCTCCTAATGCATCATCAATGGATTTGGGTTCTAATTGAGAGATTAGAGCTATTTGAATAGTTTGATCCCTAAAGTAGGACCTAGTCCTTACTCCTTGAGTTACATCACCTACTATTTCGTCAATAGGGTGATCGTGGTGATGTCTCAAGGGCCTAGAGGTTGTGGGTTCATTTACTTCTTCTTCCTCATCCTCTAGGGTACTTCTTACTCCCCCTTGATCATTGCCCTCCAAATGTAGGTCTTGGATTCTTTGGGCAAGGGGTTGGATCACTTCTATATCCTTATCAATTGAGGCTTTTCTAGAGTAGGTACTTGTTGTTTCATCAAACTTAACATTTGAGGATTCCTCAATCACTTTTGTCCTCTTATTGTAAACTCTATATCCCCTACTAGTTAATGAGTATCCTACTAGAATCTATTCATCGGCTTTTGACTCAAATTTCCTTATGTCATCTTTGGTATTTAAGATGTATACTTTACATCCAAAGACTAAAGTAATGGACTTGTGGTATTCTCCCATTCCATAATTCAAAAGGTGTTTTCCCTAGAAACCTATGTACCAACACCCGATTTTGAATATAACAAGCGGTGTTAACCGCTTCGGCCCAAGAGTAGCTAGGAAGAGAATATGCGTTAAGTATTGTCCTAGCAGCTTCTTGTAGGGCTCGGTTTCTCCTCTCAACTACCCCATTTTGTTGAGGAGTCCTTGGGCATGAAAATTCATGCTTGTATCCATTTTCAACACAAAATTGTGTGAACCTTGCATTTTGAAACTCCCCACCGTGGTCACTCCTAATTCGGATTATTTTGATATGTTTTTCGTTTTCTACCCTTTTACTAAATCCTATAAAAATCTCTAGGATATCATCCTTATGTTTCAAAAAGTAAACCCATGTAAACCTAGAAAAATCATCGACTATGACTAGACAATATTTACTCCCTACAAGTGAGGGAGTACTATGGCAATCAAATAAATCTATATGTAAAAGCTCTAATGGTAAAGAGGTAGTGGTTAGGGTTTTACCTTTGTGTGATGACTTTGATTGCTTACCCTCTTGGCATGCATCACACAATTTGGTCATTTCATACTTGATCATTGGTAGCCCCTTCACCAACTCTTCCTTGGCCACTCTTGCATTGCTCCTCATGTTGGCATGTCCAAGTCTCCGGTGCCACAACCTGTTGGATCGAGAAGAACGATAGGGGGGTGAATATCGTTAAACGTTTCAGATTCGAAAAGAGAATAAGTAGCGGAAAATAAAGAAACACAAACGCGAAATCAAGCGATTTTACTTGGTTCGGAGTTGCGGTCGGCTCCTACTCCAAGGTCCACGGTCGTTGACCATTTATTGTGGGAAATTCTATATGTGCGCAAATATTTACAAAGAGATTTTATAGATGTAGTACAGTAAACTAAAAATTAAGCTCTTTCGTTACCAACGCCCGGTGTGGATTGTACTTCGGAGCAGAGGGTTGGCGGCGGCGCTTCAATCTCGAGATGGGAGGTTTCCGGAGCAGAGCGCTTGAGTTGAAGAGCGTAGTAGCGTTGGAAGAATGTGTTGAGAAGCCTTGGGGGTCGAACCCCTTTTATAGTACACTTGGGGTCGCCCGGGACGTTCGGGGCGCCCTCCAAGTCTCACTTGAGCCGGCAAACTCTCGGTCAGCCATTATCCCTCCAGGATCGTGCTGAGGTTTAACGGGGGCGTCTAGGACGCAGGGGGCGCCTAGGACGCCGGGGGCGCCCGGGTTGACTCAGTCCGCTGGCTTCTCGCTAAGTTAAACTCTATCCGCTTCGTTGTCTTGAGCCCAGGGCGCCCAAGGCATCCGGGGCGCCCGAGAGCACGGGGGCGCCCGGGAGCATGGGGGTGCCCCACTCCAGTGAGCTTCCGTTGCTCTTTCTTGCTCAACTCTTGTTTGGCTTTTACCTAGGGCGCCCGGGACCTTCCGGGTGCCCAACCCAACTGCTGCCTCTTTCCTTTGAGGCGTTCTGAGCTGCAGACACTCGTTCCTAATGTCCTGCATCTAGGGTTTGTACCAAACATGATAAAGCAAGTATGTTAGTGAGTCTTACAGCCATAGCTGTCTTGGTTCTGACTTTGGGTCTCCAAAATGGAGCCCTAGGTCGAACCGATGCCTTCTGTTCCCTCGACGGGGAACGCGTCCTCACCTACTCCTCTCAGGAGAATTTACTTATTGCCAACCGGCTCCTCCGGTTGGACTTTTGCCCAGCATGTAACGCCCCAAAATTCCCATTTTTAGTTCTTAAAGTCCTTAGAATTATTTAAAAATGGTTTAGAAATATTCTAGATATTTTTAGGAATTTTTAGAGTATTTTTATGGAATTTTCCGAGTCCGTTTGGTATTTTTGGAAAAAGAAAAAAAGAAAAAGGAAAAAACAAAAATTTGCCAAAAATGGAAAAACAGATTTAGTGCAGCCGGAGATCGAACCCGCGACCACCACGAGACCAAGGGAGCGCGCGGCCAGCTGGGCTAGGGTTTCAAGCACAGAAAAGGAAAGAAAAACAAATACTTAAGCTGTAGTTAGGGTGATCCGACCCTTAAGTATAAATAGCTAATTAAAGAGAGAAGTTTTATTTTCTCTCAAACCCTCTCCCTCTCCCAATTGCGCCGACCCCTCCTCTCCCTCTCCTCTCTTGGGCGACACCAACACCAAGCCAAGAGAGCCGTCCGAGACCCTTTCTCCAAGAGATAATACTATATTCGGGATCCCCGCGACGAGAGGAACGCGTAGACGTGAAGAATTCTCCGAGATCTCAAGTTTCTCCCGAGCTCTAGACCTCAATCTTGGTTGTAAGTCCAAGATATCAATGTAAGTACTGCTCACCTGCAGTAAGAGGCGGTTTTACCGCGAGAATTTCCTTTAAAAGTTTTTAAAAGAGAATTTTTCCTTTTTGCTTTAGTTTTTGCATGTGATCTTAGTTTTTATATGCTTATATATGTTTGATAAGCACCCTATATGAGATTAGGGACCCAGAAAAGCTATGAGAAAAGAAAAGAAGATAAAGATAAGAAAAGAGAAGGCCAAGGCCTTAAGAAAATCTCCAAAAGTCAAGACTTAGGGATTTTAGCACGCAAGGTGCTCCAGAAAATGCCAAGGCATTTACAGATAAGAAAGAAAAGAAAGAAAAGCTATTTTATTTTATAAGGCCAGTACCCGGCGTCCAAGGGCGTCGTTAAAGAAATCCAGGTGTCCAATTCCAAGGTCTTGGCCCTGGTAGACCAAGGTCTGCTCTATTAGGATTGGTGGCTCGCTACCCCAACCTTTTAGGGAACGTGCATTCAGATGGTACTTACGTCTTCAGTGGATCCAAGTGATTAGTATTTTCAAGTATATGCTTTAGCAAAGTTTTCTAAAGTTTAAGAAAGTTTTCAAAAGTTAAAGAATAGCTAAAGTTCCAAGTTGAGCCAAGAAAAGTAGATTGAGATTATTTATTGCTTGAGTATGCATGTTTTGAGTTATACATGTTCTTAGTTTTCTTTCAAGCATATTAGTATCTCATATGATTTTCATATTGTTCTAGAAGCATGTTTGCACATTTCGAGATTTTGTGAGCTAGATAGTACTTACTAAGCTTTTGCTTATAGATGCATTTCCTCTTATTGCAGATAAAGGTAAAGGCAAGAAATCCTGAAGGAAGACGATGAGGCGGTGCTGAGTAGAGTGTGTGTGGTGGCTGATTATGGAGAGATCCTTGAGACGAGACATTTTAGTTATTTGAATTGCAATGTTTAAGTTTATTTAGATTTTAAGTTCTTGCTTTATGGAGATTATTGAGCATTGGAGTTTTGGATAGTTTTATATGCTAAATTTCTTAGAGTAAAGATTCCATGTCATTTCATTTAGCATATATATTCTTATGATTGCATTGGATGAGTAAAAGTGTGAGTAGTTAGAAATATTGATACTTTGTTAGAGAAAAAGGTGTTTGTGCCAAGATAGTATCAATTTTCCTTTTGAATCAAGTTTTATTGCTTAAAAATGTTTAGAAAAGTTGCAATCACATTTCATAATGCTTTAGCAAGGTTGTAGAACATGCATATGGTGTTATAAATTCATAGAAGCCAAGATTGGTACAAACTCTATTGTTAAAGTTTAGATAAACTTGTTTAGTTTATTTTCTCCCATAAAAGTCCTAAATTTAAGTTTATGGATTCGTTTGATTGGTTGAATTGTTTAGGAACCTGACATAGAGTATAGAAATGGTGTCGTAGTTTGATATGGCTCGAAATTGAAGGAATGGTGGCCTTGGACAGCAAGGGCCGAAATCTGTAAAACAGATTACAGCCGTATCAGTCGACTGCCACGTCACCAGTCGACTGATACAGGCTGTTTTAGAAGGGTAAGGCTGTTTTCGATGGGTATTGGCTATGGGATTGAGAAGAGAGTATGACATGGTATTATTATACATGATTGCTTAAGTTAGAACATAATTGTTAGCAGAATTAAAAGAAAAAAAAAGATTTCCGCAATTTTCTTTAGTCATGTATATTAGTCAAGAAGTAGAGATAAGTAACGATCCGTCTAAGGTAGAGAGAAGTCGGGTCGCTACACAGCAGTCCTTCACCAGGTGCCTAGCAGTCCTTCGCCAGGTCTTCGTTACCAAGCAGTCCTTCGCTTGGTCTTCGTTACCAAGCAATCCTTCGCCTGGTGCCTGGCAGTCCTTCGCCAAGGCTTCGGTACCAAGCAGTCCTTCGCTCGGTGCCTGGCAGTCCTTCGCTAGGGCTTCGGTACCAAGCAGTCCTTCGCTCGGTGCCTAGTAGTCCTTTGCTAGGACTTTGTTTCCTAGCAGTCCTTCGCCAGGTGCCTAGCAGCCCTTCGCTAGGACTTTGTTTCCTTGCAGTCCTTCGCTAGGACTTTTCCTGCACACTTGAGTAACATTGTTAGATCACCAATAATACTTAACTTTGAACCCTTTGTCAATATCAAAACAAGGTTCGATATGGTGCTTCCTGCACCAACAATCTCTCCCTTTTTGATTTATGGCAACACAATTCAAAGTTAAGTAAAAATTACAACAGTTTAAGCAAGAAGGTTAAGACCAATAAAACATAGCAATTCTGAATATTATAAAGTCTAAAAACAATGTAATTTTGAAAAAAAAAATTCTCATACTCCCCCTGAATAATTGTGTTATAAAACAACAATTAACTTAACTCTTAACATTGACCTTTCCTTCCCCTTTGACATATATCAAAAAAAACATGTATAGGTGAACAACATATCTAACAGAGATTTTTGAGTTTTTCTAAGTGCTTCATGTTTTTGACAAAGTGTTTTTCAAAAATAGAGTAAAAGCATTTTTACTTAGAAACATTTGCCAAAATTTTCAACAAATTTTTGCTCAGACAAATTTTGTTTACAAAAAAAATTTACTTAAAAAAACATGCACTTAAAAATTTTGAAACAATTAGAAATTTTTAATGCACCTTTTGAAAAAGAGATAAAAATTAGACAAAATTTCCTTTCTCTCTTTCCTTTCTCTCTTTCCTTAATATGAAATTCTTCTCCTTAGGTTTTAGAACATTTCTAGGATAAACTTTCTTTGAAAAGGGGGGGAAAAGGTTAAGGAAGAATTTTATTTTTAATTTCACTTGTTCTTGGCCATATATCACTAAAGAACTTTTGAAAAATATAATTTTAAAGAAGCTTTAAAATTTACGTATCAGAGCTTATGAGTCTTGAAAATATAAATATTTGATCAAAAGATAATCCTTAGTAAAATAATGTCAAGAGTTATGATAATTTCTAAGTAACACAATTTTGAAAAAAAATGAAGAATTGATGCTAAAAAACAGAACTGTCGTCAAGTGTATATTCTCATTGAGTTCATGCTTGACAAGCAAAAATAATCAATAAGTTTACTTGTTTTGAATATTTTGAAAAATGTGAATACTTTAAAATATCTGTATCTTTGAAAATTATAAGTCACTTTGAAAGATATTATGCATTTAGGTAATTTTAAAATATTAAAGAAAATTACTTGACTTATCTTTTGAAAGTACTTATAAAAATATTATTTTTTTAACACATAATATTTTACTTGCTTTGGTTTCTTTTCCAGTCTGACACAATCCTAGAAAACCTTGTTAACTACAAGGACATTTCCTTAAGTGTTCTGGAAATTCTCCAACTCAAGTAAATTTTATTTCCAAAAGAATTTTGATAAGCCAAAATGATAGTATTTTGAATATATATGTAAGTACATTTTAAAAAATGTATGAACTTTTGAACGCACAATATTTTATTAGACTTGGTTTATCTTCCAGTCTGACACAATCCTATGAAGCCTCGTTAGCTACAAGGACATTTCCTTAAGTGTCCTGGAAATTTTTTCAAGCTCAAGAGAAGTACTATTTTAAATTGATTCTATTTAAAAACCTTTTTGAAAATAATAATATTAAAAAAATGATAATATTTGAAGGGAAATTACTTGCGTTTTCAGAAGGATTTGAAAATACATGCATGAAAACATATTACCTTGAAATATTCAATAATTCTTTTAATTTGACCTCCCCCTAAACTTGACCCAGTCATAGGAAGCTTGTTGACCACAAGTACTCTTCCTCTAAGTCTTTAGGGTTTAGTTCAGATCAAAGGAATTATCTAATAATTTCAAGATAGGTAATTACTAAAAAAACTTTTTAGAAATTCTTCTTTTGATTCATACTCCCCCTAAATGTGACACATCCTAGGAGTCATTATAGATCATGAAGTGGACCTCCCTCTGTGTCTTTAGGGTTTACCAAAATCAAAAGAATAACTTTGAAGTATGATAATTTTTAAGAAGATAATTTTTGAAAACACAACTTGGAATGATAGCACAGTTTTCGAAAATCATTTTGAAATGATGATAATTTTTCAAAGAGATAGTAATATACGATGGTTTTTGAATCAATTTTTGAAAACCTTATTTTTGAGATGATAATAAGTTTTAGAGCATAAGGTTTTTGAAAAATCTAAATTTTTCAAAAAGGATTAAGAAGAACTCCCCCTGTATCCGACACGGTCTTACTTTTATCTAAGTTCCTTAAGGGATTTCAGTGTTCACCAGGTTTGACTAAGTTGACTAGGGTTGACTATGTTGACCAAGTTTTACTCAGTTGACTATGTTTGACCAATTAATAACTAAATCAAACAAGCCCTAGATTCTATTTAAAATGAGTCTATTTAACATGAAATTCAATAATTTTTTTTAAAAAAAAGATAGGGATGAAGCAGTAGGGTACAGTAAACTGAATTTACTTGAAAAATAGAGATAATTTTGAATAACTTTTGAAAACATTTTTTATTTGAAAGGATAGTGATTTATGCTTTTAGGTCCTAGATGTCTCACCCAGTTCTACGTGATCAAACATGTTAACCTTATGGGTTGTATGATACAAATATTTAATTTAAAAAAATGGTTAATTTTGAAACATGTGTTAAATCTAAGATTTAATTGAACATTGTGTTAAATTCAAATCTGACAATAGTAAAGTGAATTTGATTTTCAGTAATTGGCTTCTAGGTCTTGGCGAGGCACTAGGCCTTCTTTGGCTGTAGCCTTATTGGATCATCAACTCTTTCCTTGACAAAGTCTTTTATAGAAAATTCATCTTCAAGTTACTTTTTGAAAGATTTTGGTCTAACTAGTTTGGGTCTTGGATCGGTAGCTTCGGCTAGTTCCACCATAAAGGTTTCCCTAACGTACTATCATCTCAGCTCCACCCAATACTATGTTGTTCAAATTTCAATTAAATCATTTTAGTCCTTAAACTAACCAATCCTAATTTTAATCAAAAAAAAAAGAAACACACAATTAAAGTAAACAATTTTCTAAGTAAGGTCACAATTGGAGTAATACTCCGGATTTTCAAAATCAGCAAGATTATGAATTAAATTTTCTAACATATTGACCTTATGTTTTAGGGTTTCATTTTCTTGTTTCAATTTTGTGAAATTTTTCTTAATTAATTTACATGAATCAATCACATTATTCAAGGTAAATACCGGATTTTCAAATACTGTAAATTTACCTTTGTCGATTGTTTGTCCGACATTCTTGGTAGCTCTATTATCTGTGCATTTACCTTTGTAATGCCCGAACTCCTGGCACTTGAAGCATTAGATGCGACTTTTGTCCTTTCGTGCTTTTGGAACTGGTTCCTTTGTCACCGTTGGTGGTGTCGTTCGTATCTTACGAGTAGGACACCTACTTTTGTAGTGCCCTCTCTCCCTGCATGTGTAACAGATTACATGATTTTTCAAATTTGAATTTATAAATTTACCTTTTGATTCCTTATTGGGAATCTCCCCCTTGAATCTTGCCGCCTCGGATTTAGGCTCATCTTCTGATTCTGTGTCTGAGTCGGACTCGAGTACCAGTTGAAGCTCCTTCTTTGGTGGTTCTTTAGGAGGTTTCTCTACAATTGAACATACACCTTCCTTGACCATTACAGTATCTGTTTGATTATTTAATTTTAATTTTGAAAAGAATTCGAAATCAGTTACCGTCTCAATCAATTCATCGACTGATACTGTTTTGATTTTGACATTGGATTTGGGTTCAGACTCTGACTCGGTTGTTTGTGCTTGGACCGAGAGTGCAAGATATCTTAGGTGATCTTCTTCTTCTTCGTCTGATTCCTCTGACGATTCGGACAACACACCTTCTGAGTCCTCGATATTGTACGTCTCTTCATGTAGGTTAATCAGTTTTTCCCACATCTCTTTATCCTATTCGAGTGGTCCAATCTGCTTGAGTACTTCTTTTGTTATGCCGCATTGTAGGATTGCAGTTGCCCTTGCATCTGTCTCGATCATGTTGAGTGTTGGTTCATCTAATTTGTCCCAAGCGAGTATTATCCCATCTTCTATGGGGAATCTAAACCCCATTTGGATTATTATCCATAAATCCATATTAGCTTTCAAATGAGACTCCATTTGACCCTTCCAGAATCTGAAATTTTCGCCAGAGAATAGAGGTGGACGAAAGCTATTCCATTCTTGATTGGCCATTTAAGATGATCCTTGCACACAAAAGAAATACCAGAAGTGTACCAAGACCTGGTCTTGGATTAGTAGTGGGGGAGAAAAAAAATAACCCAAACTAAATATTGCATAAATTTTGAGGTAGAATATTAAAAAAACTTGACAAATTTTTGAAAATATTAGCTTTATCAATTAACGATGAAAAGGTACGAATTTACTGTTTGGAAAAAAAATTTACTTGAATTAAGGTAGCATGAATTTTGAGGAAAAATATTAAAAAAAACTTGACAAATTTTTGAAAATATTAGCTTTATCAATTAATGATGAAAATGTAAGAATTCACTGTTTGGAAAAAAATTGCTTAAATTAAGGTAGCACGAATTTCTAGAGAAATATTAAAATAATAAAAAAAAGTTTTATGATAAATTTTCAAAAATTATTCATTTTATCAACTCTGACTTATGGTGAAAAAATAAGAATTCAAAATTGAAAAAGGTGAAGCGAAAAAGATCGAGTGGTCTTGCACCAGTCACGATTAATGAAAAAGAAAAGAAGTAAAAATGAAAAAATTTTGTAAATCCGAAAAACTCTCAAATTGGTGGTTGCACCAAATTTGAGCTTCCCCGCTCTGATACCACTTGTTAGATCGAGAAGAACGATAGAGGGGGTGAATATCGTTAAACGTTTCGGATTCGAAAAGAGAATAAGCAGCGGAAAATAAAGAAACACAAACGCGAACTCAAGCGATTTTACTTGGTTCGGAGTCGCAGTCGGCTCCTACTCCAAGGCTCACGGTCGTTGACTGTTTACTGCGGGCAATTCTATATATGCGCAAATGTTTACAGAGAAATTTTATAGATGTAGTACAGTAAAATGAAAATTAAGCTCTTTCATTACCGACGCCCGGTGTGGATTGTACTTAGGAGTAGAGGGTCGTCGTCGGTGCTTCAATCTCGAGATGGGAGGTTGCTGGAGCAGAGCGCTTGAGTCGAAGAGCCTAGTAGCGTTGGAAGAATGTGTTGAGAAGCCTTGGGGGTCGAACCCTTTTATAGTACACCTGGGGTCGCCCGGGACGTTGGGGGCGCCCTCCAAGTGTCACTTGATCCGGCAAACTCTGGTCAGCCATTACCCCTCCAGGATCGGGCTGAGGTTTGACGGGGGTCCCCGGGATGCCGAGGGTGCCCGGGTTTACTTGGTCCGCTGGCTTCTCACTGAGATAAACTCTATCCGCTTCGTTGGCATGAGCCCAGGGCGCCCGAGGTATCCGGGGCGCCCGGGAGCACGGGGGCGCCCCCCCCCCCCCAGTGAGCTTTCGAAGCTCTTTCTTGCTCAACTCTTGTTTGGCTTTTACCTAGGGCGCCCGGGACCTTCCGGGCGCCCAACCCAATGCTGCCTCTTTCCTTTGAGGCGTTCTGAGCTACAGACACTCGTTCCTTCGATCCTGCATCCAGGGTTAGTACCAAACATGATAAAGCAAGTATGTTAGTGAGTCTCACAGCCGTAGCTTTCTTGGTTCTGACTTTGGGTCTCCAAAATGGAGCCCTAGGTCGAACCGACGCCTACTGTTCCCTCGACGGGGAACGCGTCCTCATCTACTCCTCTCAAGAGAATTTACCTGTTGCCAACCGGCTCCTCCGGTTGGACTTTTGCCCAGCAGTCCTTCGCCAGGTGTTGGGACCGGGTGCATATTGACAAGGATACGGGTTCGTAAATTTTAAAATATTTACGTGCAGCGGAAGAATTAGCATAAATAATTTCTCAAATTATTTTAACCACGTATCTAGCATGCGACCTTATAATGTGTGGACATGATCATAAATTAAAATTTTGCAGAAAAGTAAACTAATTTACTTAGTACCTCGCGTAACTCGAAGTAAGGGACGAGATCCAACCGTAGCGTCCCTTGGAAGCTCCGCCTCTATTCGCGTCCACGCCGAGTTCTCTTTGGGATGACATCGCAAAGCCACGAGTTTTGTACCCACGAGAACTACTAGATTCTCCAAAGACACAACTAGGATATCAAGAGAGAGATATGGAAACTAACCACCAAGTAACGGAATCAAGATTCCGTGAAGGGATGAAGAAGACGCGACCCGCTTCGTATTGGTGGTGGCTCACGGCTAGGGAAGGTGGCGCCGGCCCTAGAGGGAGAAACTGGCGCCGGCCCTAGAGAGAGAAAGGGCGCCGGCCCTAGAGAGAGAGAGAGAGAGAGAATAAGGGAGAGAGAGAGAGCTTCTTAATCTCTTGATTAATTGGAATTCAAGGCTTGCCTTTGGTTCCTTTATATAGTAGCCTCTCCATTGCCAAGTCTCCCTTTTAACGGAATTAATGGAATAAATTTTCATAAGAAATTTATCTTATAAGTTTTCTTATAAATTATTCCGTTATGCCAAGTTTTATTATAACTAACTTTATAATAAAACAAATACATCTCTCCTTTTAATTATGGAATAAAATTTGTATAAAATTTTCTTATCATGGAAAAATCAATTCATAATTGATTTTATAAATTAAAATTAAACCAATTCATGGTTCATTTTAATTTCCAAAAAAGAATAAATTTCTACAATTTTCTTTATAAATTTCTTTATATAAATCTCTTTATATAAATTAATTTATTTATCCATAATTTTATAAAACAAATCGCGCTTGATTTATTTTATAATTTAAACCAAATTAATTGGTTTTCTCTCCTTGTGGTGGCCGGCCAAACCAAAGAGGGTGGGCACCCTCTTTGGCCGGCCAAACCAAGCCAAAGCCCTCGCGAATTAAACTCATTTAATTCGCCCAATAAGCCTTCAAAAGACTTAGCCATTTTAAGCTTCCATTGCGCCTCTGATTAATTCAGATTTGACTTATTTCACTTGATTGGAAAATCTAATTTTCAACTCGTTTTAAATCTCTCGGATTACTCGTAGTGTGTGTGACTAAATAGGCTTTCGATTTATGTTACCCGTCTATAATCAACCAATTATAGAACGATCATGAGTGGCACCTAGTAGTACATCATGATCCCCAATTAATCGAAAGATCAACGGTTGACCTCATAAATAATTCTGAAATCCTTCAGCAGCTCTAATGAATCGTATCTCATTCCCTTCACCATCTTATACCCACTTGGTTTAGGACATGGTCTGGGTGTGTCAGTCCCCACTAGGCTGACTCCGTCACACCTAGCCCAAGTAACGTTCTCTCGTCCTTTGGATTTCTAATTACTCTCATGTATTTAAGAGACTCATACTCCAAACATGTCATGCTCTGGCCAAAGGCTTTGAGTAATAATCCGACGATAGGCCTTGGGTATACATCTCCTCGCAAGGAGTGATGAATCCTTTGTAGGCTGTTCAAACATCTTCGGACGCTTCAGCTTATACCCAACCATCCTCGGTCCACACCTCCTTGGAGATGCTTGCTTAAGATGTTAAAGTATATGTCTCCATGACCAAGATGACTTGAACACCGCAAGTCAAAGGAACATCGCACTTAAGCTGCGGTAAGAACTTCACTGACATGTCTATATATAGACTACCATGTGAAGTTTTACAGCCAGTCACTCCAATGAACTAGTTCCCTTAACTACCATTCATGTTTTTCTCCGGACATTCCATTGTCACCAGCCAGTGAGAATCAGCTGATTAGAGAATAACCCATGCTAGTCTCAACAGAATTGATAGTGTCCGTATTTATCAATTCATCGACTAGGGATATTTTCAATACTTCATAATTGCACATGTAGAGATAATCACTAGTTGTGATTCCATCATAAATTCTCTCATGCTGTGAATTATATTGCGTGCATTCAGTAGATGAGTTTAAGATCCCAATCAAATACACAAACATGTATACTCAAATAGTGAATTTTCATTTATTAAAATAAATGTTTACAATCATAAGGCGATTGCCTTAGGATACTTCTCTCATATTACTAACAAACTCCCACTTGGCCTAATGCCAATCGCTACGGTATCCAATACCACAGGCTCTAACATGACCCTCAAACATGCTCTGAGGCAAGGCCTTAGTTAAAGGATCCGCTAAATTCCTTTCAGTGGGAATTTTCTCAATTTGTATATCATTCCTACTTATAATCTCTCTGATCAGATGATAGCGGCGAAGCACGTGTTTGGATCGCTGATGAGACCTTGGTTCCTTTGCTTGTGCAATAGCTCCATTGTTGTCACAGTAAACCGGCACTGCTTCATCAATGGTTGGAACCACACCAAGTTCGGAGACAAACTTCTTGATCCAGACTGCTTCCTTTGCTGCTTCCGAAGCTGCGATATATTCCGCTTCCATGGTAGAATCCGCTACGGTGTCTTGTTTGGAACTCTTCCAACTTATTGCGCCTCCATTCAAAGTAAATACGTATCCAGACTGAGAATTGGAGTCATCCTTATCTGTCTGGAAACTGGCATCTGTATACCCACGTATTACCATATCTCCTTCTCCATATATTAGGAACACATCCTTAGTTTTCTTAAGTACTTAAGGATTGTCTTGACAGCCCCCCAATGATCCATTCCTGGATCCGACTGGTATCTGCTTGTGACGCTCAGAGCATACGATACATCGGGCCTTGTACATAACATAGCATACATGATAGATCCTATCGCGGATGCATAAGGAATCTTATTCATGCAAATCCTCTCGTCTTCTGTGCGCGGACACATAGACTTTGAAAGGTTGATCCCATGCCTGATGGGAAGGTATCCTTTCTTGGATTCCGACATGCTAAACCTTTTTAGCACTCAGTCTATATATGTAGACTGCGAAAGACCAAGTAACCGTTTTGATCTATCTCTATAGATTCTAATCCCAAGGATATAGGTTGCTTCTCCCAGGTCTTTCATGGAGAAAGTTTTGGACAACCAAATTTTAACTGTCTGTAAGACTGATATATCGTTTCCTATAAGTAATATGTCATCGACATATAATACTAGGAATACGACTGCACTCCCACTAACCTTCTTGTACACACAAGGTTCGTCAGGATTTTGTGAGAAATCAAACTCTTTGATTGTCTCATCAAAACGGATGTTCCAGCTCCTGGATGCTTGCTTCAGTCCATATATGGATCGTCGAAGCTTGCATACTTTGGTTTTATCAACCGATGTGAAACCTTCAGGTTGTATCATGTATACATCCTCAAGCAGGTTTCCATTAAGGAAAGCTGTTTTCACATCCATTTGCCATATCTCATAATCATAATGAGCTGCTATGGCTAGGAGCATCCGAATGGATTTAAGCATAGCTACTGGCGAATAGGTTTCGTCATAATCAATTCCTTGTTTCTGACGATATCCTTTTGCCACTAATCTAGCCTTAAAGGTAACAACATTACCTTCCATGTCGGTTTTCTTCTTGAAAACCCACTTGCACCCTATGGGCTTAATCCCTTCAGGTGGGTTAACCAAGTCCCATACTTGATTTTCGTACATGGAATCCATTTCCGACTTCATGGCTTCAAGCCATTTGTCCCTTTCTGAATTTTTCAGAACATCTTCATAACTGATAGGTTCGTCATCGCTTATGAGTAACACGTCGTTCGATTCACTTATGAGAAATCCGTATCTCTCTGGAATATTGCGTGTCCTATCAGACCTACGAAGAGGTGGTGTTGTTTTAGGTTCAACTGATAGCTCATCATTATGAGTTATTGGTTGTGGGTCTAGACTAGGTGTCTCTGTAATGTCTATTGGAGTTTCTTGAACTTCATCAAGTTCAATGCCACTCCCACTGTTTTCTTGTAAAAGAAATTCTTTTTCCAGAAATACAGCATGCCTTGAAACAAACACCTTTTGTTCCAAGGGATGATAGAATTGGTAACCCTTCGTTTCCTTAGGGTATCCAATAAATAGACATTTATCAGACTTAGCATCCAATTTGTCTGATACAGTCCGCTTCACATAAGCAGGACAACCCCATATCTTAAGGTGAGTTAAGTGAGGTTTCTTACTATTCCATGTCTCATATGGAGTAGTAGAGACTACCTTGGTCGGGACTCTGTTTAGCAAGTAAACAGCTGTCTTTAGTGCATAGCCCCAAAAGGATTTTGGAAGAGTTGCATGATTCATCATCGACCTAACCATGTCCATCAAGGTTCGGTTGCGCCTCTCAGATACACCATTATGCTGTGGTGTATACGGCGGAGTCCATTGGGACAATATCCCATTGTCCCTAAGATAATCTTGAAACTCTTGACTTAAGTATTCACCACCCCGATCGGATCGAAGTATCTTAATACTTTTGCCAAGCTGTTTCTCTACTTCATTTCTGAACTCTTTGAATTTCTCAAAAGCTTCAGATTTGTGTTTCATCAAGAACACATACCCGAATCGTGAGTGATCATCGATAAAGGTGATGAAGTAGCTATAGCCTCCTTGTGCAAGAGTTGACATTGGTCCACATACATCAGTATGTATTAGACCAAGCAATTCTCCCACTGGATTACCTTTTCCGGAAAAGGGTAATTTGGTCATCTTGCCTTTTAAGCATGATTCGCATGTATCAAATGAACCGGGTTCAAATGATTCCAAAATTCCACATCGGTGTAATTTGGTCATGCGTTTCTTACTTACATGGCCAAGACGACAATGCCACGTGTAGGAGTCTATTCGATTATCTATTCGAGCACGTTTGTTGCTAACTTCGATATTGAAAACGTCACCGGATAAATCTAACGTGTAGATACCATTGCACAAAGTTCCATTCCCATAAAGAACGCCATTTAAAGTTATGTAACAACAATTGTTACTAAAAGTTAAATGATAACCCTTTTCATTCAAACATGAAATAGATACAATGTTCTTTATTAACGAAGGAACAAAATAACAATTATCCAATTCTAAGACACGTCCAGTAGGGAGCTTTAGCAAATATGTTCCGATGGCAACAGCAGCAATCTTTGCTCCATTTCCAACTCGCAAATTCGCTTCTCCTTTGACGAGTCTTCTTCTATTCCTTAGCCCCTGTATGTCATTACATATATGTGAGCTACACCCAGTATCAAGTACCCAGGTATTTGAGGAAATAGAGTGACATTCAATAACGAAGATACCTGAAGAGGATGGGGCATCGGATGCCTTCTTCTTCAAGGACTCAAGATAAACCTTGCAGTTTCTTCGCCAGTGACCCTCCTTGCCACAATGATGGCAAGTTCCTTTTGGTGTCTTTTCAGTCTTTTTGGCCTTTTTCTTCTTTCCTTTATTCTGTTCTTTGGCCTTCCTCTTAGAACCTTTCTTCGAGGAACCAACTAACAGTACCGTCTTTTGATCCTGCTTTACAGAAGGCTCTACAGTCTTCAGCAGGTTGAGCAACTCAGGAATGGTAGTCTCCAGCTTGTTCATCCGATAGTTCATCACAAATTGTGAATAACTTTTGGGCAAACAATGCAGAATTAAGTCAATACTTAGTTCATGATCCATTGCAAAACGAGTGTGTCAGTCGCTCAATGTACCCCAACATCTTTAACACAAACTGTGAGGCAGAAGTGCCTTCCTGCATCTAGAGGTGAAGAGGAGTCTGGAGACTTCGAACCTTTCGGATCTCGCCTGCTCTTCAAACAACTCATGAAGATGGAAGATGATGGTATAAGCATCCATATGCTCATGCTGCTTTTGCAGCTCAGGTACCATAGAGGCTAGCATGATGCAACTCGCAAGTTCAGAATCGGTCACATGTTTCTGATAGGCCACTAACTGGTCTGGAGTTGCACCTCTGGAGGACGGTTGGGAAGTTGATCTTCAATGACATAAGCAAGCTTCTCTGCCTTGAGGACTATCCTCAGGTTTCGAAGCCAGTCCATGAAGTTTGGCCCAGTTAGTTTATTGGTGTCCAAAATGGAACGCAAATTCAGAGAAGACATGATCGAGTGATTAACCTAGAAATACAAATTGAGCTTATGTGAGAAGATGATAAAGAATGTATCAACATACATTAATAAAATCCTATTTATTTTTCAAATTGAATAACCCTTTTTATCAATTCGGGAGATCGTAGGAACATCTCCAAATAGGTTGATATCCAACCATAGATAAGAACAACCATGGCTGTGGCCATCAAGTTATTCTTAGCTATGAAGGTAGGTAATTATACCGATTACATATCACATATATGTAACTATCACTTTATGCTATCAACTAATTGAATGTTTGCATAAATCATTGGGTTGTTAACTCATTAACAAGTATGCAACAATATACATAGCACCCAACTGCACCTCTCTTTACATCGACCTTGGCTGTGGCACAACAAATCGATGCTCCAAGCTTAAGGCTGACCCATTAATCAAGAAATAGTTTTAATATGGTTGGAGCTCATTCAACCGTTTAGTCAGGCTTGGATGTGTCCAACAACCAAAACTAAGGATTGACCTCTGACTCCAACTATATTATCATAAACTAATTCCATGGTTTGAACATGTTGAGGTTCAAGCCGGGCATGGATGTGTCCATCAACCCAAACGAGAAACAAAACTCCGATTCTAACCATATTAATGGAAGGTGTTGGCCTTAATATTTTGTAAGGGGTTTTGGGTCTCATCCTTTCTTTTCTAAGCACATTCATGACATATAATTATGTCATGACTAACGATTTCCTTAATAAAGTATGTATGTGACTTAATTTATCAAGTCTCATTAATTGAATTAGGAACCGGATTTCCTAATTCTAATTTCATACTTTATTCAAGGAATTGTTTTGGGAAACAATTTCCTAAATTGTCATAATCAATTTCGGAAATAATATGTTTAAGACTTTGATTTCTCTAAATCAAATCTTATTAAATTAAGAGATAGATTCCCTTAATTCAACCACATATTATTTTCATGAAAATCTCTTTAAGAAAACTCTATAGGAAACCATTTTCCTAATTAATTTTGGAGACAACAATATGTAAGAGCATCACCTCTTAAATCAAATTTCCAAGATTTGATCACATATTTTATTCATGGATTAATTAATTACAACAAATTGTTTTCTAAGGGTGGCTCCCCGAGGCTCAGATACCCAAAGAAAATAATTTGTCGTAAATCCAATTTGTTTGAGTCTGAGTCAGACTCGGGTGAGGTTGAGGCTTTTTCTTGGCCACCTTTCCTTGGGTTTTTCCTGTAAGAAAAGCAATACCTTTCTCGGCTAAGGTGCAGTTAGTCTGCTCATGTAATTCTAGTTCAGAAAATAATTCGTCTAATTTAATTTTGAAAAGGTCCCTAGAAACTTTGTACGCATCTACCATAGATGCCCACAAAGTATTTCTCGGGAAGGCGTTAAGGGTATACCTGATAAGGTCACGATTTTCTACCTTGTGACCAATTGTGTGTAGGCCGTTCATCAACTCCTGGGTCTTGGCGTGGAGCTGGGCTACTGACTCGCCTTCGTTCATTTTGATGGTGTACAACTTGTTCAGTAGTAGGTCCCTTTTGCTGATTCTGGTGTCGGAGGTACCTTCGTGTAATTCAATCAACTTACCCCCAGAGTTCCTTCGCACTGTTGAAGGGTCCCACCCAGTTCAATTCTTCTTTGGTTAGTCCGCATTGGAGTGTCTGGGTCGCCTTTGCATCAGCCCTGATCTTCTTCTTCAGGGAGGCGCCCTATTCTGTGTAATGCTGTGCCACTCCTTCAGCATTCTTGGGGATTTCCAGACCAGATTGGATTATCATCCACATATCCACCTGAGTTTTCAGGTGGACTTCCATCCGGCTCTTCCAGTAGGAGAAGTCTTCTCCACTGAAGAGTGGTGGTCTGGCTGTACTGAAACCCTCTTGCATGGCTATTTAGAATTTCTGAAATGAAAAAAAAACAGAGAAATTCTGTCCCAAGACTTGGTCTTGGATTAGTAGTGTGAGAGTAAGATAATAAAAAAAAAACGATCGAGTGGTGTTGCACCAACCTCGATTAACGAGAAAAATTCGAAAGAAAAAGAAATTAAAAATTTCATAAAATTCGAAAAAAAATTCTCAAATTGGTGGTTGTACCAAATTTGAGCCACCCGCTCTGATACCACTTGTTGAATCGAGAAAACGATAAAGGGGGGGTGAATATCGTTAAAACTTTTCGGATAAATTAAAGAGCAAGTACGCAGCGAAAATAATTTAATACACACAAGAACACAAGGATTTTTACTTGGTTCGGAGTCGCGGTCGGCTCCTACTCCAAGGCCCACGATCCTTAACCATTTACTTTGGGCAATATTATAATTGCGCAAAACAGGTTTACAAGTTGAGTACAGAAATATTGCAGGAAATGAAACTAGTTACACTTTTCGTTACCGACGCCCGATGTGGATCGTATTTCGGAGCAGAGGGACGTCGTCGGCACTGGAATCTCGAAGTCGGAGTTTGCCGGGGCGTAGCGCTTGAACGAAAAG